>OZ026846.1:24541447-25019532 GCA_964023205.1 Lutraria lutraria | reverse complement strand
CGCTTTCACTGGAATGATGGATAGATGGTTCTGTTCTGTTCAGACTTACCTCCCTTGACCGTAACTCCACAACATTGTGACTTGTACGTGTATGCTGATGGTTGTAAATCCAATAGGACACGAACGTCTGGTCTTTGTACACGCACAGTTTATAGTCTTTGGCTTACGTTCTTCTAAAATGGAAAATAAAAATAAAATCCATTAAATATATACCGACCTACCAATATACCCTATTTCTATATGAATATGTAATCAAAAACATGTTTACGCCTGAGTGAAAAAAAAGTAATAACTTGCAAAATGGCTTGATCGAGACAGTATGGACTGTGAGAATTACGTGTTTTTGCGATTTAAATTGTTCCAAAGACCACATTCAAGATTTACTATTGTTTTCGCTGCTGGACAAGCTGAAACTCAAACGTCTTGAAGCATGTTCTACAAATTCAAATCCGCGAGAGAAAAGGTTCCAGTCAAGTTAGTTTTAAAATTCTTATACGTGAAATTACTGTCAGTTTTCTTCCTCCCATCAGTGTGAAAATGTTACGTTAATACAGAGAAAAGCTTGAGAAGTTGTAACTGTTAGAAAAATTACAATGGCTAATTGAAAAATGAAGTTCTTGGTGATTAAATTGCTGTCTTAAAATCTTGATGGAATATTACTCTATAAAATGTAATATGATTAAAGCTGTGAATTCTTCTTTGTTTCCATAATGTATAAAACAGTTTTCGAGGAGAAGAATGAAAATATTTGAAAAAAAGGAGATTTAGCGTGCTGTACTGTGATGTACTGTGATGCGCTGTACTGTGATGTGTTGTGTTGTATTGTACTGTTGTGTACTGTACTGTGATGTGATGTGATATGATGTGATGTACTTAGCTGTTATATGCTGTGCTGTGCTGTGTTATGCTGTGCTCTATAATGTGCTGTGATGTTAACTTAGCTGTACTGTGGTGTGATATGCTGTAATGTGTTGTACTGTGCTGCAGTGTGCTGTTCTGTACTGTGCTGTGCTGTGAAGTTTTGTGCTGTGATGCAGTGATGCACTGTACTGTACATAATGTGATTTGATGTGACGTGCTGTAATGTGCTGTGACGTGACGTACAATGATGTAATGTACTGTGACGTTACGTGATGTAATGTGCTGTGACGTGCTGTGATGTGACGTAATGTGATGTGCTGTGCCCCTATGTAATGGTCTCCTGAATGACCATTTTATTTTCCAAATATTGATAGGGACCTAAATGCTCACATATATGAAATAGATTAATACAATAATTGTGTAACTTACATGGATCATTTATAGCCAGTAGAAAAGTTCTAAGTTTACATACAACTGCTATAAGTGTTTACTGAATTGAGATATAGTGTCAGATGTTATTATAGAATTAGATTCTCTTAACTTCCACTGAATTATTCCTTAAAGAAAACGACTGAATTGTGGGTAATTGACGCATGTTGCAATAATTAGGAATAAATCAGTTTAATTATTAAAAGACTAATTGTATTATAGTGAAACTAATCATGTTGGTAACGTTTAAATTACGACTTTGGCGATGTTTGATTAAAATTTAAAATCTGATTCAAACAATTGCTTTTTTTTTCATTTTTCAAATTTACAGATTTTCCGCAATCACGGGAGAGATGAGACTTTATTCATTATACTTCTTTTTTCAGATTTCTTTGAAAGTACGACAAATTCTCCTGTACTCAATTCTTTTCTTGAAAACATAATGGTAAAATAATATCTATTTGGTTAAATATCGTTATTTCAATTTATGTTCAGTTCTCAAATCTCAGCTCCAATAATCTACTCGTCTAAGATCCGTTTGATATTCATTTCTTAGCAAAGATTTTAGTAGTTTTCAAACTTATAACGTTGTCTACTAGGCGTAGGTATAAGTGTTGTAAGTTATTGATTACTTGGAGGTCTGCTACTTTCCATCATGACTGACCCTGGAAATACAACGATGAATACAACCTGTTTCTCTTTCTATGGAACCTCGATGTCAATTTTATCAATCGCTAATACCCCATCACACTAGGGCTATGTTCGCACTGCGTACTCTACGCCCAGACAGGACGTGACAAGAACCCGGTGAACGTGGTGAGCGGTTCAAGCGTGTTATGGTCTTCGTAGATGTGAAGGACGTGGTAAGACTTTTGACATGCAATAAAACGTGGCGGGGACGTGGTCAAATTAGGACCCAGTGCTAACGTAGTAAGAACGTAACAGGAACGTTACTAAAACCTAATAGGAACTTCATTGACGCAGTACAAGCGTGATGCGGACTTGAAAAGACAGCAATGACAGTAGTACGTAATAACGCAATGGACCTGGTGACAACGGGAAGCTGCACGTGTAATGAACTTACTGGGAACGTGATAGACGCAGTGAGAACTTGGCAAGGACGTTGTGAAGGACGTAGTGAGAGACCGGGCGCATCATTTTTTTCGACTTTGACCCCGTCCCTGCCACGTCCATCAACATTTTCAGGACGTGATGGGAACTTTGCCCATCATGGTGTGTGCGTGCTCTGGTGTGACGGGGGCATCAGGAAATACATGTTTAAAAATCTGTACTTCTGAGAATGATTCCTGAAAACGAGTGCCTAGTGTTGAAAAAGTAGTGACTGGAAACCACATAACCAAAATGTGTAACCCTATACTAATGGACGAGGCGTATTTCTCAGTGACGAATATGTCCGAGTAGATACGATTGATATACCATGAGCAAGGCGTTTAAGTTTGAAATACTATCTTTGATAAGATACGTCTATGGAACTGGTTCCTTGGTCTGAATGTATAATCTAAGTACTGAAAGTAGTCATGGAAGCTGAACTTGTATAGACTTGCACTGCAACATGGAACAGGAACTAGGCTAACAATTGCAGAGCCGATGTAGATAAACGTTTGGTCCGCATAAACATTCATGCGCGCCGAGCGAGTAACAGCTTTAGAAAGCTGATCTTTCAGTTTCTAAAAATTAAGGATTAGAAGGTGATTACCCCAGTAGATAAATATAGATATTCCGAGTGGTCCAAATCTTACAAGATTTGATGTTAATAATTTGATATTTCCACCATGTGATATTTAGCCATCATAAACAACTTCCTTATTTACATACATCAGAGAAAATCGGAAGTTTTAACATGATGTGGTTGCTACCACTTGACTTATAAATGAAAAGTTCCCGGAATGTAAGCCAACACCAATATTTGAAGGCTAAATATTCGCCACATTCATCGTAAACATGAACTTGTTAACACTAACAATGTTTTCTTTTCTGAATGGATGGAAAGAGTATATAAGGAGTCATAATGCTTCGTGTGTTTTATGCTGGTCATCATTTGTGTCAACACTTTATCTGTAATAGAAATGCTTCTATGCATAGACACTGAACGATAGTATCGCTTTCCATAGCCGCCACTCGTTCAGTGCGCATGAACTTTGATGCAGACCAAAGTACTACGTTATTCTACATCCGTCATGCAACTGCTGAAGTAGTTCCTGTTTCAACTTTCAGTGTTAGTCAATGTATGTTCAGTTGCCATTTGTACTTTCAATACTGATTGTTTTGTTTAAAATCATTCAAGCTAAGACATAACGGTTCGATAAAATACATTTCTACTTTGTGATAAAGGCCAAGACGCCCTATTTCTACTTGTCGTATGTAAACTTGGTATTGATTTTTACATTTTTATCAATAAATAAATCTATCCAAATATGCTTTATTATACAAGGACCATATTGGTTACCTCCCCTGTTTGTACAATGCTACGTGAATTAGCGCCATATTTATTTTTAATAAGCAGTTCAATCCATATTCGTCAAATATACTAAATTGTGTCAAATGCTATCAAAAGTTTTACAACAAACGATTAAATTTACAGCGTAGGATCATGAATTCAATATACGTACATAAATAGTGTGTACATGTAGTTTGATAAACTGAAAAACTTTTTTCAGCATGTCCGGCAAAGTTGGGTATGAAAAAAATTATATTGTCTACGCATTTTTACAACCATATACATTTATGTTGCAAGTATTTATATATAAGTATGTACATTTGTATATAAGAATGCAGAGTTGCTATATAAATGCATGTATATAATATAATGAACGCCATGCATAATATAAGCCCGCTATGCTATAAAATGCTAATACATGTATATAAATGTGCTACATTAAGCAGCGCAGCCAAAATACTTACTTTCCTTTTTCTCTGAAAATCATAAACTTATTTTTTAATCTCAAATCAATATTTCAAAATAAATAATCTATAAAATAATACATAATAATACTTGAAGATTTGCCATCACACGAAACTATTCGTATACCAAACTTAAGATAATTGAAATAATAAAATAGGCGTATAACTTCAATATACAGTGTAACAACAAAGTGCAAACTAATTGCAATTGTTCAAAATACTTCCATAGTGTATACTGTCATCATTTATGTGTTTCGTGTATTCCTAGTAATAAATATATATATATACATACCTTTCTCGTAGCAGATGAGAAATTTAGCTCTACAGCCATAGTTCACCCATATGGAATTACCGATGATTCCAAAATTCTTTTTACGACCAACCATACAACTGTCTTTAGAAGTTTGGTATTCACTAAGTATCCTGACCTGTGTATCAGAAAAAAATATGATAAACCAAGATATATTCAGGTATATAATTATAATGTAATTTAATGTACATGCGTTTGTTTCTACACACAAGTTGCTGCCTACGATAACGGGTATCCCCGCCTTCACAAATTTCCACATATTTGCCAACGGGATGGGTATAACCGTTTGGAAATTGGCTAAATAAGTTTGCATTTCTTAAAAATCCCCTCGACAATACAGTGTACAATGTAGCAATATGTGTCTGGCAGCGAAATGGTTAATTACAGAATTATCGGAGATAACTTTGTATTATGAAAACCGCGAGAATGCAAACATATACTGAGTTATCATTCCTACAATCACAAAACATGGACTGAATCAAGAAGGACTACTTTGTAAGCATCGAAATCTACAACTTTTTTCATTTCAGACTATCAGTGTGTTATGTGATAGTGCCGTACAGTAATTGTGTAAAAATTCGGACCTTTAAAGTAAAAAGTATTTTAGAGGAACATGGGTTTTATGGTGTATTTTTGTTTCCTCACAGATATGAGGTTAAGTCATTTATAGTTTTATTTACTAATAGACAAAGACTTGTCGAATGTTACAGACAGAAATCGTTGCGGCAAATTTTCCATCAAGTAGTGCTGTTTTGGCATTTACATAATAATTCATATAAAAAAGTATCATCCTAAGAAAGATACATTTATATAATAAAATGTAAAAACATAAGACGACAAATGCATGACAATGCTAAGAATATATTCACATAACTGAAAAAATGGAACAGGGAGATGTGGAAGAATTAGGATTTGATTTTAGGATTGTGCCAGTTTTGTAACGTAAATGATGTTGAAGATGAGTTTTAATTTATTCTCATTAGCAGTGCTTATCATGAATTGCAAATCAAAAACAGTTAATGTTACTATTATGTTAGACCAAACACTATCAAATTTATTCCGTTGTAACAATCTGAAAATATAAACATTATCTGAAACTTAAGTACATAGTTATATTTTTTCAGGCAACTTGTAAGAAAAAGAATTTACTCTAGTAAATGCGAAAAACTTATCTACTGTTTTAATAGTTATATTTGTATGATTGTCCAATATAATTCATAATATTCGGTGTCAAACTGGGACTCCAATGAACGCATAGTATGTTTAGAAAAATAAATGGAAAAGAACAGTTTTTACCTACCTACCGAAAAGTTTTTGGTGAAGTGACCGTAAACATTATTTTTTATTAACCTTACGAATTACGTAATTGGTCTCCATAATTTAACTAAAGAAGCAAAATGATCTGCTTTTCAATAAGTCTGAATCTATGAAGGAGCGTTGCCTTGTCTGCTTATATACTGGCTGTTTATACTTCATGCAAAATATTTATTCTAGTCTAGATATTTCTTGGATTGAATGTACAGAACGAAAACAAACACATTCTCCGAAATGTATGCAGCGTCTTTGATGTGAATGTCTGCTTATAATGTACGTCGTACATTTTACTTGTGTGTATCATATATATTGTATATATAATCGGAACATGTTGTTACATAACTTCAAAGCGACGTATTTATTGTACAGACAGTACATTATCGTCCTTTATTGTTTTAACACAAACTGTTGTATTTCCTGTTTTTTCAACCACTTGCTCTATGGCTGGAACTAAAAACAGTTCAGGAGAGCGAAATGTTGTCTATAAAATGAGAATGTTACGAGAAAATGTAATAAAAATCAAAAGTACTGAAAGTAGACTTGCACTGCAATATAGAACGGAAACTAGAATAAAGATTACATGGCGGATGTAGAAAAACGTAGTACTTTGGTCCGCATAAAAATTCAATCGCGTCTAGCGAGTGACGGCTATGGAAAGTTTCCAAAAACATCGAGTATAAATAGTACATATAATTAAACTACTTTAAAAGTCTACACCAAATCATGTTACCTCTGTGATCTTGCTTGCGGCAGCCAATGGACATTTTCTGTAAACCTTGGTCCTGCAACTTAGACAATTCATCTGAACTGCTTCATCCGGACACTGATATACCTGTAGACGACAAGTATAATGGAAAATCTATCTTGTTAGGTGAAAGTTTTCAAAATTCGCTTGTATCGTCAAACAAAACACAAAGCGTAATTTAAGCTTCGTTTACTTAACTTAATTTGATATACATATACATTTTTTCTTGAAATATCTCAAAACATAAAATTCAATTTTAAAGTAGATAAAGTCGTGCTGAGACAGATGCGCACAATTTAAAATTCTTTGGCTCCTAATTCCGTTGCCGATAACTTGTAAATTTTATCTTCTGCAAAGCGACGTAACTGCTGTATCACTATGTATCGTCAGATGCATTATTCCTACGCTTTTTGCGGATAAGTGCAAAAGTAAAGTTTATAAATAGATATGCAAATTTCACGTTTTATTTCAATGATTTTGTTTCCTTGACCTAATAAAGCCCCCCCCCCCCCCCCCCAAAAAAAGAATTTAATGGAGATGCATGATTTCGAGGGTACAAACCAGTTCATAAATAATTCTTCTTCGAACAAAACAAGTCTGATGTAATCTGAAAAAAATAACCGGTTTAAATTATCATTAACCATTACAGATATGTTCTTACATTTACGTTGTTCTTTGTTGGCGGTTTTTTCTTCTTTTTGTCTATTTTTGGTTTTTGTTTTCCGATCCTTTTCGGGGGCCTTCTTATAGGCTGTCTCTTCTTTGACTTCAGTTTTGGTCTCAACTTTAAGTTTTGCTTACTACGAGAATTGCGAGCAACAAAGTGAGAATCAGCCTGAGCAGTCAGGTAAACTGAAATATAGAAACACGTGCGGTGTGTCACACACGTACAATTACACTAATTAAGTTTTATAAACAAGGCCAGAAATGTTGAAGGTTATCCTGCCGACCCTATCTCTTATGGCACTGGTCGACGCAAGCAAGCTGCAAGCTTTAGTTTCTGCCAACGAAGTCTAAAGTTCGAAACATCATGGGGACGAATCAAACCTCATCTCAAAAAAAGATCATTAGAAAAAAAAGTGCAACCTCTCCAGAGTGGCCCTTTCTTGAGCAACAACCTCCCTTCAACAACAGCTTGATCTT
Organism: Lutraria lutraria; assembly: GCA_964023205.1. NCBI lineage: Eukaryota > Metazoa > Mollusca > Bivalvia > Venerida > Mactridae > Lutraria > Lutraria lutraria. The sequence continues at coordinate 25,011,808 of OZ026846.1, read as the reverse complement.
TTCCCACAGCATGATTTAATTATTAATTTAACATTTCTAAAGCCACATGCATCAACAACAACATAATATTGCTACTCCCGAAGAGTGTTGCTGTAGAGAGGTTGCACTGTACCAACCGTTGACGACATTTTCCTCTGTAAATGTTATTATATTAACAATGTTTTAAGAAAGTTCAACGTGATAAAACTGAAATAAGCAACTTTAAGAACAATAACAGACTAAATAGTTCAGTGTAATAAATCGCAGGCCTTATACATGCTTCCATTTTACATGCAATACTTATAAATCCATAAACCTTTTCGTAGATGCAGAAGTTTTGATACATGAATTGTGTACAGTTTACATTACAATATGTTTTATTTTAAACATCAATATAAAACATAAGGCTGGCCTGTTTTATTTCAAACAACAAATACTAAAAACCCTTGAATATGAAATACAAGGAACCATGGTATGATAATACAGCGTGTATTATGTAGAGTAAATATGCACCTTACCGACAATGAAAATACACAATCCTGCTAGAAAACAGAGTCTCTGTGGATGGAACCACCACATTGTTTTTGCGTTGTAAGTCCGGCGTTCTTTTGCTCTTTACTTCATGTTACAGGACGTGCATTCGAGCATGAAATAACGACGCATATTGCCAGGATGTCGCCCGATCATTATATATATGTAGGTATGATAAAAATGGACTGGAAACACAAACGTTAAAGGTATAGTGCCATTTGTGCTTTTATGAAACATAGCATACGATATCTGCACTAAGCGTCAAAACAGGACAGACGACAAGGGCTAACAAACTTAGAACCGATTCATCATATTTATTGCCGTTTCGCATTGAAGCTGATGGAAGGATACAATAATTGTCTGCCACTTTTTTAAAATACCCACCTTGCGCAATCAAGAACCCAGTCTCTCGGAGACAATAACATAAAATCACAGTAATTATCTAACAATGGTTCATTAGTTCAATAGTTATTTTCTGGAGTTTATATATTTTCTAATGTTTGGAAGTGTCTTCTGAATTTCAGCAAAAGGAAGGAAAAAGTAGTACCGTGTTCTTCGGTTTGGAACGAAAACTCGCTGACTCGAGATTCGATAAATCGAATACAAAAACCAAATGTATAAAACTTAGAAATCAGTTCCAGCCACCTTTAGTCCATTTTCTTAAATAAGCAAAATGATTGTGAACATATGTGACCGTGAGGCTTAGTTTAACGGGATAATGTATGGTATTAATCGCTTTATTTATGTGTATTTTGTGAAATGCTGATAATAAATCCACTGCTGTAGACCATACCAATATATGACTCATGAAAATTAGCGTCCTTGCAAAGTAAACAATTGTTCGAATTGTAAAATTTAAGCCATATGTCTTCATTGTCTGTAATTACCGGTAAAACTGTATTATAACAAAATAGAAGTGAGCTCGTCATAATTATAGTATGGCATCATTTATGTGATGCATGTTCTATCTTATCAAGCCGTTACACTTTATATTGCCCACATTACTTAATCTAAATACCTTTTTGTAACATGTGGCTTTGTATGATTTCCCAGACAGCAGAAACTTTACATAAGCCATATAGGTATTTAATGTACATTTGTGTACTTTTTCTGAGCCAAGTGTGTATTTAATATACATTTGTGTAGTTTTTTAAAGCCATGTATGTATTTAATACATATTTATTTATTTCTGTTTTTTTTACTGCAATGATTTGTACCTTGGTAGGAAAAGAGTTGGTCTTCTTTGATTCATATAATAGTAACTGACTAACTAACGAGAACTCTATCATGTCAGTTGTGTTAATAATAAAATCAATAAAGTGACTCCAACATTCGACTGTCAAGATATGTTGTAACTGTTATGTCACTAGACATATGCTGCTAGTTCATTTGTTGCTAACTATGTGCTGATAGGTGACAGACTTGATTTCTTTAAGTCAATCATAACATAACACCCATCATAACATTGCACCTATCATAACATTATACCTTTCATAACATGACACCTATCATAACATCATACCTAACATAACATAACACCTATCATAACATTACACCTATCATAACCTTATACCTTTCATAACATGACACCTATCATAACATCATACCTAACATAACATAACACCTATCATGCCATAACACCTATCATAACATAACACCCACCATAACATAAAACCTATCATAACATAACACCCATCATAACATAACACCCACCATAACATTACACCTGTCATAACATAACACCCACCATAACATTACACCTATCATAACATTACACCCACCATAACATAACACCTATCATAACATTACACCTATCATAACACCCACCATAACATTACACCTATCATAACACAACACCTATCATAACATTACACCCACCATAACATTACACCTATCATAACACAACACCTATCATAACATTACACCTATCATAACATTACACCCACCATAACATTACACCTATCATAACACAACACCTATCATAACATAACACCCACCATAACATTATACCTATCATAACATTACACCTATCATAACATTACACCCACCATAACATTACACCTATCATAACACAACACCTATCATAACATAACACCCACCATAACATTACACCTATCATAACATTACACCTATCATAACATTACACCCACCATAACATTACACCTATCATAACACAACACCTATCATAACATTACACCTATCATAACATTACACCCACCATAACATTACACCTATCATAACACAACACCTATCATAACATAACACCCACCATAACATTATACCTATCATAACATAACACCTATCATAACATAACACCCACCATAACATTACACCTGTCATAACATAACACCTATCATAACATTACACCTATCATAACATTACACCTATCATAACATAACACCCACCATAACATTACACCTATCATAACATAACACCCACCATAACATTACACCTGTCATAACATAACACCTATCATAACATTACACCTATCATAACATAACACCCACCATAACATTACACCTATCATAACATAACACCTATCATAACATAACACCCACCATAACATTACACCTATCATAACACAACACCTATCATAACATGACACCCACCATAACATTATACCTATCATAACATAACACCTATCATAACATTACACCTATCATAACATAACACCCACCATAACATTACACCTATCATAACATAACACCTATCATAACATAACACCCACCATAACATTACACCTGTCATAACACAACACCTATCATAACATTACACCTATCATAACATAACACCCACCATAACATTACACCTATCATAACATAACACCTATCATAACATAACACCCACCATAACATTACACCTGTCATAACATAACACCCACCATAACATTACACCTATCATAACACCTACCATAACATTATACCTGTCATAACATTGCACCTATCATAACATTATACCGTTCATAACATGACACCTATCATAGCATTATACCTACCATAACATAACACCCACCATAACATTACACCTATCATAACATCTGCTATTTTCAGAGACCTATATGTTGGCTAATGTTACATTTCTTAAGAATTGCACCGTACATAACAATTAAATCATATGTGTATATACGTATTGTTTAGGAGAAGATGCTAGTATATAAACTTTGAAGTTTCGGAACAATACTATCCTATATCTTCTTGTAAATTGTCTTGACAAAATATAAACAAACTAAACTAAAATACGATAATGTACATTTAATTTTGTTCGTTACTTGAACGTATAAGTAATAACTACATGTAGTTACAATTGCTTTTCAATGTTCAAATACTGTATGTATAAATGTGTATCTTTTTTAGATTACACATATTTTTATCTCCTCGAGCAAACAATGTTTTTCTATTTGTTTGTCATCATACATTTATTTCGTATTTGCAGTTAAACATGTATTTGTTGTAATGCAATAAAATATTTGTAGTGATAGAGTACTTGATTAAATTCTTGGCATTCACACACACACAGTACTAAATATCAACAACATAAGCATAAATTTTTAATGCAGTAGTTTAACTCACATGACAATGTGGACAAATTTGTTGTACCCAGGGTAAGAAAGAATATACAGATCCCACTATGACACGGCTCTCGTATACCATTCTCACATCAGGAATAGTTTCTTGGTTCTATTTCTGAACTATTTGGTCTGCATCATTGAATGCCCCAGTAACGAAATTAGCAAAAATTCTTGGAACTGTCTGAGAGATGTTCTAGGGAAAGTTTCAGTGGTGTGTAGGTTTAATGACATTAAGTATATAAATAAGTAAGTTGTACTCATAAAAGTCTCAGACACAACTTAAAGCAAAGAAGAGAAACTTCTCATTACCTACAACTGTTTATATCTACTGAATACATTAACAATATAAAAGAATCTGACAATTTTCACCATGATGGAATTATCTGGTAGAGGGTGTATCAGTCTTATGATTGCAGAAGTTCTCATCTTATGTAAATGAAATCATTGATTTGACACGACATACTCGTACAATGAACCCAATAACCAGTACCTGGAAACTTAGATAACACAGAGTTATTTCCCCTGATACAGTGTTCTTAAAAACCCATATGAATGGTAACTTCCGTCATATGGTAAAAGTAGGCTATGAAATATAACATGTACACTCTCTAAAAGGTGTACATTCCAGATAAGAACTATTTCTAGGTAATTATCGAAGTTATAGCACTGTTAAATTTAATAGATTCATTGTGTTTTTATTCACACAGCTAAACGCACATCTATGAACAAATGCCACATGTGCACACATACAAGTGATGTATAAATGGCTCATTGGCAATGATGTTTTAACTAATAATTCAATACCACTGTAGCAACCCAATGTTAGTGGGGTTATTAGAAATCAATTTGCCTACAATTCTTTGTCAAAATACAAGAAACACAAGATAAGCTGATGACTCTATTTTAATAGCCGTCTTCAGTTTGTATACAAAATTACAATATTTCTACAAAATTTTACCAAACAATATACATATATTGTAAAATAAGAAAAAAATACATGTACATATAAAAAATGGCCTGTTAACAACACCAGAATTATTAGAAATAATATTGTCAGGATGACACTCACACAGTTCTTATAATCAGTATAAGATACAGGAATACAAAGTTGTACTGAGTCTAAAACTTGGTGTAACAACTTGTAAAGTAACAAACAGGTACAGAAAATTTATAATAGAATGTTTTGTATATCTAAACCACTAACTAACTGAACCAATACTTTATCAGAACAAGGGGAGATAAATCATCAAAATCTATAGAAGAAAAAAAATCAGATGAAAACTTAATGTAAAATAACACTTTCCTAGATTGAAACATGTTTTGTTACAGAAAATATCTCATGGGAAGAAATGTTGGATTTCTACAAAATGAAGACTCCCAGGATATTTCTGTTACATTCGTTTCTCTCCATTGCCATGGTAACACTAATGTAATTAATTATTCTGGTCCCATGTAATGATACAAAAATGTGTAATAGAACAAATGAAATCAGTTTCTATTACTTGAATTCTGATGGAATTTCTCACTAAAAAGCCAAAACTTAAAAATACAATGTTTAACACTTGAATCTAATGATCTTTGTATTATAAACAAATAGTCAAATCACCTGAAGTTGATAGAAGTAAAACCTCTGAAGACTGGACTCCATCCTGACAGGGTCAAAAGTCCAGTTTTCTGAGAATTCTTGTTTTCAGAGAACTTTTAATACATTTCATAAAAAGTTTGGACTTGAAAATCAGTTTTCAGTGAGTCCAGTTCTCAGGTGTTTTACTGTACTTTGATTTTAGACAGCATCAGCCAGGCACACTGTAAATCTATGTAAGAATAAGGGCGCCATATACATATATCAACTATTAATGCACAGGCACATTGTTTATGAAGATTTGAGCAAAAAGATGTTGGAAGTAATACTGCAATTTTTTAAAGTCTCATTATGAAAAAAGTTGGAAGTAATTTGAACAGTAGCCAAAGGAGATTGCTTTTTTATAATGGAGAAAAAAAGAAAGAAAAAAGCACTTTAATTAATCATATTGAATTGAATCAATGAAACTCCCAAGGATAAGAGATGACCTTTATAGACAAGTCAAAGACAATGAAATGGACTACTCACCTAAATACAAGCTTACCATTGGTCAGTTTTTAATACAAACCTCAGAATCAACCAATCAGATGCAAGAACCTTGAAACAGGTCTCCTAACTTCATTTTATGACATCAGACGAGACTAATTATTAACTTCGTCCAGTTTGGAACATATACAACATGATTTGACTACAGCTAAAGTGGTTAGTTACACTAATGAAATAAATCAATTGTTGAGATGAAAAATGAAAAAAACACACATTACAATATGGCAATATAAAAATTCTACAAAAAATGAGTTGATGACAAATATATATATAAACATCACACAACAAAATGACTAGTGTCTACACTGACATGTTAAAACAGAGAATAAAGTTGTGGCCACAAAGATCTATTGAACATATTTACACTTTGATGTAAATATAACTGATTCAAAATACTAAATGTACCTTAACTCAACAGTTATTCTAGCACTTCCGGGTCCAAGGTTATAAAACTTAAGATTGGTCTCCGAGTTCAAATCTCATATCTTGTACTTCAGTGTTTCTAAGTTATTATCAGAAAATAATGATATTATTGATTCATCAGTTCGACATAAGGACATACCTGAACACGTGTTAAAATCATTAATCAGCTCTATTTTTTCAACCATAAAACTTTGAGAATGAAATTGGGATTTAAGATTTGTGACCATTCTCAAGTTTTATAACCTAGGGGCCAGGGATTAAAGCAGGTAAAAAAGATTGAAAAACCACAATGTGTATTTTAGATTAGTTAGGTAAGATACTCCAGACAAAAGGACTTCATTTTGTTGTTACTGACAGTTAAAACACAAGTTTGGAAAATCTATAAACAAGATGAAATTTTTAGTGTACTGGTAGCTACAATGTTTACACTGCAAATTAATGATGGGGTAAAGCGAGTAACTGTAATAATATATAATCTATATGACTAACTCAAGGATGACATCCTAAACTGAACCAAATATAAATATGTTATACTGAAATCTGTGACACTGATAATCTCAATTAAGCATTCAATCTAGGCCAATCAGTATATCGATAAAACAGATAGAATTTATTATACTCTAACAAGTATTTACACTACATGATTGGTAGAAATGGTCTTATAACATTTTTACAAGTTTCATGTTCATGTAATTGATTATTTTTCAAATTAACACAAACAAATCATCAGGATCTAGACTAAACATAGTTAGACATGAAAATAGTCAGACATGAACATAGTCAGACATGAACATGCCAGTTTTGTTTTGAACTTGTTTCTTGTTTTAGAATAATACTGACACATTTATTTCATATTCTTTAAAAAAATTGAGGAAAATCAATGGAGTGCTTGCTTCAAAAGGCATTTACATTTAATATCCATAGGTATAAATACAAGACAAAAGCTTTGGATTTCCTTTAGATTTTTACCCATTTCTCACAGAAAAGTTAATTAGAGCTAAGAAACTCACAAATCATATATCCACCCAATAATCCATATGTAAAGAAAAACCACTACAGACAGTAGTTGATTGAATATCTTACACCGTCAACCCAAAAAATCATAACATAATCATTGTTTAAAGATATTGCTGCCTTAACCATAATAATTGTTGTCAAAAAAGACACATTATAAACCTACCATTGTTATTACGGTAAGAAAAAAATTGGTTCATCAAAATCAGTCAGAAATGTTTTGGTATAATGAACACATACACATGGTATTAAAATTCACATTGATCAGTTTCTTCCTCGAGAACCATATGCAGCAGAAAAATGTTGAATTATTCATAGATGGATGAAGTTGAACAAGACACATGTTCCCAAAAGTTTTAACATATTTTAAAATAAACACACATAAATAAATTTGAAAAACAAAGAATTTATTCAACAGTCTGATTTCCCTTTATGTAAATATTTACCAAGCAATGATAGTCTTGAAAAAATATCATGACCAAGAAAGTACACGACACATTACATAGAACAAAACTTCAGAAATATCAAACTTGTAAAAGGTAAGTTTTCTTCCTAGATTTACAGATGACACAACACTCAATAGAGAAAGGTGTAAAACACTTTGACAACAATATTCAAATTTGTGAATTATAAAAACGTAAAAGTAATTACTGACAAATATAACAACACATTTTTTAACATGCAAGTATTTGTAAATGTCAAAATGATTTAATTATCAGAGATGAAATCTAAAAATGATCAGGAAAGAACTAAATTGACCTAAGTAAAAATAACGTGATCCAATAATCATAGCATTTGAAACGAAATCAACAAAACAAATGTGTAGGTGTCTTAAACAGGTGTCTTAAACAATATGAGTAATCTTATAGATCTTTATACATGGATATCCTTGAGGGAAAGTTTGCACACATCAAGATGAGGAAATAACAACACTGTGGTAATATGATCACATGGTAAATTATGTATAAACTTGTAACAAAACACACAGGATGAACTATAAATATACAGTACAACCTCGCTAAAGCAGCCCTCTCTTCAGCAACAACCTCCCTTCAACAACAGTATGATTTTTCCCAACTCTACCATTTAACTATTAAGTTAACCTCTCTAGAGCAACAACCTCTCAACAATGACATAATTTTGCTTCGCCCAAAGGGTGCTGCTTTGTAGAAGTTACACTGTAAGTTCAACTCAACAATAAATGCAAACCTGTTACAAGTAAAAATGTTTACAACCAGGTAATGTCACACAAACATGAAGAACAACCGACTATAAAATATTGTGTATATAAAATGTGTGGATAAATGAATGATAGATTAAAATCTACTATCACCTTAATACAGAGGCTACAACTGACCACAGAAAAAATAAAAAATACCCCCATGTTTAATTTACAACTGAAACACAATAAAATGTCCATGTTTATATATTATATATCAGGCAGACTTATTAAATTACTTTTTTCAACAGTCATCTGTGAGCTCACACACAAAAAAAGAAATACAATTGGTATGCATGCCGATACATAAAAACATTATAGTAGACACAGAATTATGTACAAGAACTGGGACTAAATCAAAAATAAAATAAACAATAATGCTTAATGTAAGTTAGTCAAACTTTAGAACTGCCAATTTAATGGATATGTTTGAACTGAGAAAAAATATTTCAAATAGATTGGGGAATAGATGTAATTTTATTATAATATTTTAATACACAGTGCCACAGTAATGGTTAATAATGGATAATGTATATATACATACATAAAAACATGACTAATAAGTGTTACTTTAAAATTTTTACCAATCTAAACAAGTAGACACAAGTGGATTACCATTAAAAAGAAATAAATCTAACAGTAAAAGTATGTTTATTAGAAATATGAATCAAAACTATTAAGCACCATTCTTAGTTTGTTTAATAATTAACAGGAGATAAATGGAAAAAGAATACACTGTAATGTTTGTTAGAGATATATTTCTGCACAGACAGAAAAAAATCTTTCTTAAGTCCCATAAATAATCTGTGTCATATCTTTATCTATCTTTACCTATGAAGAAATAAAATAATTGCACATAAGTGGCTAAATTAAATACTAAAACATAACTGAAAAAATCCTTCAACAATAAACACTTAAGACAAGTAAAAAAATTATCTACAGATATTTTGAACAATTATTCATCTATAATATCATAAAACAATAGTATCTATTAATAGTCACTATTTGTAATTCATCTCATAACAAAACACTTCACAATCAGACTCAAGACAGGCCAAGCAGCTAATGACTGATTCAGACTGAGGATATTGATAAAATGTCAGTATCAATTTGACAGTAAAACTATTAAGTTGATGATATTTGTACATTATCAATCTCTGTTTTACACCCCAAAGCATCTGAAATTATGTCTCTGACTGTCTGACACGAGACAAAAACATTCTTTGTTTACAGTGAAGTTTCCAATATCTAAATAGATTTTTTTTAACAAGTCATGGAATTTAACTTTTTCAGTTTCTTTTATCCCATATCTGTGGTACCAGAAATCTTAATGTGGCAATAATTGCTAGAAAATGAGCAATTATGAAATAATTTTACATAATTTTACTTCAAACATATGAAGAGTTAATTTACAATAATTTATGATAACCTTGTACAATTTCTTTGAGCATAAATGTATCGCAAGTTTCGTAACATCAAACACATAGTCTCCAATATACAGTCAAACCTGTGAAGTTTATGACCTGTAAGCTGAGATCATTCAATTTAAAGGACCAGTATGCTACCGGACAGACAAGTAGCATCATCATCTTAAAATATATAGCTCTTTAAGCTTGTACGAAGACAATCTTATAATCATTTTATTTATCATATTGTTAGATTTATTGCAATTGTAAAAGTAAATGGTTGACATACATTGAAATTGAAAGTTTTCAAGATGAAATTGTTGTTATCTTTAAAAAGGTACCTTATGTCGACATAACAACATATCTTGTTTAATTTAACAGCATTTCTGAATATTATTTTTGGTTCAACAATATTTGGACTTTACAGACAGGCTTGACTGTATATATCTAAACAAACACATGATTAACAGTCTAAGATTACATTATTCACATTTGTTCATTGTTTTCTGTATGTCATAAATAAAAGCAATGGATAAATCTTTGGTATGTGAATGACTTAAAAACGAAAAAAAAAATGAAAATAATCAACATTCTTCTTAACAATCTCAATTGTCCATTTGTAAACTTTTTATTGCATCAAATAATGATTTAATGATTAATCACTACACAATAGAACACTTGTTATCAATAGATTCGATCATTATGGTAAAAATACAAATTTAGCAAAAAATCTAGCAAAAGTTCACAATTAGCAATTATATGAGGGTTACAACACTATTGAAGCATTACAAAATCATGCTATCTTTTATAAGAATGTATACATCTTAAGTTTACAAAACCAGCCATGATCTCAATATATCTATTTTACCTCATTCTTCATAGATATTTTACTTGTCTTAAAACACTGTGACTATCACCGCAAGTTTGATTGGTCATTTGTATTTTTTAATGGTTTGGATGACAAGGAAATGAAGGTGTTGTCTTCTGATGGTTTGATAGAATCTCCTACAAAATGATGAATATAATCAACTCCTTCAGTGAAATGGCTTTGTTTATAAATGATACTTATTTATGACATAATTTCTTATCTCCATGTAAACTATACACAACACGACACTAACAACTACTAATGTATTATGCGAACATGACACGTTTTATAGAATGTATGACTGGATGATTTCATCTAACTCTGGTAGAGATTAGCGTATGGCCCACCACGAGCCGGGTACGGTGATTTCTCCTGTGTTCTCGCCATTTCATACACCACATCATCTTCTCTAGGTACAGGAGACTTCCGTAAGAAGAACAGCAACAATGCACAAAATATTATGGCTAGTAGCTGAAAATGAGAAGAAATTCGTTGTGATACCTTTTTACTCTTAGCTTTGATGTTCAAAACTATAAAATATGAAGATTTATTTAATGATGCACTGTATTACAATTTGTCAATACACTGCTCAAAACATACACATGAACACTGAGAAAATATAGTTTCTAATAAGTAAATGGTCAAGTTAAACTACAAGGCATTCATGATTGTATACTTTAGAATAGCAAGTTTTAAGGTGATTCAAAGACAAGAATACAGCTTGATTTGTAAATAAATGCAATCACAGAATTTTTAGACTGAACTATGAAACAAAGCATTCCTCTTTCAAGTAAGAAATCAAAGCATGCTTAAGGCACATAATTCTAATTGTCATATAATCAGGACACTGAAATGAAAGTATAACTTGAGATAATAACTTACTATTATAGCGATTATACTGAAACATATAGCTGCTGCTATACCAATGTTCTCTTGTATCATTTTAACAAATGCCTCACCACATCCCTGTAAATGAAGAAACACAAAATGTATAAACACATGTGACATACACACAGCCATCAGCATATTCTTCTACTCAGTTTATCATATGATGTAGAATGCTACACTTCAAAGATAATTCAGTCATATAATATTCTTGAATTATTTCATTTATGATTTATACAGATTTTGAAATAAGTTCTTTCACATCTTACCATATCAAATATATCAAGGACAGCTACATGTGAATGTAATATGAACAAAAATGGTTAATAATTCAATAATGCACAAAAATATAGGTTGCCATGGATATGGTTTCAAATCCACAGCCTGTGGATCAGGGGATGATCATTCTCCTCTAAGACAACAAATCCATCATCAACCTGGCTTTAACCAACATTAACAAAATCAATACAAAAAACATTACATTAAATTTTAATTCAATCGTCACACTAGGCATGCATATGTATCATATTACCAGGAACATTTATCAGATATAGCAAATACTGAATTTAATTTTGTATCGTTATTGTAAAATCAATATAGCACAAAGCATTGGTCCATACTCATTATAAGAACCACAACATTATGTAATTGAATTCTAAACTACCTCCAAGTCCATAATTATGTTAAAATTTTCGCAGCCAGTTTTCAGTGCTCTACAAGAATTAATTTGTAACTTAGAATTTCTGACATTTTACTTATGTTATCCATGCTTGTATTCTAGGAGAAGTTATAATTAGATTGATGGAGACATGGAGAATCTCAGTCCCAGAATTTATGGTAAGATAGAGAATTTAACCAGATCAATTCTTACACACTTCAGCTGACTTTTTAAAATAACAATCCTAGTTCTTTGATGCAGTATTTGCTAGACAAATATGTTCTGTCTTTAAAAGTTTATCCACTTGAACACTGCAGTTCTGAAGACAGCTAAATTATTAATTTTTAGGATAAATAAAAAGGGTCAATATAAACCAGTTCTACAGCATGATTGATATGAACTGATTCAACTCCCTTTCAATGAGTGGATTTACTAGCAATATTTTCCGGTATAAGGTTGTGAGCTATTTTATAAAGATCCCATTAGACCTGTAAGCAAATAGAGAAGACCCTGATGAGACAATATAATTATACTCAGAGAAGATTTTTTTAAACAAACAGGATCACTATCCAGGAAACTCAGCAATGACGATTATTCAAACTTTATTTTTTAATTGGATTTGTGATTACCTGAGTACTCAGATACTCTCTCCAGCTCTATCATAGTGTAATACAAACCACAATAATTAGAAGCATTCTACATAAAAGTCATAGAACATACTAAAGATACAAATCTTAATTAACTATCTACACTAAGTGGTTCTCATAATGACCTCAAGTATTCAGTTAACTGATACAATCAATCATGACTTATAATAAACTTACACGTTTCCAGATTAAAGGATTCACAGGTTTCAGGATTTCCCCAACTTCTCCGAGCTTATACATAGGACAGTATCTGTAAGGTTGAGCCACTATGCCTTCATACGTCTTGGTATTTTTACAGCAGGTTAATGGTGCCATATCCTTCCTCTGATCCAAATCAGTCTGTGTGTATGACTGTCTCCACTGTGACTGACCGTAGTCTGTGTAACTACTTCCCCCGCAACACTCCAACTGGAAACAATCAGAATTTATACTACAGTCAAACATATGAACAAAGGCCACCCTTGGGAAACACAAAATGTGGTCTTTATTGACAAGTGACTTTTATTCAGAGGTCATTTTGTTCTAAATAATCAATGACAGTTTGTAAAAGGATGACCTTATTAACAGGGTGGTCTTTATTCAGAGGAAACTGCAAACACTGTAATTATTTATTTATTTGGGTATAAGTTAACACTGTTTTACAACATTTTTTCATTTATAGATGTAATTTTATGGTGGCCAGTTCATTTAACTGATTTTCCTGGACTATATTCTAACCAGTACTAACTTAACCTTCCACTAGGAGCCCACAATAGAATTTATACACAGAGAACCAATGATTAGGCTTCATATTCACAAATCTAGAAAATTCAATTCTTTATTAGTAAATCTCACTCAATATCATAAAAAAATTACAACCGAGTAGTCTTGAGTTAAATGTTATTGTCATCACATTCAAGTTATGACTAATGGAGCCAGATAAGCGTACAACCCAAATCTGGAATATTTCCTTAATAAACTGACATGTCTCATTCATTCAATATTTCAAAGTTAATCACAATTTAAAATTTAATAGACTTTTCCAGTACTTTTTGTGACAACACAAAGATTCAATACACAATTTACTAGAAGAATTGTTATAAAGAAATTATTAATTCTAGCATAGTCTTAGGAATATCCAGTAAGTACAGTACAACCTCTCTATAGCGGCCCTCTGTAGAGCAACAACCTCTCAATAACAACACATTCAAAATTTCCCTCAGCTGATATTTTCAACAAATTTAACCTCTGTTGAGCACCAACCTTTAAACAATGGTCGATATTTGCAGCTCCCACAGGGTGTTGCTCTACAGAGGTTGTACTGTATATACAATCCCATACTTCAGGTTGAAATAGGTCAAACATGACTAAAAGATCAGTTATGCAGGTGGAGTGATGTATGATTAATATCATCACTGATTTATGGTAAGTAACTTAAGAAACATTCAAAGATTCAAAATTATATAACCCTAGGCACAAGTTGGAAAGTTTTCAAAACCAAGAAAGCTTAGATCCCTCCAAAGAAATAATTAATTAATCAAAAGTACGGAAAGTACTCATGGAAACTGAACTTAATAGAATTGCACTGCAACATGGAATGGGAACTATACTTTAACAATTGCATGGTGGATGTAGATAAAAATAGTACTTTGGTCAACATAAAAATCATGCGCACCGAGCGAGTGACAGCTATGGAAAGCTGAATTATCATTCTGTTATCAACTAGAGTTGTCACAGAGGTGACTAACACCCACGCCACCGCTTTGACACTAAGAATGCCATTGTACACAATATGGCTAAGTTCAAGGGCCCATAACTCTAGAATGAGTGAATTGCTGTGAATAAAAATTGTGTCTTGCATATCTGCACTTCATGGTGATAACAAATGTCAAGTTTCATTGCAATTGCTTTAAGAATGTGGAAGTAGTTCGCTCCACAATTAGACGGACCGATCGACCTACCAACGACTGACAGAGTGACTCCAATATACCCCCTCTCAAACTTTGTTTGTGGGGGTATTAAAATGGTGTAACTGAATTTTCTCTACAGTGTTACTGCATAAATGACTAAGGTAGGAAAATCTTTCAGAAGTTTAAATACACTGTTAATACAAATGATAAACTAACATACCTCTTCCTGCATGAAGTCAATGGCATGTGTAACCCTTGCGTCACTTCCATATTTTAGCTGAACAATTTTTCTAAGCAGACTTGAATTCTGTATGGTATTCTCAATCTGAAATCAATGATTAATGAAATACTAGTAAAACTATACATCATAGTTTATAATGTGTTTTTGTGTGTAATCCACATACATTTATGAAGACAGTATGACACCATATATCAATAAATCATTCAATATTAACAAGAAATTGAAGGATACAGCAAGATTTCAAAAAGACTTCAGTTTCAGGATCAGTTGCTGAAATAAAAGTTTTAAGTAAGAAGAGTTGTGATGGCTGATTATTTACTTGGTAAGGAATAGATCAGGTGCTTGTTTTATTATAGGACATGGTACATAGTTTCTTACAACATAACTATTAATGCAAAGGGACAATAGAACATGTGAATTAGAAATTATAAAGGATCTGTTCTGTTCAATAAAGGGAAAATGATTCATAGAATTTTTCTATAATATTTGTTTTATTGTTATGATGTATCCTATGTTTTAGTTAAAATTTGTACAGTATGTGTTGCATAATACAATTTTCTTGAAATACTGTACAAATACTATCTAAAATCATAACTACAACCATATTCTCATGGACTATATATATATAGCACACGATTAACCATACAGGAAAATAGGAACAGTGAGTCAGTGAAAATGTTTACATTATCATTGGATTTATATTGTTGTCAACAAAATGCCAAGAGACTTCCGGCAATTATCATTGTTGTTGATAAGTATGCATATTAAAGCAGGCAGTGATCTAAACGCTATTAATAAGTGTCAAATAGCTGCATGTACACTGTCTGATAAATAAGAATTGAAAACTCATATTGCATCAAATGAAAAATAAAATCTTGCAATATCCCTTAACAGACAAAAAAATATCTTTGTGCAAAATTATGATTTTTTATATATATATGCATTGGTGCGTTAGTTTAAGAATTAAACAAAGAGTGCCTCAGTGAGATCTATTCACCTGTGAAGATTCATGTTGCTATATATACCTCGAACAGTTTCTGAGTTATGAGCTACATTAAAGTTTTTGCATGATGCAGACCCTGCCACAGACACCGCAATGATCGCAATAAATTGACTTTTTCTTTGAAAACAGACAAAGCTAAAAATGTATTATTCATGTATGATAAACTTTCTTATATACACTAGAACTATACAATGAGCTTATAACAACTGATTAACAAATGCTAACATAAACAGAGGAAGATCAGAAAGTATATAAATGCAAAAATATTACACCTGGGTAAAGATTTCACTCTATTATACTAAATACAGCAATATAAAACGATGTTACATGTACATGTACAAGGACACTATAATTTACTGTCTAACAATGAATATCTTCCAGTACACCAAATTTTAACTGTACAACACTCACCTCTTCTCTATAAATGTAAGCATAGACTCCGCCTCCAATCATCATACCTAAAATTAATGGTAGGAAAACCATGTACTGAAATATAAATAGTAAAATATATTACTCTGCACAAATTCAAAATCGTGTTCAAGTCATAAACAAGTTATGATACTACAGCATTATAAATCATTTGTTATTTGAAATCAACTGTAGAACACTTACCAAATACATACATGTGATACAATACATACTGTGATACATGTGTATCTGTGAAATAGGATCAAACTTTTAAAAAAGAACAAAATCTTTTCAGAGGTGGGGGGGGGGTACCTATTTTCAGTGGGCAGAAAACTTATCAGTTGTCCTGAATTCTGTACAAGTAACAATAACCTTGTCAACAAATGCACATAGCCACCAACATCTTCACATGAGTAATCAATCAGCAGTGGATGATGAATGATGGTAGAACAATGTCTCCAACCAAGTCATCACAGAGAACATGTGCCATGCCAAGGGCTATAACTCATGAATGGCATAAAAAACTATCATTCTAATTAATAGCCTGTAAGCATAATTCATAACTTGGATTCAGCATAATTATTATGTTCTAATATAATAAATAAGGTCAGTACATTACATGCATTATGTGTATAAATTTAATAAATTTCATGATAATGCAAAAAAATAAGACTAAATACTCGATTTTTAACAAGTACATGTAATGGTTCATTCACTGAAATAAAAAAACTTTTATCTCTGAATTCCAAGGTAATCAATACGTTCTTATACTGCAGTTTTTGAGGAACCTGTATATCTGTAATTTACAAGCTATACTGAAACAGAAGGTAATCAATCCATTGTATAACCATGCATACATTACAAACCTGCATTGATTGATATTTCAAGTAAGGATAATCAATTAATTCTAGATTAACACATTTATCTGGCAACACTCAGTCCAAATTCTGTGGAGGATTTATTTATTTATTATAAACAAAAATATCGAAGAATGTAAACACACCAGACACCCAGATATCTATTTTACAGACTGAATTCTTGATTTTTACTATTTTTTGTTGAATCTAAATTCTAATAAAAGTTGGCACAATTCCAAACTTAAGAAACATGCTTTCAGCAAGAAATATTCTTATACACATTTTGTAAAATGTTTTAAGCTCAAATTTTGATTTGCAATAAGAACAATCTTATACAGATATTCAGTTCATAAATAATTGATATCAATGAAATTAGAACTTGAATAAAAGCTTCCATCTTAGGCTCTCAGCAGAGTAAAGTTTTATCATTTTATATAAACAACATAACTGTATCATTTGTTATAGGATCCGAATATTGACATGTGTTTTATTGTAAATTTTGAATGGCAAGTATATTAGACAGTGGTACAATGTATGACTATAATATAGGGCATCTAACAGAATATTTATGGTAAAGTTTACCCCCCCCCCCCCCCCAAACAGCAACAACAAGTGTACATGTTGTTGAATTGTATTCTTATGTTGAACTGAAAGTCTTACCTGAGACTGTATCTCTACTATTCAGTATTCTAGGTTTTTTAATATGAAAAAAGCATTACCTATAATCACTGTTATATTCTTCTACCATATATTACTTAATTCAGAAAACAAGATAGAATGTTGTATACTGATAATTGTGAGTGGACAGACAGAAGGATGGGCCCTTCTAGTCTTCAATCTGCATTCTGACATGTATTATAACTTTATAAGTTTGATACAAAAAATAAATTGTAAAAAAATCTTTCCTACACACCAACCCACTAAAATTCTTGGGTAAAGGTTACTGCAAACAAGTATTTTTGTAAAGATGGCCAAACAAAATGAACTTTACTGATAGCATTATTCTTTCAATAACTGTGAACATCAATCACTCTAAGTTCTGACACTAAAGGCACTTCTGGTCCAAAATTATCATTTAATATTTAAACCAAAACATAAATGCTTGAGCCTCAAGATAATATCAGTTATTATATCTAATAGTAATACACATTAATATGGAGTTAAATTTTTTTACCACCGAGGTATTGTCAGTCAAATTGTGTTGATTTGAGTCTATAATAATATTATACAAATTATTTCAGTAAGATTTATATCAAATTGTCAATCAATACCAGTACTATAAGGTGAGTGAGGTTTGAGACAGGCAAATACGAGAATTAACAAAGAGAGACATACCACAATAAGTGCTATCTTATCAGGTCTGATAGCTCCATAGATTCCCACAATACAGAAGAGTATGATAACAGCCCCAGCTGCTATAAATATATACACAGATACTGTATATTTAGCTAACTCCTCACTTGCTTCAACATACTGATTAATCCAGTAATCAACTCTCAAATAGATGGAAAAACCAAGAATGGCGACTCCAATCAACTGAAAATAAATATATATCATGTATAATATATGTACATCAATCACTTAGTTATAAAGCCAGATTCATAATCATATATGTAAAACTGTCTGAGAATTGGTCTGAGAATTGGTCAGTCACTGAACTGACAATTATGCTGATGCTAGGTAAAATTTTGCCAGCATGTATGGTTTTTGTCAGTAAAATTGAAGGACAGACAGTTTGCATATAGACAGCATTCACAGGCAAGACACAGTCACCAATAAAACGAATGCTCTTACTTAACCTTACAAACTAACACTTCTAAATGACATTTATTTGACATTTGATGTAACTTCATAATTGTTCAAGTTTCATCCTGGAGAAACAATTTTATATCTTCAACATGTCATTCAAAATATTGCTTTAAATTTAACAGAGCAGGTCTTCTAATTCAAGATAAATAAAACAGTATATAATATGTACTACACAAACCAGGGATTTTTTGGGGGGCGATTTCATAGCCAAAATTCGGTCATATTCCCATTGGTAAAAAGTATCTTTTTTTCCCAATTTCCCAATTTTTTTTTTTTTATTCTATAAGTTCATTAACATCACTATTGGTAGTAAATACCTTATTCTGCTACTGTTCTATGGGAGAATAAGTAGAACATGTTGAACATTGCAAAAATTCTAGTTACCGGTATACATTTTTTCCCAAGTTTGATTAAAACACAGCGAAAATTCCCAATCCCAATGGTATGGGTCATATTCCCAAAATACCGAAAAAAAAACTGACAAACACATTAAGATATCCAGTTGAATTGTATAAAAAAAATTTGTTTTGTTTATTTGTCATTATTTGAGTTTTATGCCCCTTTTCAGAAGTCAGAGTCATATCAGGCAGAGAGTTCATTAAACCATTGTTCCTGGGAAGAACCAGAACTATAGACTCCCATCCTCCATAAGCAACTGTCTACTTTCTCACATAAAGAGCAATGGTCGGTAACTTGGCTCGAACCCATGACCCTCAATCAGTGAGAAGTTACAGTGATTTTAAGTCAGCGACCTTAACCACTCGATCACGGAGGTGGGTCATAAAAATTTTGAAGTACATGTATAAATTTACATTATATTAACAGTATACTTTGTATATCATTATACGTCATACCAGTTGTTTGAAAAACATGTTTTATTGAGCAAACTACGCACTTATCTTTCATGATTTTTATTTTCCAAATATAAATGATAAATTCTAAAAAAGTTCTATGGTGTACCTATGCAGCACTAGGATAAATGGTATACTGCATGATACCTCCTGTATTTTCTTGTATCCCTATAACTTTTTTCTTGCCAATATTTTAGTTTAAATACTGTATCTTTATTTCTTGGGACTTGTAACATGGTATTTATTTTTTGCTAAAATGTTATTTTTGTTAACATGTTTGAAAACATAGAGCATCGAAATTTATGTTTAATTGGAGCATAAACCCACATTGTGACAATTATGTATAGATATTATTTCTACATCTCTAAAGGAAAGTATTTTACTTTTAGTAAATAAATGTATATATGTACTAAACAAAACTTCCAACGCACTGTTGTATATGATGATCAATGTTCTATTCAATATTATTATTAAATAAATGATATTATGCATACATGTCACATAACCATCTGTTAATAGTTTGCATAAATAAAACTTAACGAAAACTTAACAAACAACGTATTGTATCCAATTTAGGTCAGTCACTTGTGATTTATAAAGTCACATTTTCCACAAATTCTGTCTGGTATAACCACCGACCACAATTTAACAAGAGCACGACAAAGTCTCCTCATTGACCAAATAAGGTGTCGGATAGAATGCATAGGAACATTGTTCAATTCCTGCTGAATCGCTATGGTAATTTCCTGTAGGTTTCTTGGCTGTATTCTAGCCTGGAGTAGACCAAATGCACATGCACGATTTTCGAGGCTGATTCTTGGCATAATTACGTCCTAGTGGACAAAATCAATTGCTAAAGTGATAAATAAACGTTAACGGGTTAGTTTATATCAATTTTAATTTATCAAATTGCATGTGCAACTCGTGCTGCATAACAGCTTATTGGCGATTAGCCACGTATTTATGTGACAAATTTTGTCAATGCCAATTGTTTTGATTTGATTGCTTGCTGTGTAACATTTTCTGCAAATTTTATTTGAATTAAATGATAAATGAAGAAAATATAAAGTAATATAGAAATGCATTGGAAGATTTGTTTAGTATAGTATTAACATTATTGGTACACTTTTTTGGCATAACAGCCTTGGATAAACAATCATTTATTTGAGGAGTTTCAAAATTTAGATTTTTGACATACACAACCTAGAGTCTAGTCTTTTTAATCAGTTTAAATTCATCATCAAGAAAATGAGGCATACTTAGATGACAACTGATCATCAAATCTTACTACCAAAGACCTGGTCTTTGGTAATACTGTACAAACTTACATCTAATTATTATTTATTATTAATACCAACAGCATAAAAAGGTAGTTCAAAATGATGTACAACAATTACAGAGTAAGACTAAGAGCGACATGTAGACTGGACAATCAATGTAACAAAAATATTTATACATAAATGAGTTCCGACTGTCATGATGTATCAAAAAAGTAACAGTCTAATGGATGCCATTGATCTGTAATCAATTTATAACAAAAGCATAAATTTGGCTACTGTTTTATATTGGTTAACTTAATTGTAACTGTACATGAATCAGAATGTCACAATTTATATACTGATAGATTTACACATTCAATAAACAATTACTTTGCTGTAGGGACAATTATAATGCATGTAAGAAGGTATGTAATACTATATATGTTATATCAACTTATAGGGTGACATCTACAGGTCAATAAGGACAAGTGTTATTATAATAGTATGTATAGCCACAGGCACTGTCTGAATTCAGTAATAAAATATCCATAATAACTTAAGTGTAATTTGGTACATCTAATATTATCTTATAAGACATAAAAGTTGTTTCTCGTTACCAGAGCAGGTAGAGTAGACCTACCCAAATTTTTCCCCCAACCCTACTAGACTTTTATAAGGCCCAATGATTTGTATATCCATGCACCCTCTCACTTTTCTACCATTCCCACATACTTTCAAACAACTTCACTACCTACCAACTCTTATCTTTAATGTGCAAAAGTGCATGTAACCAGAAACAAACTTTAGTTACACCTTAATTCAATCAAGCAGCCGTCTATTAAAACTTCTTTTAAAATAGAAGTAGTATTGATAGAAAACAATACTCAAAATACAGTCTTCTTATAATTTCATACAAAAATAATGATAAATCAATATACCGGAATTAAAATATTTTATTAAAGCGTACTACAAGTTAAATCCAATAATATTTTCTTGACATTGAACATGTGATAAGATTTAATATCATTTGGACCTTCCCAGATGACCGTCATTAATTTATGTGTATAATATATTATAAGTCACCTTCAGAGCAACACCTAGATATACTACATGTATGACTTACAATAATCACAGTCAAATTTTGACTCAATGATCGAGGGACTTCAACAATTAAATATTAATTACTTAGTCAGTCAATTTCATCATAATTTTGTTAACAAAGTATCAATGCAATTAATATTTTAGTAATTATAATCTATAAATAATGTATCAATTAGAATTTAGAAGATTTAGTTATTTAACACCATGTCAAATTTGGTCCATTTATGATTATTAAAACTTAAATATCACCACATTTGTAACAGAACTTCCAGACAGGAAATAATAAATGCCCTTTAAAATAAAAATACATACCGGTATTTGACTATATTTCTTTAATTAAAGTTCTAATAATAAATCCAGCCAATAACAGTATTCACACAAGATTAAAAAAGCTTTCAAATAAAATGATGAGAAACCATATTAAAATTATTATCTTCATTTTCTGGTTGGGGCATGGGTAATAGGTGGAAAAGCAAGGGAAAATGTGGAATGTTTCAGTAATTTCCAGAAAAAGTAAAATTTATGCTTTAGAAATGCATCATTTTTGTTCCAATCAAAGTTTTATTTATTATATATATATATGTATAAATGAATCATGACAGCATAAGAATTAAACAGTGGAAACCTTAGAAAGTTAGAGCATTTTCGACATTGCTATTTTATTTTAAAAGTCTTTTAGGACGGGTACGTTGAAAAATGTCAATTTTATTTTTAACCACTTCTATCTTTTCTGGAAAATTAGAAAATATCTCACAATTTGTTAGCTAGGGAAAACAGAAAAAAATACTGTAAAGGTGATGCTTCTAAGGTGTCAAAAAATCATATTCATACATTAAATGTATGAATTAATTATGACAGTATTAGAATCAAACAGTAAATACTAAACAGTGTCTAAAATAGGTGCATATTAAGACTAGTTGAAAAATGTTTCTTTTAAATCCAATCTCTTCCTGGTTTTACTTTTCTGCGTTTACAGAATTGTTCTGCATTTTACATTTTGCTAACTTTTACCTGGAATCTGTCTGTTTGATCCCAGCTAACTTAGTGACTAATAGGCATAATCAGGGTGACTGTAAATTTAGCTTATTAATAATACATAAACACTAAGGCCTCGTTTCATCAAACATCTTACGCCACTTCTTTAGTAAGAAGTGTCTTATCTCCCTTCTTAGCGTTAAAATACGTTTCATCAATAGTTTCTCAGCTACGAATTCTTAAGTTTGAGAACAATTCTTTCTTAACTTTACGATAGCTCATGGGCTGTCTTAAAGATAAGAAAACGCGGCTTTTGCCTTTTTTATTACGAGACGGCCTTTTATTTTAAGACTGTTGAGTGCAATGTTCAAGATATTCGTAAATAATGGAAAAGAAATTCAGTTTTATGTTCAGGGGCGTAGCCAGCTACAAATGAATTTTATGCACACAAGGAAGAATGTAACCCCGGCTGTTGTTTGGTTCTGGATTTTTTATGGCCCGCTATTCGAAATATTGCGGAAGAGCATAAAGTTTTTCCCCTGTCCATCCGTGCGGCTGTGTGTCCGTCCAAATTTTGGCTTCCAAGCAATAACTCAAGAAATATTTCAAGGATTGGTTTCATATTTTACATGAATGAATATAATAATAAAATGCAGGTCAAGATCGATTTCTCTTAAAATCCAAACATTTTCTCAGTAGTTACGGTCCCTTTTTACATAGCTCTCGGAGAGGCGTTCGTGTCTTCCGGACACATTTCTAGTTTAAATTAGAACTCAAATGGTGAACTTTCAGTTGTATTAGCAGGGATTAGAGGCTAAATAATCAATGACAGTTATTAAAAGTTTATTCACAGGGTGGCCTTTATTCAGAGGTCATTTCGTTCCAAATATTCAGTGATGGTTATTAAAATGGCCTTTATTCACAGAGTGGCTTGTTTGGAGGCAGGGATTTTTGGGGGCGATTTTATAGCCGAAATTCGGTCATATTCCCAATGGAAAATAGTATCTTTTTTTCCAATTTCACATACAAAAATTCCCAATAAATTTTTTTTTATTTATTTTATAAGTTCATTAACATCACTATTGGTAGTAAATACCATATTCTGTTACTGTTCTATGGGAGAATAAGTAGAATAAGCTGTAGAATAAAAATTGTAGTTATACATTTTTCACAATTTTGATTAAAACACAGCGAAAATTCCCAATCCCAAGGGTATGGGTCATTTTCCCAAAATACAGAGAAAAAACCCTGGGAGGTCATTTCGTTCTAAATAATCATTGATGTAACGAATGGCCTTTATACACAGGGTGGCCGCTAACACAGGTTTGACTGTCGACTTAAATTTAAAACTTATTTGAATTTTGATGGGCAAAAAAAGTTAATAAATACATTATCAAAATTTTAATTCTATACTATACTTTTATTTATCATGAATCAGATTCAGAAGGGTTCTCAATAAGTTTGTGACCAACAGACCCAACAGCTAGACTAACGGGCCTGATAGGGGGGGTCCAGGCATTTTTTCCAGGCAGCACTATTTTTAAACTTTTGAGATTTCTAACCAGCCAATCATTACTAAGCGGTTAAATTGGCCTGCAGCTGTTGTTATTGAGAACCCTGCTGAATGTTGTCGTAACATACATATCGAGGGTTCAACGCAACAGTGTCGTAACTCATATTGAAATAAGAACAAGTTACGACTGTGTTGCGCTGAGCCCTCGATATATTTCTTTACAAGTTTATCATCCAAAACTAAAAGATCTTTATCAATTCAAAACACTACATTCACAAAGCACCTGTACTGAGCTTAGCAGTTTTCTATCATGAATTTTCAGGCAACAGGTTTTAATGCAGAATAGTTAAAACAACAAATGACAAGCAAGTTTGTGATAAGTAACAGAAATACAGAAATGATGAGCAACCAAAGCATTCAGGTAGACTTTTGAATTCCACTAAAAAAAAATAAAAAAAGAAACGCTGTTCTGGCTGGCATATTTTAGCATAATGCAGTCCATGAAATTCCTTACCCATAGAAGTATTCCAAAGACAACTGTCAAAACACGAAAACAAACTGCTTTTCCTGAAGAGCCCATTTTGTCTGTTATGATTTATCAACGTGACTCATGTCCGACGGGATCGGAAAATGTCAAATTTGCTTATTTTTTTACAATAAAATAAGTGGCCGATAGATGTCGCTTTGAAACCGGTGTTGATGTAAACACGCGCCTGTCCGATTCGGCGACGATCCTTGTTATTTTACATGAGCTAAGCGTAGCACTGTTTCTCAATTAACCACGCCTTCTTAGCAATAATTGGTTTTGAAACTTGTCCATACATTGAATATTGTGTACGTTCGCTCGTTGGAGTTTTATGAGGCTAACACATTGTTGGGTCAAAAATATTAATCTATCTTTTCAAGTATTCTCTGATTTACAAAATGATCATTGACAGCGGATGTATGATTGTTAAAGCTAATAAATAAAAAAGTAAACGATAGTTTACTTTTATTGGTAGCATTTAGATAAGTGGTAAAAAATCTATTCGATATTTTTCTCTAAATAATTACGAATATCTGTAGTTAAATATCGTTGTCGTCTGCTATAATGTCATGATTATTTTTATTTATACCTAGATTATTCGAGTTTATTTGACACAACAAGTCTTTTACTTATCCATGTTCACTTTTATAGCTTTGTCATTGAAATGAAGCATAGAATTATACCTTAGCCATTAATGGCATTATGGACGTACATCATTCAATGTATCATTTTTATTTAGCATTTAAATTACCTGTCTAAAAAGTTAAAAACGGTCATGAATTTGGCCAACTAAAGAGCAAAGTTAGTCGACCATTTAGACCCATTTAAGTTATCAACTGTAGGAACCAGGAAGGGGGTAGCCTACTAATTCGCTTAATCGGTTGGACAATTTCAGGATCAAATTCGGAAGGGCCTTCCTCTCAGCCTGTGCGGAACCTGGCCAAGTCGGAAAAAAGATTCTCGTCATCACAAACACTCTAATTAGACTAGGAAGGGGGGGGGGGGGTGGGGAGTGCAATTTCATTTAGTTAGAAAAAAACATGCGGGCCTCTCCCTGTATCAGAAATTGCTTAGTTCCTACATGAACGCCTACATGATAATTGCCAAATTCAAATTTTTAGCATCAACTATACATGTGCTTTAAATTTATGACAGAGAATTTCATCTTAGTTTTCAGAACATCAAAGCTTAAAGACAAATCTACATGATGCCTTGCCAACGTTATCGAATTGTTGCCCTTAAAGTATTGAGAGGAATTCAAAATAAGAAGTTAAAGAATCAACTGTCAAGAGCTTGCAGACTTTGTTTGAATTTCCATCCTGAGACAACACACAGATATTATTCTACATCAATACACAAAGATCAAGATGGACAGAAAGGAAAACTGGGCACCAAAAATGTTGTGAAACCTCCACATACTCCAGTTTTAAAAAGAGAAGTTTTGTCCTGCTTCATGCAAGTTTCTGGAACAGTAAGAAAACATTACTCTTCTTTCAGCTCTCCTGAGCGCTTAAGTGCTCCAAGTGAGCTATTAGCATCAATCAGTCAGTGCCCATGCAGTGTTAGTTGTCATCCATAGTTGGGGCTGTTAACAGTTAACACTCAAGAGGTCACAGTTTGATTGGATCTTCATCAAACTTTTTCACAATGTTTGTCTTAATGATAACTTGGACAATTTCGAAAATGGGTCATCCTTGGTAAAAATAGGTCACTAGGTCAAATCACAGAAAAACCTTGTTAACACTCTAGAGGTCATAGTTTTGATTGGATCTTCATCAAACCTTGTCAAATTGCTTGTCTTAATGATAACTTGGACAAGTTGGAACAACTTAATGATTTCTAGATTTGTGTTTGGCTCTCCTTGTTAAAAACATTAATTATTGTGAAAAAAGTTGCAGTCTCTACTCATGTGAGGGAGTAAAGGGCCATGATGGCCCTAGCTCTTGTTTTAAAATGCTTTTAAGTAATTGATACATTTTGTACAGTACATGCTGACATTGATATGTTCGTCTTGTTGTTCAGTTCTTAAAATTCAAGACTGATGAACAATGAAAATGATTGTCAGAAGTCAGATGAAGCATATTTTTCACTGCCAAATCTAGATTTTATATTTTCTTCTCAGGTTAGAGAGGGAATGTGTTGAAAAGTTTAAGGTTCTATATAGCTTATAAATGGTACTAGTATTTCATTTTTATTACAGAAATTTCTTGATATGACCTTTGGTGCTGGAGGTCATACAAACTCTATATTAGATAATATTTCTGATAGTCATGTGTATGGACTGGATAGGGACCCATTGGCTTATAAGATGGCTTGTGAATTATCTACACAAAGGTTGGTGATCAGTTGTTATATACAAATGTACATGGATGCAGTTGCTCCTTTTAGATGTACTTTTGGGACGATAATTGATGCAGTAATTGTGTACTGGCCAGAGACATAATAATACAATTTATAATACGTCTCTGGTACTGGCTAACCACTTTATCTCGGCAAAAATTCTAGCGTGGTTTAATTATTGCAACGTTTTTGCAATGTCGTCATGGTTATTTCCCCAGTCAAATAGTTATTCATCCTTCATGAACCATGCAAGAGAAGTTCAAGAAAAAAATATGTTTTCAAGGATTCCATTCGAAGGAGTTTACTTGGCTTTGAAAGCTTCTGTATTAAAGTCAGTCAAGTTTTTCATTAAAGTGTCAATTCTTTAGGTACATTTATCATTTGATGTGATATTTGTAATTGCGGCATTGTTATATTCAATCTGTCATTGTTTTATAGACCAGATCGTGTGACACCCTTATTGGGTCGATTCTCAGAGGTACCTAAACTTTTATCACAAAGTAATGTACAGCCAGGAGACCTTGATGGGATCTTGATGGACCTTGGTGCATCATCTATGCAGTTTGATCAAGCTCATCGTGGATTCAGTATTAGTATGGATGGTCCTCTAGACATGAGAATGGATGCTGATAGGTACACACATTTATACATGAACATTCATACTGTTAATATATTTGCTCATGCTGCATTGCACATGTTTAGGTATTCCTACAATAGGGGCGTATTTGAACATTGTGAAGCATCATGTTGTTTTTTTCAGAAAGAAAAATTGATTTTTTTTATATAAAAGATGGTCACTTAGGCAAGAAATTTCAAACTAGGCTTCAACTGAAATTATCCTTAAAAATGTGTTTTTAGTACATGCTTTCATACTCCTATTAAAACTTGTTGATCTCTTAATGTTGTCATTGGTACAGTATTACAGATGTATCACATATAGGTATTCCTCCAATACTGGGGTATTTTAACATTGTGAAGCATAGAAAGAAACATTGAATTTTTTTATAAAAGATGGTCTATTAGGTATGAAATATTCCATGCTAGATTTCATCTTGAATTGTAAAAAATGAGGTTTTTAGTACATGTTTTCATAATCATGACAAACCATATTGATCTCATATTGTTGTCATGGTAACAGGTGTCCAGAGCAACCTACAGCGGCTGATGTGGTGAACAATCTAGATGAAAGTGATTTGACTTTGATATTCAAGAAGTATGGGGAAGACAAAAGAGCTAAAAAGATGGCTTGTTCAATTGTTGAAGCTAGATCTGCATTTGGAAAAATAGTTTCAACGAAGGACCTTGCTGGAATAATAGAAAGTGTCTGTGCAGGGTATGTGTACTGTACATAAACATGATTGTTTCCAGATTAATTTCTTTTCAACTGAAGTGTGGAACATCTGCTATTTTCATGATACACTGTTTTACAGAGCTGCTAGAATTAGCTCATTTGTTTCGATGAGGTTTTGTACTGCAGAGATTTCACAGTGATCTGACTGTTAAAGAAAAAAAAATTTCTGAAGTAGGGCCAGTGTCACCTTATACATGAATAGATTCATATTTTTAATACTTATAAAAATACCATAGGATGAAATTGCATATGTATGACAAACAAAAAATTTAACAGTTTTCTCTAAGTTTTTTAATCAAATTTTACTTCCTAGGAAATATATACATACATGTACATGAACTTGGTTTTTAAGATATTTGTTATAGCTTGTTTCACCTATTTTCATTGTTTTATGAATGCAGCTGTTTGTCTATTTTCTATCTTGTTTCAGAGCGTATAATGTAGACAGTTTAGGTAGATACTCGCACCCAGCAACGCGTATATTCCAAGGTTTACGGATCTTTGTCAATAACGAAATGAATGAATTAAATGCTGCCCTTGAAATTGCTTATCAGTATCTACGACCTGGTGGAATTTGTGCCGTCATTTCATTTCATTCATTGGAGGATAGAATCGTGAAACGCCATTTTCATAGTATAGATATGGATGAGAAAACTAGTCTATCAATAATTCAAAGACAGAGGTTGATGGACAGAGCACAGATTTACTCAAAAGAAGAAATTGAGACTTTCTCTGAGCGTAGATGGGAGAGGATGTATAAAAAAGTTGTGATACCTTCCACTGAAGAGATTGAAATCAACCCTCGTAGTCGATCAGCAAAACTTAGGGTTGCTACGAAACTGTCATAGTATTACTGTTTAAAGTAGCCAAACTGTGCTTGTTATCATTTCATGATATTTATGAATGTTAAAATTGATTCTTTTTAATTAATGATAGAAAAACATTCAAAGATGAAGATTCTAAAAATAATTAAACCGGTAAACAAAGGCCACCTTTGGGAAAGACATAATGTGGCCTTTGTTGACAGGTGACTTTTACTCAGAGGTCATTTTGTTCCAAATAATCAATGACAGTTTTTAAAAGAATGGCTGTTATTCACAAAGTGGCCTTTATTCATGTTTGACTGTATTGACAGCATAGTTTTTAGAACAGAAAGAGTTAAGTGTTCAAAACAAGAAACTGTATGTCATACCAACTTGCAAAAACATCTGTCTTTGAATATTCAGATATGATTACAATTATATTGCAGTTATGATAAATGCTACTGAATAAAGTGTCTGCTTCTATTTGTCTTTTTATCATGTACTTGTATTTATTGTAGCTACTATCATGACTTAGATATTCATTCATCAAATTAATGACATACATGTAATGTGTGAAATAATAAAAATAACATGATAATACTGAATATTTAATAGATAGGTTTTATTTCAATACATAGGACTTTAGTCCATGAGTACATAGTACACAAAATAACATTTACAAGTCAATGGCAATGGTAATATTAATATATGTACATGTAGTACATTTTCCTTGATACTTTATATATAATGACATATATTCAAAGGATCACAAAATAAGGGACAAAAACAGTAGCAATCTCATTAAAAAAAGCAATTTGTCCACATTACAGCTAACATACATGTCCATATATGAAAGAAAATTGCATAGTTGCATTGACAGATGTGGTTAACAATTTCTATTGATAACTTCTAATGTGTTCTATAATTGTTCTAGTATTGCACTTTTTAGCATTCAACTCTTGAAAATCACCAAGAGTGCAATCTTAATAAAAAACAAGTCATAATCTTCATGTGAGATCATTTCTTTTGTACACTAGCTAGTATTATTTTACCTGTTTATAGCACAAGTCTCACATGAGTATTTCTATGCTGGACAGACAGAAATTTAATCTATTTTACATTAAGAATGTTTCACTTAAAGCAGTTTTATAGATACTATTTATATTGAGTATCTAAATTTCAATTTGCATCCTTGACTCTTTTCTTCTATCCATTTATCCATTTGTTCATTCATGCTTACAGTGAAATGATTCTTCCAGTCTCCTACGGTACCTGTAATCATATAATAGTGTACAGGATATCACAAGTAATTATATGATGTTATATAGGATATCACCTGTAATTATTAGGGCTGAGTATCAATAAAAATTATACAGAATGATCGATATCCAATATATCATTTGATGTTCTATATTGAAATAAATCAGAAATACTGAGAAACATTGACTGTACTGGCACAGGTACTTGACACAAACTAAAATTTTGGCTGCATAGGCTACTTATATACCTAATAAAAATGGAAGGTACCTAATGTTAATTCAACAGGCATGCCAAACTGCAATTAAAACTATTTTCTTCTTGTGGTTGACAGCAGGTAGGTTTTATATGTGTCGCAACTTTTTATTTGACGAAAATTCACAAAACACGGTCCAAAATATGTTTTAAAATCCTTTTTTGTTTTGATCAATATTTGTTCGATACATTAACGTTCGATACGATGTTTCAACCGAACCCTATATACCGGTATTCGATACGATACGTGAACCGGTACTCAGCCCTAGTTATATATATATATGATGTTATATAGGATATCACCTGTAATTATATGATGTTATATAGGATATCACCAGTAATCATGCATTTATATACATTAGTATTGTATAGGATATCACCTGTAATTGTATAGGATATAAATATTCACATCAAATTAATACATTGCTTGGGGAGAAACACCCTGTTCTTTATTTCCTTAGGATATTCATATAACAATGACCATATTTTAATACAGTTCATAAACAAATAACACAAAATAAACCAGGCTTCCAATGACACTTGCATCAAATACATCAGCATACTATTTGATACAATGAAAAGTTTTTTTGAAATTCAGTTTCAAATTTAAAGGTATAAAAGACATGTTGGAATGTACTCTACATACCCTTTCTGTACATAAAAGATGATGGCATTTTGGCCATCATTCCTTCTTTGACTTTAACCTCGGAGTCTGCTTTCTTCAGATTCTGAAAGTCACATGCTGTAGCAATCTCTTCAATGAGTGTATCATCTCTGTTTGTTCCCAGAAACTCGTTTAACTTCTTTATCTCTCTCGCAGGATTCTAAAACCAACATAATAATTAGTGTTTTTAAATGAATACAGATGATTAGATTTAAATACTTATTTGGCTTTTTCTGGTAATATGTTTAGAAAATAAAAGCAGCACGTGACTTGGAGGTAGCTATGTAATCCCTGTAAACACAATGTGCACATAATTTCAGCTTTGTATTACTTGGGTTTAGCATGCACCATCAGCCTGGGTCACTTGGAAACATCAAACTTTATTGATGGAGGATGACACAAGACGCTGGGTAAAACAATCAGTCTTCTGTTAGCTAGCTAGACAACTTCCTCTTACATCAAACTCGAAGCTGTGAGGGTCTAGTGACTACTAGTCAGAGATCATAACCACTCGACCAGGGAGGTCACATTAAATAAAAGTATCAGCTTTTAAAGTTACGTATATTTTTTATTTTAAATGCAATTGCCTACAAATAACCAATGTTTTTAACAGAGCATTGTATAACTCGCAAACTATAAGTATTAACAACGAAGTGTACATGTTTCTGTTTTATAAATACGGATTAATACCCACTTCTTTTATATCCTCGTAGAATAAGTTGATAATTTGATCAGAATTCTCTTCTGTGAACTGTTCCCATTGCTTCATGAATTGA
Source organism: Lutraria lutraria (assembly GCA_964023205.1). Classification (NCBI taxonomy): domain Eukaryota; kingdom Metazoa; phylum Mollusca; class Bivalvia; order Venerida; family Mactridae; genus Lutraria; species Lutraria lutraria. Next base: position 24,978,604 of record OZ026846.1, on the reverse strand, counting down.
TAGAAAGGTGAATTTAAACCTGAAAACAGAACCAATTAATGCATGGTTATATTCTACAGTGTGTTATATTGACATATTAAAGTGTTCGTAAAGTTAAATATGGATTCTTTTAATCATTCAGTCATTCAACCAAAGTGTATACTAGCAATCACAGAACAATAGAAATCTAGCTTCCCATCCAAAGAAGAACTAAAAAACTACTAATTTCAGGTTGAATCACAATATTGTTATGGGATGTGTAAAAGAGTTTGATTAAGAATGTCTCATTTTTTAAGGAAAAACATGCAAACATAGCTTTTAGACATGGTACATTTGAGAATATAATACTGCAAAGTGTAATACTTAGTCCATATGTTCCCAACTCGAATGGTAGAAATGTTTTAAAATCTTTGGTAAACTCCTCAAATCCAGGCATTTTTTTAAAATGGTGATACATGGACACAAAAGCATCTTTTGGGTTCCTCATCACATGAACTATTTTTATCTTCTTCTCAAAGATCCCTTCAGGAGTGAGATGAAGTGGAAGATGGGTGTTTAATATTCTAGGAGATGGTCTTGTATCAAATGAAGCTGCTGACTTATAGTCTATAAAAACTGTCTCTTTGGTACATTTGTCATGCTCTGAACTTCCTCGTTGTAACATAGACATGATTTCCCAAGCCCAATGGGTACCTGAGATAAATACAGAGTTAGTGTTAGACATCGTGTCGTTTACAGTTTAATAGTCATTACATAAGTCTAAGATTCACCCAGCCATTGACACATATTATGTTCTATTTTGGAAAGAGGTACAAACGTATGACCATACGAAATAGCACAACAATCAAATGTCAATAACACGAGCGCCGCGAGTGGTGCCAACAATTCTATGAGATTTCATGTTGCTACTTCTTATAGTTTCCGAGTTATGAGCTACATTAAAGTGTTTTGCACGACGTAGACGCTGCTTGCGCAGTGATCACAATAGCTCGACCTTTTCTTCGAAAACAGACGAGCTAAAAATTGGGTTTCAGGTTGGGTTCAGAAGGGATGGTTCCGTAGGAGAGACCTAGACATAATACAGACCAAAGAATGTAGATATAAAACTATGCACTAAAGTTATTAATCAATGCAACGCATTCTGATAGCAGTGATTGATGAGGGAAAGATAAACAGCGAAAATCATGATTGTTGTGGTCTATTGTTACACTGGCCCAGACAAGATATTTATCAGCATTGTCTTCTAGTATAATTACAGGATTAAAAACAAATTGAACGAAGATTAACAACCAGGAGTGTAAGCATGTACTCATTGTTTTTTCATCAACACGAAAAGTAAGCATCATCAACAGTCATCCGGATATACCAGCCCAGTACTAGTGTAAAAATGATTCTCTTCGAATGATACAATTATATTGATAAGAAAATGACTCCGTGAAAAAAAACAATGATATCCAGCCATCCCTAAAACACTGAATTCCTTAAACTCATAAAAACCATAGCACACCCAACCCAGGTGTTTACAAAACTCTAGGATAGCACAGAGACACCCGGATGGTACCGCCTTAATTGGTACGGTCTGTAGCAAAGTATAAAATTTTCATCTATACATTCCATCAAGTAATTAAATCCACGTATTGACTGTGATGAGAATTAGTTCAAATTTCGAAGCTGTATGAAAAAGCACATTGAGTTTTGTTTCAATGATGCATAATTCATACTCCGTGCCCATGTTCAATATAATTATAAACAATGATGCCGAGGCACTAGTCACCGTACCCAATTTATTTAACAACGCAATAAATCGAACATTCTATGGTAATTTGATATATGCATATACATGCATGATATCCTTTTGAAAATAGGATTTAGTCGGATTGATATAATCATCCTGTGATTATTTAAAAAAGAATTTATGACCATTTTTTGACAAGAAGTTTCGTATTTTGCGCAAACAACCAGATATTTATTTGGCATTCTCTATTGATAAAACTTCCAATAACCTAGCTAATTGTCATGACGTCAAAATTCGCAATCTGACCGGGCCCGGACCAATTCCCAAATAAATAAAAAAATCACTGAGTTTGGTTATTTATTTTGGGTTAATCCAAAGACCTATGCGTGCACTGTATAGTATATAGCCCTTTGGTTAATCGTTGTCTAACATGCTAAGCTTGGTCAAACTAGGCTAATCACAAAAGTGCATGGTGTGAAACATGATTTCAGAGTCATCAAGGCAAATCGGAAACTTTTGAAGTGTATACAGAAAAGAAGAAGATACTTACCACATTTAGGATAAGTTACGAGATACAGGTCATCCTCCCGTATGTCCATCTGTTTTATTTCACTTAAATGACGTTCTACATCCGCACCATATGGTAACTTACTCGCCAACTTTGCCCTGAATGTTAATGCATACTAGTATTATATTTGAAATTTATTACACCTGTACAGTCATTACACATCTTTTAAATACATACTAATTATTGACTGGTGAAAACCACGAAAAAACAAGATATGTATTTAAAAAGCAATGCCCTTTCCGGGTGACCTTGACCTTTGACCTACTGACCTTAAAATGCACAGGTTCTGTAGAGGTTGTCATGAGGAACTAACCTATGAAGTTTGATGACTGTATGTGGAAGCGTTTTGATGTTATAGGCAAGGTTAAAGTTTGAAACAAGAAGTTTTAACTATTCATACTTTGCTGGGTTCTCTAACATCAGTAAACTGCTCAGTATAAAGACATGCAAAACATAGTGTGTATAAGATTAAATTAATAAAAACATACCCCATTGATATTCCACAAGCATATATGAGGTCCGCCTTGACACCTGCTGGTGTTTCTATAGTTACCTTCGCCATTTTCCTGTTTGAATGTTTGCTTGTGACCTAGAAAATAGATTGGTGTTTTTTAAGGAGTGTTTCTAAGATAAATATCTCTGAATGATAATATCATTATCATAGTATTAATATGATTATACATTGTAACGTTATTGTTATGAAAACAGCACAGCTACATTTTATACATTTCAGCGTGAAAATACAAAATGTACAACTATGTTTATATATTGTACCAACATATGTCCATCATGGGGGTAACAGTATGAACAGTAGTTCTGTGTCTACAAATTTGTACCAGAAACATACCGACGACACCTTACTTTATTTAACCCTACTTCATTTTAATTTGCTAACTATGATCTCGTATTTTCCCATCATGCCTTTACTGAATTACTAGTTATTAAGTCATTACATTTACTGTACACGCATGTTTGCATAATTGTATTACATGTATATATATTTGTTACCCTTTTGAATGGAATTCATGAAAACATTATTTTTTCTTGAATTCTTCATAAACAGTTCATGAATAGTCCGTAGATTATGCTTTAAATATTCCACAGGGAATTATAACGATGAGCTAATATGCTCAAGTCTTAATTAAGTTTCTGTTCTATATAGCCGTGTAACACATTGTGCCATTTATTTTTATTGTTCTAATAGTTTTCACGTCCCCTTTCAAAATTAAATTTTATTTTCCAAAATAGTATTTTTATTGATATCTGCTTTGTTTCCCAGCAGAATTTGAAGTAGTCTCATTCATGAGACGTACGGACAATCCATTCATGATTTTTGATATTTTATATAATAAAGTATTGCCCGTTTGGACAAATATCGTCAAGTCTAAAAGTGTCTCGATATTCATCTATAGAGTACAATTATTTGGATCATGTTGTAATTATATCTCTATCATGTTGTAACCTATTATACTTAACCCGTGAATGCAAATAAACTTATGTTCAGTTCCTCTCCGCTCAAAGAAACAGCTACGGTATGTATTACTATTTATATATAAAAGATAATTGATTGCATTGCTCATGTTATATTAGTTTTGTTTATATATTAATTTTTGTCTGGGATATCGACCGTACACATCAGAGATAGTAAATTATTCACCACATTTTATTAAATATATAATAGAGAAGGCTCTCAGGCCCATGTGAACAACATAATAATTATTTCCATGCATAAATATATACAATTACATAGACGTAACAAGTTGACAAAATAAGTGGTAAAAAATTACGTCAAAACTGGTCACCATATGTATACAACTACAGTTTAAACGGAGAAGGTGGGAAAATGCTTATAGTTCATACATTTAAATTGCATATCTGACATAAAACGGGACTTGAGATGTTTTCTGAAAGCTTTAACTTTACAATTATTTAGACAGTACAACATAGCGCGAAGTATTCATGAATATCATAAACACTCGAATACTACTACTTTAAGAACGACTCACTTAAAAATTACAACAACAAGTCCAATAATAATCCAAACATTTGAACAGATTAATACAGTTTGAACTATGATGTGAAAAAATAAAAATATGAACAAAACTAACCTTTTCCGTCTAGTCCGTCCTTCTCACTGTATGATTATCTGGTAATTTAATGCGTACCATTTATAGATAAATATGTTCTAAAATTTAACACCGGCCCTTCTAAGTAATACATTTCATACTGTAGTATGTGTATAAATTTTAGAACATTACACCACGCGTCCAATCTTTAATCACGAGTAAAGGACAAAGGAGCTCTATTGCCTCGTTTTAAATAAATATTTTTATCAGCCCGATAAAGTCGGTTATTAACTCATGCAAACTACGTACAATCAATAACAAAGTTACCCAATTATGGGGAGAGACCTTAAATTATTCCTGTAGAACACCAGACAATCACTACAATGCAATGTCCTGCTTACACGTCTGTGGACTAAGTAAGTCCGGGAAAAAGTATTGTACAGACTTCCAATTGTATTCATAAATGAACGAACACAGTTATACAGTTATACAGTTAATGTTACTTTGGTGTCATTTCATTAAACTACTATAATTACCTTTGGATGTGTGAGTTCCGTACGCTTTAATTATACACACATTTTATCAGCAAACAGTACACAGTAGCTTGTGATTTATTTAAAAAAAACAACTACGGTATTAATGTAAATCAAAGTAGCTGGTGAATCATTTGTACCTACTACGGTATCGTATTGTACGTCATAGTAGCTGGTGATTTATTTGTACCCACTACGGTATCGTAGTGTACGTCATAGTAGCTGGTGATTTATTTGTACCTACTACGGTATCGTAGTGTACGTCATAGTAGTTGGTGATTTATTTGTATCAAATAACCAAATTAGGTAACGATGAATGTCCTATCTTTTTGTTTTTCTAGACGAATTTTAGTCATTGGTACTAGTTTATTCTAGTTGTTTGCGGGCATATAGTATAGTGTCTATTACTATTTTGAGTAATCCTGGCCATTTGATTGGCTAATAGTGATATCGGTAATTTGCTTGGTCTGTCATTGGACTGTCTAATCGTCGCGTAACCTGTCGTGTTTGAATAACTATTTTCGTTTGCTCTTTTGTTGAAACTTGAAATGTATTTTAGTAAGTAAGTAATGTAGGCATAGTTGGATGATGTTGACCTTGATATGTTGTTGTGACATAATATCGGAAACGTCATTAGAAGTAAGTTTAATGTGGTTGCATCATAGCAGATTATGGTGATTTTGGAAGAATTTAGGATGTACTTTATTCCATTGATATATGGTATGGTATTATCATGTACTTGTGAACTATATGCATGAATGTATGCATTTGTCTAATATTCATGATGTCAATATATGTGTATTATCTATAACTTGTAAATATGTTATACTCTCCATAATGCAGGAAAGAATAAAATAGACTATCAATACTCTTTATGAAAAAAGTAACTTCATACAAAAAAATCTTGTGATTCGTCTACCTATAACGTTTGGTTATAGTTTTTCTTGTTATTGTACGGCGGCCTTCGGCCGCCGTACTCTCTGGAATGCTTATTTTTAAGTGGCAATGCAAAATCGCAACTTCTTGCGCGAAGCAGATTAGTGACAGTGCCCGAAATATTCCGAAATATCCGCAATGGTCATCACGTGATATAAACAAAACAGAAATAGAGCGAGGTCACGTATTACTCACACCAACTAGTGTTAGCTTGATGACGCAGTCGCTATTTATAGTCTAAGAATGGAGCGAGCTCGATATCTGCCCATCTGTCAATAAATGCAGCCGAAACTCTTTATATCAAAGGAATTAGGAAAAATTGTTCGATCTAAATGAACTTCGATGTATAAATTATTAGAGAAATTCGCTGTGTTTATTATCGGTGTGTTGTAATAATCATTTAATCGTGTTATAAGATACGGAACACGGTATGTATACGTTTCGATGTATTTATTTTAGCAACATGTCGCAAATAAACAAAACATTATAACCATATTCACACAGACTAATTTTATAATCGCAAGCGTGGACACTGACTTGTTTACGCAATTGTCGTTAATTAAATATCGATTTCGACTTAATTGGTTCGACATAGACGGTCACTTTATGGTTCGATATAGATGATCACTTAGCAGTTGAAAATCTATGTTTGGGACCGTTATACCAGGTTTTTACGACAACGTACCCTCAGACAACGGAGTATATTATTTTTGGAGACTTTATTTAAATATTTTATATGCATTCCAGCAGATATTGCAACGTCTGATACATCGAGGTGATAGTTTCCCCTGATTTTAATTTTAGGGTGGAAACAGGGACTACATATAGAGTACCTCGTGAACTGTAGAACCATATGACCAGATTCATGAGATTCATGAAACATCAACGGCTTGTATTTTGATGGAGTAGATGATCACTTTAGTTTCGGGATCAGTTAAGTCAAAATAACAAATTCGTTTGATCTGAAACTTTGCACATCCTGATAAAAAATGCTACATATGCCACATTCTAGTATTGAATTGCCGGATGCGATTTTGCGCCGTACAAACATTTAACTTGTCTTTCTAACTGGTTTGCATTACGTGTACTAGCTGTACATGTATATTATTTCATAATTCTAGGATATAAGATCTCATTTTCAAACAATTGTACTGACATCATATTTTTGGGGGCGAATTAATTAGTACATAAGCCATTTCGGGTATGTTGGTTCTGTTTGTGGTGAATAACACCCAGAAAAAAGTCCCAAAGAACCCCATGGTGCAAAAAAGATATTTTTGGGCTACAATTTAAAAAAAAATAAAACTGGGAATTTCAGGAATCGATGTATAACTCAAAAGCTATTTGGCCAAATGACTTTTAATTTTCCAAGATGATGTGTATTGATAAAAGACACCATTTTGATTTAGTTTTACTCTCGAGTCGCATCCAAAATGGCCGCCATAATTTAAATGGCCGCCGAAATGTTGTTTTTACTGTTTAAATCCAAATTTGACTGATTGCCTCTTATATCAGTCATTCTAATTTCAAATGTAAAAAGAATAAAGATTACTTTTATCTTATTTATGATGAATTAATTTTTTTTTTTAAATAGTGAAACTTATAAAAGCACACAATGTAAATTTGGGCATGAACTGTATAAAAAGAATTATGCCCAAGGTACTTTTAACTTTTGATATTGATGAATATTAACAACTTTTGTGTTTTAATGAACTAGATTACATTACATAAATCCAATATGGCCGCTCCAATCCAAAATGGCCGCCAAATTGTTTTACTGTTTAATTCCAAATTTGATTATTTTGTCATATTCTAATTACAAATGTAAGAAGAAAAGAAATTACCTTTATCTTATTTGTGATGAATTTCTTTTTAAAAAGTCAATATTGAACTTATAAAGTTCACAATGTAATTTTGGGCATAAACTGTGTAAAACACAAAAATGACATTCTAGAACTACTATAATTATTCAACTTTAGAATTATGCCTAAGACATGTTAACCTTTGATATTGATAAAATTGAGAACTTTTGTATTTTAATGTTGATTATGCATGATATAAATCCAATATGGCTGCTAAATTTAGAGTCGATAGGTCATACAACAAAAGTAAACAATTAATTAGACAATAATGAAAGATGCCAATGCAAAGACCTATCTACATCCTGCAATAGGTTCCTTCTCTTCATTTTAATCTTTTCTGAATAGTTCTCAGATGAAGACTTTTTTCGAATGCAGTAGCTAGTGCCTCTTCCTGAGGGTAGGTAGTCGGTATCATTGTTGTCAACAGACAAATGCTTAATTGGAGATAAGCCTTCTCCATTGACTTTGTGGACCACATACCCGTTTTTCTAATCGAGGTCATATTATTCAGTTTTGAGACAAAGTCTCCCATTTTTTAGTGCTTTTCGAGCTTTTGATCTTGACATACAAAAGGATTTAAGATTTTCATCAGTTAGTCTCAGATTGAATTTCCTTAGGGCTTCCTTGAGGGTTTAGCTCTTATGCGTTCATTATTATACCATACATTTGTAGTTTGTCATGGCTTCTAGAGTTTCTGGAGGTCAGAGGGATTGAGCCTTCAGCTGTCTCTATGGGCATTGAAGTAACAATGTTAGACACATCCTCACTATTGTCTAACTTTTCATGAGTAATCATAAGTCTGGTCCCAAAGATTTTTTTTCAAATTCACTATTGCTAGCTTCCGCAGTTTGGATTGGTCTTAGACAGACGGACATGTTGACGAAATAAAATGGGAAAGTGGTCACTTCCACAAGTGTCATCTCCAACTTTCTATGTAAAAGTCACTTAACAACATTAGGCTACACAGAGGCACACAAGACCCGGGATGAGAGAAAAAAACTTAATATCTCTTCCAAAACTATGAGAAGTACAATTAAATCCTCTGGTCCAGACAAAGTTCATTATCAATTAATTTCTTAAACGACCATTCATACTCTCTCTCTCTCTCTCTCTCTCTCTCTCTCTCTCTTACTTGATACGTTTAATAATGTATGGGAATCGGATGAACTCTCTTCTTCCAAGCATTGCTAATTCCTATTCCTAAGTTGGGCTTTCTAATGATCATCACCCAATAACTTTTACCAGTATATGTAAAGTACTGGAAAGAATAGTGAACAACGGAGCTGTTTGGTTCTTTGAATCTATCAACCTTATTGTGAATGTACAGAGTGGTTTTCGTCACCAACGTGGTACAGTTGACTACCTAAGCTGTGTGCGTTAAGATTTCTGAGAGAGGCCTTTATAATCAAAGATCATTCATTGGCTGTTTTTTTCGTCTTTAAAAGTGCCTGTGGCACTAACTGGAATTATGTCATATCAAATGATCTCTCAGATGCCACTTTCCACCTTTTTATTGTGGCTTTCGTCCGTGTCCTAGTGGGAAACACTCTTTCAGATCCACCCACACAATAAATGGGTGTGCCGCAAGGCTGTATCCTGTGGGTCGCACCATTTAGTATCAAAATTAATAGTGAAGTCGAAGTTTTAAATCCAGGAGTAGACTGTTCCCTTTATATCGATGGTTAAACTTGAATCCTTTGCTGGTTTGAGTCTAAAAACAAAAACCTCGTTAAAAGACCGCTCGATCAATGATATACTTGATATGAAACTATGTTGGATCAAAATGGTTTCATAGTTTCAATATGTTTCTACATGCATCCAGAACTATGCCTTAATATGGGCAACACACCAATTCAGGTTGTACCAGTTTAGGGGTTATATTTGACTCCAGACTTACATTTATATTAGTCATATTAAATCACTCACAAAGTAATTGCTAGAAGACTCAATACCTCCTGAAAGTTGCCACTGACTGAGGATCTAAGTACTAATACGTTTATATCGCTCTCTTATCCATTCAGAACTGGACAATGGATCCATTGTATATGGATCAGCCTGGAAATCATATCTAATAGCCCTTGAATCACTACATATTCATGGTTACAGACCTGTCCATGGAGTCTCTAAGTTGAGGCAAATGAAATACTAGTAATAAGTATCCCTTTTTTAACAACAAAAACTTGCCGCTCATTATACATTTGTATTTTAAAACTAAAATTAAATTTCTTTAACGCTACATGCCAAGTTGTTAATTACACTTTATCAAAATAAATCTTTGAATGTAATTCCACCACTTGTCACTTTCCAAACCAAATACAAATGTACCACACATCAACCCATTTAATCTGATGTTATATAATCTGATTCACTATAATATAATACATGTAAATGAGATTAGTCTCACACACGAATATTATCCTTTTACCCATCTGATAACATACTTCTTGACGTCCTCTTATTTAATTTCGCCTTACATGACTTATGTTGTCGATGCGCCGTAAAACAACATTAAATATTGCATTTCCAACAGTGAAAATTAATATAAGGATTCATTGTGATAGAAAAACAACATTGTAATAAAAAGTAATCACATAAAAATCACAGCCACTAACATATTCATTGTACATTATAACTACTAACCTCCACAAAAAAGTCCAATACATTTTTGCTATCTGGAATTGATTCTTGATTACTAAAGTACCAAATCTATGTTTTTGGGAGGTGATACTTTCCTACATCATCATATTCAAAATAGTTACCCTCGGCCCAATAACAGGACAGAAAATAGTACCACTTGTTGTATACGTATACATTGCAGAGTGAGACTTTTAATAAAAGCTGGAGATATTACTGCAGAAATATTATGTTATGGCAACTTAAACTGTAAAACTTATAAGTATAATAATTAAGTATTCAAACGCACAAAAGTTTCATTCATAAACTGTTGAGGTAACAAGACTTACTAATATTGAAAATAGTTTTATTCCGTATCTAAAGTAGTGCTCGAACATATGGTGGTGATTTACGCCATGTCGTACGAGTTTCCGCGTTTTCGCCATGAAAATGCTAAAATGCGAAAATACGATAAAGTTGACTGTCCGTCAGTACTTACAGTACTTTGATTAATCTTTGTAATGTAAATTACTAAAAATATATTGATTAAAAAACTTTAAATGCTAAAATACTAGAAAAGGCTACTAACTTGACAGTTTTTTATTGCAGAAAATGTTTTTATACGACAATTCAAAATTTAATCTTAAACCGAATGAAGTTTTGGCGGCCATATTGGATTATGGCGGCCATCATGGATTCTAAGCCGATATATAAAAAAACATTCAAAAAGATGCTGTTGATGAATTTTTATTAGTATAAAACATTTAAAATGTCAGGAATGAACCGTTTTTGAGTTATACAGGGATTCCAGAAATTCGCAGTTTTATTCATTTTTTCCATCTTTTAGCCCAAAAATCTCGCTTTTGCACCATAGACCTTGGGGACTTTTTTCTGGTCATTCTCTATCACATAAAGAACCAATATACCAAAAATGGCTTATCTACTAATTTATTCCCCAAAGGCCAATTTTGAACTTTAAATGACTGATCTAAACGTTGATACCAATCTGAATTTGAAAAAGAAAATGACCAAAAACTTTTCGTATTACTTATGTATATCTATGATTTCTATTGGTTAGTTCCTAAACCAATAAATTACTTGTGTGTTTTCTGCAATTTGATATTACCGGTAATCCCATTTAATATTTACTATTCGCCTCCCTTTACACAAATTAAGTCATGACTGACCTACACCAGGCTCACAGGAAGCAATTTCAGATTGGGGGGGGGGGGGGGGTGATACTTTTATCTATTGTCCCTTTTTATCATTATTACAACCGAAATTATTGGGGACTAAGCTCCGTCTAGCGTCCCCGGTTCCCGTACCGGTGTGATTTCTTCCCTTTACTCAAATCAAGTCAGGTACAAAAACCCATTTTAAAGTTATTTCTTTGAACCATGCATTATTGACTAACAACTGATATAGCTGGGTTCAGAACATTCACTGACAGGCCTAAAGTCAATATGTTGTGTGTGAACTGACGTAAACATTGTCCATTAATGCCGATAAATGGCGAATATGGCATATTTTGAGTAGGCTAGTGAATTTGTCAAATTATGTAAGATAAAATACCTTCAAGAGAATAAACTGTACATCAGAAGATATTAACTGTAAGAGCTGAGATTGTATCTAAACCTTACAATGTGTTAAAACATGCATGGGGAGGAAATTTAAACTTTAGCCTGATCTTACTTATCTTGATAATTATATCCCTTGTATACTTTTGACCGCGAAATACACATCACCGCGAAGGACCGCTTACATTGCATACCGCGATTTTCAAACATTTTCATCGATGATTTATGTCATTTCTACAGTGAAGTCAATTTATCCAAATTAATACTGTTGGAGTTTAGCACTGTCGCAGGAATTTCCCGCGTTACTATGAATCTCGCATTTGATTGGCCGATTCGCGGTCATTTGTATACGAGGTAAAAATCAATATGGCCGTCAGTGTGTCAAAGAATGCTAGCAGAGGACGTATGTTTTTATTGTTTTTAGACACGAAGAAAAATTGTTTAAATGATTTAAATGGTTTTATAAAATGCATACTATTGCTGTCATGCATTTTAAGCAAACTAAAGAGTTAGGATCGCGGTAAATCGTTTAACCTGTATACAACAACTATAATTGTTCATTTTGCTAGAATATTAGCAATTTATGTAAAACATGAACTTCATAAACAACTTGCAACACTACAAAGCCAGCTTAAAACAGTCCCCTCAGTACTTTTATTATTTAGTAGGTTTATACAAATTACACATTATCATGTCGAGCGTACATATGTCCCAACTATTCACTGTCACGGTTCTTTGGTCATGCTAGACAATGTTAGTATGTAGGCTTTAATTTGCATCCTTGACTCTTCTCGTCTATACATGTATCCAATTTTGTTCATTCATGCTTACAGTAAAATGATTATTTCAGTCTCCTACGGTACCTAGCTGTAATTATATATATGTCATTATAATTCGAACCAGGTATTTTCATGATAGCACACCAAATACTATTACATAATAATTTGCATGTCCACGGACAATCGATGAATTCCCTTCAAAATGCTCATTTCAAACATGCTTCAAAATACAAAACACAGCACGTCTCACTTGCACTGCAACATGAAACGAGAACTATAGTTTAACAATTACATGGCGGATGTAGATAAAAGTAGCACTTAGGTCCGCGTAAAAAATCATACGCGCCGAACGAGTGGCGGCTACGGAAAGCTGAATATCATTCAGTTTCCAACAATAATCATTGTAAAACAATCAGATTTAGAATGTTGGATTTTGTATGTATCGTCGAATACTTGGAATGTTCACCGCCCCGTATGTTTACGTAAGTCATTTTGTTCATGCAATATAATATTTTTATTGAAAATCAATACACATTTTGTATATTCATTCATCAAATTAATTACATAATATTTGAAGTAATACAAATAACATGGTAATAGTGAGCATTTAATACATCTAGTCATTCCTTAATACTTTGTATATAATGACATATATTCCAAGTGACATAAATTTCAAAGTATCACAAAGTTAGGGACAAAAACAGTAGCAATCTCATTAAAAACACACTTGAAAAAAAAACACAATTGATTTGTCCCGATTACAATGAACATACAAGTTCATTTATGAAAGAAAATCACAGTTACATTTACAGTTTTCATTGATAACTTCAAACTTGTTCCATAATTGTTATAGTATTGCACTTTTTTAGCATCCGTCTCTTGAAAATCACTAAGAGTGCAATATTAATATAAAACCAGTCATAATCTCCATGCGAGATCATTTCTTTTATACGTTAGCTAATATTATTTTACCTGTTTATAGCATAAGTCTCACATGAGTATTTCTATGCTGGACAAACAGAAATTTAATCAATTTAACGTAAAGAATGTTTCAAGTTTTTCATAGATACTATTTATATTGAGTATCTAAATTTCAATTTGCATCCTTGACTCTTCTCTTCTATCCATTTATCCATTTCTTCATTCATGCTTACAGTGAAATGATTCTTCCAGTCTCCTACGGTACCTGTAAATATATGATATTGTATAGGATATCACCTGTAATTATATAATTTGGATAGGATATCACCTGTAATCATATAATTTGGATAGGATATCACCTGTAATTATGTAATATTGTACAATATATCACCGGTAATTATTATAATGCTGTACATGCTATCACCTGTAATTGTATAATGTAGACTAGGATATCACCTGTAATTGTAAAATATTGTATAGGCTATCACCTGTAATCAATTAATATTGTATAGGATTATACCCGGGCTAGCTCTTGTACAACTGGGTGTGGGTATAAAAAGTTACAGTAATACTACAGTGGTAGATAAACTAAGTATTACACCAACACAATGTAAAGTTCTGATCAATGTTTAATGCAGATGGTATAAAGTATATAGATCAAACACAAAACTCAACAATCCCACAGGATGGTGTTGGGATGGTTATACAATGGATTGATGGATTGATTATGTCCGGTCTAAGGGACCAAACACTCAAACACTTTACAGAGTAAATTTCTTTATTCCTTTATAATTCCGGAATTTCATACCCACTCCGGTGTAAATCGAAAGAAAATCAAATTTGTTATCACTCACGGTCGACGAATCATTCCATTGATGGGTACCTAAGGCATTACGATTCATTATTTGACGATTCAAACTCTCTTTGGTAAATGACTGTTAAAGGTGAAGGTTGCCACACCTCCGATTTTGACCAATCGTTGAGCCGAAACGGCACGAAAATGGTACGGCGTTTAAACTGTGCGATTATGGCAGCTGAGAAGCGAAATCGACGAAAGCGTGGAATATTGAATCGTTATGACTTAGGTATCCATCAATTGAATGATTCGTCGACCGTGAGTGATAACAAATTTGATTTTCTTTCGATTTACACCGGAGTGGGTATGAATTTCGAAGGAATAAAGAAATTTACTCTGTAGCTAATGAAAAGAAACTTAGGTCACATCGATGCCTAGTGGTACTTTTTGTAAGTTGAAGGGCTAATTGCTCCAGTTCAGAGCAATGTATGGATATAAGAGTGGATGGTGGTTAAAGAGAAATTATTTCTGCGTCGAATAAGACCAGGCTTTTAAGAATCGGTTCAGAATTGTTACAACAGGACCTTGATGAACATGACCGGTGTGATTTCTGAGCCCAGGAGTTCTATACCTTTACTCTATAATATACATAAGGTGTATACAGGTTCGCCCATATGCAGGTGCTATTGGTCCGTAGTTCATTTTCATGAACGATAATGCCGTGCTCGTAGGGCCACTGACACCAATCAGTACCTTGAAAGGGTAAAATATTGCTCGAATGGACTGGACCGCTCGATCTCCCGACCTAAATCCAATCGAACATGTCTGGGATATGCTGTAGAGAGCGATATCTGGACGTCCTGTCCAGCCAACATCCACCAGACAGTTGAGAGAAGCACTTCCGGAAGAATGGTTTCGAACCCCACAATGTAAGACTGGACGGCTCGTCAGAAGCATGAGGGATCGATGTCAGGCTGTTTTTGACGCACGAGGACATCAGTATCGATACTAAACACAAAAGTTAGCACTTTTTGGCATTTTCCTCAAAGTTTGTATTCCCCACACGTACCTATAAATGTCTAATTTTGACCCTGTCCTCATTTCTACGCTCGTTACGCCCGATCCTTAAAGTGATCCTTATCAAATTTTGACTAGTAAATTTAATGCACGTCTACCAACTATTATCAATAACATTTTAACTTTCGCTTCTGACAGTACTTTCAGTGCTTTGACTTAATGCTGTCCAGAGCTAGTTGTGCTAATCAATTGAGTTCTGAGCATTGGAAATTTGTGAAGAATACAAGGACAACATTTGCAAGGAAGGTATGTGTCATGTTTGTGATCTATAACTGTAGTCAATTTCGGAGAGTAGACTAACTGGACAAGTCTTGTTTGGAATCACTTTCTGTTTTGTGGGTACGGATGTTTGAATATTCACATCAAACATCGCTTGGGGAGAAACACCATGTTCTTTATTTCCAAAGGACATTCATATAACTATAACTATATTTTAATACAGTACATACCTTTTCTGTACATAAAAGATGATGGAAGTTTCACCAACATTCCTTCTTTGACCTTTACTTCGGAATTTGCTTTCTTCATGTTCTGAAAGTCACATGCTGTAGCAATCTCTTCAATGAGTGTATCATCTCTGTTTGTTCCTAGAAACTCGTTCAGTTTCTTTATCTCTCTCACAGGATTCTAAAACCAACATAATAATTAGTGTTCTTTAATGAATACAGATGATTAGATTTGAACATTTATTTGCCTTTTTCTGGTAATATGTTTTGAAAATAGAAGCAGCTCATGAATAGGAGGTAGCTATGTATTCCCTGTAAACACAGCGTGCACATATTATCGACCTTTTTATCACTTGGGTTTAGCATGCACTAACAGCCAGTGTCATTTTGGCCACCTTTAATGATGAAGGAAGACATTAAACACTGGGTAAAACAACCAATATTATGTTTGCTAGCTGGAAAACTTCCTCAAATGTGAACTTAAGCCCAGGTGGGATTTGAACTGTGAGGGTCTAGTGACTACTAGTCAGATACCATCACCACTCGACCAGGGAAGTCCCATTAAATAACCATTATCTGCTTTTAAAGTTACGCATATTGTTATGTTAAATGCAATTGCCTACAAGCAGCCAATGTTTTTTTAACAGAGCATTGTATAACTAACAAACTATAAGTATTAACCACAAATTGTGCATGTTTCTAGCTATCGTATATGGATTAATACCCACTTCTTTGATATCCTCATAGAATAGATTGATAATTTGATCAGGATTCTCTTCTGTGAATTGTTCCCATTGCTTCATGAATTGATAGAAAGGTGAACTTAAACCTGAAAATAAAACCAATGCATGGTTAGGCCGTCATGAAAAAACAGTTTGCAGTAACGCTTCCTACTCACCGAAACAGGCCCCTACTCAGGGGTTTTCAAACTATATTCTATTTGCCCAACCCACATTTTTACGTCTTCGGTGTTTTATTAAAATGAAAATATAGCATTTTGACCTGTATTTGTTTAATATAAAGATAAAATGTAAAATAAATATTTCCTACCTACTTGAAATTGTCTGGGTAGGGCTACCACAAACAAAATTTTTTAAGTTAAGTTACCAACATGTATTCTAGCAATCACTGACCAAAACATATACAATACAACCACTCCAGAGCGTCCCTCTCTTGAGCAACAACTACCTTTCAACAAATTCATGATTTTTCCATCGCATGATTTAAATGATTTTGCTACTCCCAAAGGGAGTTGCTTTTGAGAGGTTGGTCTGTAAATTACAAAATCTGGCTTCCCATGAATTAAACTGATAATTTAAAGTTGGATCACAGTATTATTATAGTATGTGTAGATAGAGGTTGATGAAGAATGCCCCATTAAAGACTTATACGTCCAATTTTATTTTTACATACAAACATAGCTTTTAGATACGATACATTGGAGAATAAAATGCTGGAAAGTGTAATACTTAATCCATATGTTCCCAGTGCAAATGGAAGAAATGTTTTAAAATCTCTGGTTAGTTCCAGTCCTTCAATCATCTTTTTGACGTGGTGATAAAAAGAAACAAAAGTATCTTTGGGATTCCTCATCACATGGACTATTTTTATCTTCTTCTCAAAGATCCCTTTAGGGGTGAGATGTAGTGGTAGATGGCTGTTTAGTATTCTTGGAGATGGCCTTGCATCAATTGAAGCTACTGGCTTAAGGTCTATAAAACTCGTCTCTTTGGTACATTTTTCATGTTCCGCACTGCCACGTTGTAACATAGACATGATTTCCCAAGCCCAATGAGTACCTGGGATATATAGAGTTTGTGTCAGGCATTATGCCATAGACAGCGAAATAGGATCATAACATAAACAGGATTCACCCAGTCATGTATACATGATGTATGTTCTATATTGGAAAGTGGTAAACTTTTGACAATAACAAAAGCACAATCACATATTAATTCCGGCCAAACTAGGCTAATCACAAAAATGTATGGCGTGAAACATATTAATTTCAGAGTTAGCCAGGCAAACCAGTAACTTGTGAAATGTTTACAGAAAAAAGAAGATATAACCATATACACTGTACTCACCACATTTAGGATAGGTTAACAGATATAAGTCATCCTCCCTGATGTCTATCTGTTTTACTTCATTAAATTGACGTTCTACATCCAGGCCATACGGTAACATACTCGCTAACTTTGCCCTGAATGCGAATGAATTTTATATTTAAACCCATGACATCAAGACAGATATTACACATTTTATTAAATTGATATTAAATCTTGAGTGGTGAAAACCATGAAAAATGTGTTTAATAAAAAAGACAACTCATGTCTGGATGATCAATATGTTATATAGTCGGTTTAAATGCTCTATCGATCTTTTGTTATATTATTTGTATCTTGCCGACTCAAAAGTAAAACTCATTTTTCTTTCTTTCTGACGTCAGGTATAAGCACTTTGTATCAATTAATTAAATACTCTATCCAATGCACATAGCGAAACAACAACAAAAATGTTGTTTTTATCAACATTATGAGCGCATCGTTATAATGAGCACTCATTTTAATCCGAGCATTTCGCTGTCAGTTTTACTTTACAACATTACAAACTAGCGCATGTTTGATACATGTTTGCAAAAGTAAATGTATATACATACAACTACCATTATTATTTTGAACCGTGTGGATTATTTCTAAAGGGATTTTAAAATTGTGATATATTTCTACTTCGTGAAATTTGACAAACAGTCATACATAAAGGAACGGTCTTACTTTAAACAGAACAGAACAGAACTTTATTCAAGACGAGTACATAGTACATAGTCATACAATATATTATATAATACATTATAAACATCAAGGTCAGCAATAATAAAATGAGTAAAATCGATAAAAATTTTGCGTACATGAGAATGATGTAGTCAGAAATTTATACGTACGTATATTGGTTGCAATTTTACAGTGAAGAGCTAAATTAAACATTACATTTTTGTCACAATTCTTCATTAAACCGATAAATTTAAATATACTAGGTCTATGCTAATAAAATTCATTAATATAGGATTTACGTATATGAGAGTATACATGACAAATGATGAAAAATGATACTCATCCTCTATCTATATCACGTGTATTACAAATTTGACAAAATCTTTCGTTTCGAGGAATGTTATTTCTAGAGTACCTTTCGGTATGAATTCGTAATGAATGTGCTGATATTCTTAAACGAGTAATGAACAGACGTAAGTCATAAGGTAAATAATCTAAGTATTATTCATATTCAAAAATAAATTTACATTGGTTATATGACATTAGCACATTGCTTGTTTATTTAGAACTTAACCAATCTCGTAAAAAACAACCAGTAGCACGTTGCTTAAAGACATAAGAAACAATTGTTTAAAATTCACAATAAACGGATATTCCCATACATAGAGAAAACAATGTTATCTTACATTTGTTTCAAATAGTATATCCAATTACGCGCACCTTTGTTAAAATCACGCATAGATTGATTATAAACATAACGGATGATGATATTATCTGTTTGTAACAATTTAAACCAGTATTTTAAAAATCTTATATATCTTGATATAAACAATGGGTATCTGCCAAGTTCACCATATATTGCAGTTGTAGATGTGGACTTTCTAACATTTAAAAATACGTTTACAAAACTTAAGATGAATTCGTTCTATATCTCTACATTTACTAAAATCCCAAATTTCTGAAGGATAATGCAAAATAGTACCTACAAAAGCATCAAACAATTGACATAAAATCCTTTGTTTCATTTTAAACTTATCACATTTTATTAAAAACACATTTAAGGCCTTGAGAGCTTTCCAAACTGAGCATCTGTAATTACATTATTGCTTTCACAGAAAGTAGTAGTCATAGTAAAGAGTTTAGATAAACAACTTACTATAATCTCCTTTTTTGTGCTGTGGAACAATAACCCCTTCCATCCATTTATCAGAAAAATAACCAGATTCCAAAACAGAGTTAAAATATCACATACATGAGACGATAAAATATCAGAACATGAAATGATATATTCGTTAAGTACAAAATCACAATCGGATGCTTTATTATTTTTAAGGCACTGAATAGCATTTGGTACTTCTTCTATACTAATTTTTGCATCTAACTCTTCGTATATACAATCCGTGTCATTAAAATCATGAGTTTCACAAAATGTTTCAGCATCAGCATTATTTGCTTGGAATAGGCCATTACTTAATTCTGAAAAATATTTTTGAAATTCTTCTAGACTAATGTTATTAGAATGATTATTCTATTTGTTTCTTTTGATTGCCAACATTGCTTTAAATTTTCGAGTTCTGTGAGTTTAGACCTTTCACAAGCCAATCGTTTTTTTCTTACACAATTTTTTTATCATAAATTTATGATGACAAAACGTTTCTCAATTTTCAGCGCTGTTTTCCTTACTATATTGTTTAAATGATCTAAGATATTTTTGCCATGCATCGATACAATCTCTATCAAACCAGTCTTTATGCTCATAATAATATTTATCTGTAAAGATATGACTTGTAATACTGTTCGAATATGTTTTTTTTTTGTAAATAGTTGGTCAGCTGACTCACGGATTATAGAAGTAAAGTTATTTATAGCGTCGTTAATTGATTGCCTACTTTTTGTATTAATATTACTTGAAAGATGATTGAACTGTGATAATCTTGCTATCATTCGTGATCTAAACTCATCTTTTAAGGTGTCATTCCACTTGTAGCTTACACCGCTAACATTTTCTTGTGTATTTAAAATAACGTTACCATTCAATGAAAAAAAATCAATGGAACATGGTCACTAAACTCATTAAAAGAATCGGCACAAAAATTTCTTATTGAGTAAAAATCACACTCTCGTGCTAAAAACAAGTCAACGTAGATGCTCCGTTTGTGTTAGCAAATGTATAAGGACCACGCATATGAAATAAACGACCATTAATTAATTTAAAACCGGAAGATTTACAAAAGTCAAGTAAACGAGCACCTATGTTATTACAGGTGTTATCCATCGAGGCCCTGTCCAGGTAACAATCAAAAACATAATCAGAATCAACAATTTCAGAATTATAAAAATCATGCTCAATAAAATTGCGTCTGTTTACAATAGTACAGGTTGTAGTCTTAAACCGTTCATACTTTACTGGGTTCTCAAGCTTCAGAAAAACTGTTCAGTATATATGAAGACCTACCAAACATGGTGTGTAAGAATAAATTGATAAAAATTACCCCATTGTTATTCCACAAGCATATATGAGGTCCGCCTTGACACCTTCTGGGGTTTCTATAGTAACCTTCGCCATGTTCCTGATTTAATGTCGTCTTGTGATTAACAGGCAAACTCTTCTGATCTAGAAAATAAAGTGATATCTTTCGTTGGACTTTTTACAAGGTAACCACATGAACATACTTATCAGTAGTGAAGGTTATTCGCATAACGTCATGGAAAAAATTATTTTACTTTGCATGAGTATACATTGAGTAGTAGTGATCAGATGAAATATTCATGTTATGCATTCCTATTGATAGTTCATCATTTCTATAATTTAAAGATAAATTTTATTAATGTCTTTGGGATTTTAACATAACTGTTTGCATTAAAATGTCATTTTAGAATGTTATGTAATCTGAATAATATTATTATCATGGTATCAATCAAAGCCTTATATACATGTATGTACATAAGTCGATCCTTAGTATTAACATATTTGCTGAATATTGTTATAAAAATTCAAACAGTTCACATCAGCCTTGCGATTTTTTGTTCGTGCGATTTCGCAGTCCAAGGGTGCCGTAGACAAATTCGCAACATGTCCGGACAGGACCACACCAGTCGTAGGCACCACAAGACGTCGATACGATGCTTCAAAGCTTTATCGTAGGAAAATAAAACGTACGTTTTGCACGGCAACCACAAGATTGTCGTGCAACAGTCACGCAAATGTGCATGAATGTCACAAGGCATTCGTAAGAATTCGCAATACTTCTTGCTGCCACCTTCAGGTACGCATTATTATGTATGGCTATCGTACGAATCGTCCCGATTGTGTATATAATTCCAAGCGCCAACAACACCTTCCTCTGACCTCCACAGATCCAAATAACAAACAAACTCAACATATTAAGTTAATATCGTATATTTGTAAGTAGCACTTGGGCAATGCTTGCGACGCACAACCATTTACATAATACACATGCACAATATACACTTCTTATATACACCATATACATGTTACTTTCCCTAACCTCCGCATAGTTCAGTACAAACAATTAAGGATTCCTTAAGCATTTTTACAACATAAAAATAAATATATGTCTGGTAAGCATAAGCATAAGATAAATGAAATCATTTGCACAAAAATCAAACATTTTCGTCACAACCAATACTCAATTTCCATTTGTCAAAACAATATTCATTAGCCAACCAAGTTCCTTGTTATCAAGTAACATAGTAACCACCGTGCTGTGGATTAAACAACCGTACCATGGATCTTAACCACTCATAGGAAAAAACTTCTTACAAATTCTTAAAATCAAACGTCAGGAAATATATTTTTCGTCAAAACTTGACTATCCAACAACAAAGGTTGGGTGTTGCACTAAACAAAGGAGCGATATTTGATAAAAAAGAGCGTCGAGAATTTATTTTGGCAACGTCAAAGAATACGAGAGTGGTGTAGGTGGGTCAAGCCATGGGTTGAAAGCCGACGGTTGTTTGGTCAGTACCACAGACTTTTAAGAAGCTGGAGCGTTTGATGGCGATTACATTAGTTGCATTAGGATGGACCGCAACATGTCTGCCGGGTTTCTTCTGTGTGTACCCAGCTTATCACCAAGTTTAACACTCAGGTGAGATCAACATTTGATATCTAGAGTTTCGTTCAATCCTTCTACGGTACAAAGTCTTGCTACATAGACGGTAGACAGAATGAGGGCCACATATGAACCGCTTCTGTCTGTGAGCGAAGTCTTCAACTACAAGAGGTCTGCTCCATTGTGCTCATGTGTGTGGCAGATGCGGAAGAAAAGTTTCTACTGACAAATGCTTGAAGCAATGATCAGCGTTGAATGCTGGCATGTTCAATGAGTGTTCACTATAGGCCGCTCTGGGTGATAACATAGTCGGGTTTCATTTGGCCAAGCCACTCCCACAAGATGATCTCAACATTCTGTTGTTCATACTGGGTGACGCTTTCCCACTCTGGCCCTTGTCGTACCCGATGAAAGCGATGTTATTAACAAAGATTATTCAATTATTGGCAATACCGGCCCAGGCGTGCGGTTGAAAATGTCTTCGCTATTTTGGCACACTGTTGACGCTGCAATCAAGTTTGCCAGTGCCAACCGCCTTGTCTTGGAGCAACTAAATGTGGACCAGAATGAGCCTAAGCCTTTCTTCTGATCTACGATGAGCGGAAGGATGAGTTAGGCAGCCTTGTCTTCGGTGCTTTGCGTCAAAGCCAACAACTTTTGATGGGCACCAGTCCAATGGTTCTCGTTTCGCATCAGTCTTGTGATGGCCTTGTGACGAAATGCAAGGCTGCTGCCATGTGTTCTTGCGGCAGCCTTGTTGTATTCGTAAGTCAACAAGATGCTGCGGATAACTCAAGGTTGCCGTGCAGTTGCCTTGCGAGCTACAAAAATCGCTAAGAAAATGTGCTTGTCAAAAATCAAGTTTGCGACGTTACGACAGCCCTAAAGCTTTACGATTCTGTACCGAGATCTTGAGAATGCCGTACGAAAGCCACCGATTTTCTCCAAAATGTTGGTCGCCAATAGGTGCACGGTTGCCGCTATGCTGATGTGGACTGGGCCTTACACATATCAGCGTGGAAGTACAAAATGTACAATCATGTTTATATATTGTACGTGTAGCATCAAGACCTAAACATGCCTATCATGCGGGTAACAGCTTGAAAATGTAGTTCTATGTCTACAAATTTGTACCAGAAACACATCGAAGACACCTTAAGATATAACTCAAAACTGAGCATCGCGACCCCAATTCTTTTTCGCTTAAAATGTTACTATCATCATACGCTATGATCATGCAAAGTTAAAGAAAATCTGTCAATACGTTTTCATATTGCATGTATACCTATGAGCAAAAAAACTGGAACAAAACATTATTATATTGTAGTAACACACAACGATTTTGCTATATTTGAAATCTATCTTGAGGTTTGTTTCTCGTTAAAGCACGTCATTTCTTTATACTATGTACAGGCTACTTTTTTCGTTACACGATTTTAGTGTTTCCTGTAGAGTTTAAGTGAGACATAACGTTTTTTTTTGTGCTAATGGAGCACTTTTAGAGCGCGATTCGAACCGTGCAGGGCATATTGTTTGATTACATCTTTAGTTAGTGATGTTACTTGTCACTGCATGGTATAAGTTGCTATCACAGTAATCTGTGCAAGATTATGTCTGAATTAATTGTGCTGCTGTCTTTATTGAATACATCTTTAATTGACTTAGGCCAATAAAAAGGGCATATTTATGACACATGGCCCTATATACAATTCATAAAGGCAGTTTGGCGCAGCACTATACTAAAATGGCCTGGAGGAAACACTAGATTTGCTGATATTTTGTTTTCGTGTACTTCAACTACATGGTAAAATTTTACTCTGATTGTAATAGTCAGAATACACTTTATATATTCTACTATCCTACAAGCATTATGATAAATATATAAGTAAGAAATGAAGAAAATATATGATGTACTTAAGATGTATGTATGATTCACTTATATGATATCAACATTCTCTACTTCACTATATTTTACTTGACTCTACTTCGTTTTAATTTGCTACAAACAGTCTAGTATTTTTCCATGATACATTTACAGAATGGCTATTTATTAGGGTATTGCTTTGAAGAGGTTGCACTGTAGTGTCATCATTTATGAGACGTACGGACAATCCGTTCATGATTTTGGTATTCCATATATTGCCCGTTCGGAAGATAGATACCGAAACCTAAAAGTGTCTCGATATTCGTCTGTAGAGTACAATAATTTGACAATATTTGAAGATAATTATATTTCTATCATGTAGTAACCTATAGGCTGTAACATAACCCGAGAATGTAAATAAAGTTCTATTCAGTTCTTCTCTGCTCAAAGAAACTGCTACGGTGTGTATTACTATCTATATACAAATAACAAATAATTGACTGCTCATGTTATATAAGTTTCGTCTATAAAAATAAGTTTTGGCTTGGATATCTTGTATACATCAGATATAATAACTACAACAGGGGATTAGCTTGCCCTAATATAATGCATAGGCACCTTTCTATGTGGTTCGGGAGCATGTCCCCCTCCCAAATCACAGGATATTGCCAAAGACGCATTCTGGGGCACATGTTATTTAAACTAGGTCAAAACGTCTCGGTACTCGGATCTTCTATTCTCCCGGCCCATACCCCCTTCATTTTATTGCGTTTTGTTTGTCAAATGTCTAAATTTGTCGGAATAAAGTGTAAGCACGTGCCTATAGTGTCTAAAGGAAGCTACGCTCGTGTACAAAATTATTCATTACATTTAAACACAGCGCGAAGTATCCGTGAATATAAATACAGAATCATTACCAACACTCGAGTAATACTAGTAAGAACGATTCACACATACAATGACAGTCCTGATAATGATCCATACATTGAACAATTCAATTTTTAATGTTTGAACTATGATGTGAAAAAATGACAATGTGAACAAAACTGACCTTTTACGTGTAACCCGTCCTTCTTGCTTGCAAACAACTACTGAATTAGTATCTGGTAATTTATTGCGTACTAGTTGTTTAAAAATATGTTCTGGAATTTAACACCGGTCGTTCTGAGCAACCAGATACGTATAGTACGTGTATAAATTGTAGGACATTGCACCACGCGTGTAACCTTTTAAAAGACATCTTATTCAGTTATAATCTAATCACGAGTAAAGGACAAAGTAGCTCTGTTGACTCGTTATTTTCATCAACACATGACTTGGAAAAAAATTGAAGGGCGATAAAATCAGTTATTAACCCTTGACAAAATTACCAAATTATTGAGACAGGCCCTTAGATTGTTCACGTAGGTAACTACAGAAAATCACCATAATGCAATGTCCTGCTTACGCGTCCGTGAACTGGCTAAGTCCGGGGAAAAGTACTCTTGCATTCATAAATGAACACATTCATGCAAATATCTATTTATACCGGGTTGCTTTGGTGACATTCATGAAATTACAACATAAATGATATGGACACACATTTTTTCAGCAATCAGTACATTATTTGTTTAAAAAAATGTATATTACAATAGCTGATGATTAATTTGTACCAACTACGGTATTAATGTACAACATAGTGGCTTGTGATTTATTTGTATCTATTACGGTATCAATGTACATCATAATTCCTGGTGATTTATGTGTACCTACTACGGTATTGATGTACATCACGGTAGCTGGTGATTTATTTGTACTTACTACGGTAATAATGTACATCACAGAAGCTACGATATCGCATTGCACGGATTTGTTCGTACCTATTACGTTATTAATGTACATCATAGTACTAAACTGGTGATATATTTGAGAAATGTACGTCCTATATATACTTTTTATCTTTCTGACTGATGTCAATGGTTTGCATTACGGGTAGTGTACTTGTATTTTGTTTTACTTTTCTTAGGATGTAAGATCTCATTTCCAAATGAGTGTACTAACATCATGATCATGACTGACATAAACCAGGCTCGTAGGAAGCAATTTCAGATTGGAAAGGTGATTTTGGTTATCTTCCCCTTTTAATCATTATTGCAACCGAAATGTTTAGTGACTAAGCTCTCCCCCAGCGACCCTGGTTCCCGTACCATTACTCAAATCAAGTCAGGTATAAGACCCATTTAAAAGTTATAATTTTGAACCATGCGTATCAGTTACTATAACACCTGATATGGGGATTCAAAACATTCACTGACAGACCGAAAGTCTTCATGTTGTGTGTGAACAGTATCCATTAATGCTGATAAATGGCGGAAATGACAAATTTTGAGTAAGCTAGTGAATTTGTCAAGTTATGTAAAACATATATCTTCAATTTTTTAAAGCTGTATACTGTAAAGGTTCAAGTCTTTTCTAATTATTACAATGTATTAAAACATGCATGAGAATTAAGGTAATTTAAACATTAGCATAAAAAGTTTGCGCGCCTATCGAGTGACGTCTGTGGAAAGCTGGTTTATCAATCAGTTTCCAACAATAATCATTGAAAACCAATCAGATTTAGAATGATAGATTTTGCATATATCGTCCGAATACATGGGCTGTTCAGCGCCTCGTGTGTTGACGTAAGTTATTTTGTCCATGCAATATAATATTTTTATCACATAACGATGCCGTTTTGGCCGTGCCGTAAAAACGGTATGGCACGCCGTGCATATAATTATGTAAGTCACGAAGCACACGTAATGATGTTGATGAAGCATAGACATTGATTGGTAACTATAACTTCACAGGAGTAACGTTGAATTGATTTTAACAATTTGACTAAACAAATACACTATTTATATGATATCGTTTATCTTTTATGATGTTTCGTGATTTTGTGCTCCCATTTAAAAAGCCTTATTACGCATAAAAAGGCGCATGTGTTACTCCTGTTATTAGTAGCAATGTCAAACAAATATGTTGCTTTTCATCGTATTTTCAGGGTGTCAGTGTGTGATAAAAAGAATACTAAATTCGTGTGGATTCCGTCTTGAATTTATTGAACGAGTGGAATAAAACAGTATGAAGCGAGTCTCAGGCCTCAATAAATTCAAGACGGAATCCACACTCATTAATATCCTCTATTTATTGAAAATCAATGCACATTTTGTATTCTGATTTTGAACGCTAGACTTGGATATTCATTCATCAAATTAATTACATAATATTTGAAATAATAGAAACAACATGATAATACTGAACATTTAATGCATCTAGTAATTCCATAATACTTTGTATATAATGACATATATTCAACATGACATAAATTTCATAAAGTATCACAAAGTTAGGGACAAAAACAGTAGCAATCTCATTAAAAACAAAACAAAAAACACAATTGATTTGTCCCCATTACAGCGAACATACAACCACATGTAAACACATAGTTGCATTGACATGTGTGGTTTACAGTTTTTATTGATAACCTCAAACTTGTGCTATAATTTTTCTAATATTGCACTTTTTTAGCATCCGTCTCTAGTAAATCACTAAGAGTGCAATCTTAATTTAAAACCAGTCATAATCTTCATGTGAGATCATTTCTTTTGTACACTAGCTAGTATTCTTTTACCTGTTTATAGCATAAGTCTCACATGAGTATTTCCAGGTACAAACAGGAATTTAATCTATTTAACATAAATAGTTTTATAGATACTACATGTATTTATATGGAGTATCTAAATCTTAATTTGCATCCTTGACTCTTCTCTACTATCCATTTATCCATTTGTTCATTCATGTTTACAGTAAAATGATTCTTCCAGTCTCCTACGGTACCTGTAATTATATAATATTGTATAAGGCATCACCTGTAATTATATAATGTTGTACAGGACATCACCTGTTATTATATAATGCTATCACCTGTAATTGTATAATTTTGTATAGGATATCACCTGTAATTATATAATTTGTACTGGATATCACCTGTTATTATATCATGTTATTCATGCTATCACCTGTAATTGTACAATATTGTATAGGATATCACCTGTAATTATATAATTTGTACAGGATATCACCTGTTATTATATAATGTTGTACATGCTATCACCTGTAATTGTACAATATTGTATAGGATATCACCTGTAATCATGTAATATTGTACGGATATCACCTGTAATTATATAATGATGTACATGCTATCACCTGTAATTGTATAATATTGTACAGGATATCACCTGTATCTATATAGAATTGTATAGGATATCACTTGTAATCATATAATATTGTATAGGATATCACATGTAACCATATAATATTGTATAGGATATCACCTATAATTATATAAGATTGTATAGGATATCACCTGTAATTATATAAAATTGTATAGGATATCACCTATAATTATATAAAATTGTATAGGATATCACCTATAATTATATAAAAGTGTATAAGATTACACCTGTAACTATATAACATTGTATAGGATATCTGTTATAAAACATTTATGTACACTATCTTCATATTCTATCAGATCTTACGCGAGGACTAAAACAATGTAGCTTTTATTAAACTATTCCATACTGGTACTAATAGCATAGTTTGTATATTTTTTTGTGTTGTTTTAAATATTTTGTTTTGTCAGACCATGTTTCTGCGTGATGTTTTTTAATGTGTCAATCAAATGAGTTCTTAGCATTGGAAATTTGTGAAAGATAGAAAGATATAAGGACAACATTTGCAAGGTATGTGTCATGTTTGTGATTAATGACTGTAGTCAAATGGGAGAGTAGACTAATTGCACAAGTCTTTTTCTTTGGAATCACTTTCTGTTTTGTGGGTACCGATGTATGAATATTCACATCAAACATCGCTTGGGGAGAAACACCGTGTTCTTTATTTCCTAAGGATATTCATATACTAGTAACAACAATCATAATTTAATACAGTTCATAAACATATGACACAAAATTAACTGGCTCCCAATGACAACTATGCTTTAAACTCATCCGCACAGATTAAACGTGTTACTACAATACCAATACCATTAGTTTGATAGTCAGTTTAAATGTATGAAAAGACATGTTGGAATGTACTCTACATACCCTTTCTGTACATAAAAGATGATGGAAGTTTCGCCATCATTCCTTCTTTGACTTTAACCTCGGAGTCTGCTTTCTTCAGATTCTGAAAGTCACATGCTGTAGCAATCTCTTCAATGAGCGTATCATCTCTGTTTGTTCCTAGAAACTCGTTTAACTTCTTTATCTCTCTCACAGGATTCTGAAACCAACATAATAATTAGTGATTTTAATTGAAGACAGATGATTAGATTTGAAGATTTTTTTTTTCTGGTAATATGTTTAGAAAATAAAAGCAGCACATGAATAGGAGGTAGCTATGTATTCCATGTAACACAGCGAGCACATATAACATCGGCTGTTTTACAGCCAGTGTCACTTGAACACTTCAAACTTTAATGATGAAGAATGACAAAAGGTTGGTTAAAACAATCAATCTTCCGTTAGCTAGCTAGTAGCTAGACAACTTCCTCATACATCGAACTCGAAGCTGTGAGGGTCTAGTGACTACTAGTACTAGTCAGAGGCCATAACATCTCGACCAGGGAGGTCCAATTAAATAACCATTATCAGCTTTTAATGTTAGTTATATTGTTATGTTAAATACAACTGCCTACAAATAACCAATGTTTTTAACAGAGCATTGTAAAACTTACAAACTATAAATACATGTATCAACAACAAAGTGTACATGTTTCTGTTTATATGGATTAATACCCACTTCTTTTATATCCTCGTAGAATAAGTTGATAATTTGGTCAGGATTCTCTTCTGTGAACATTTCCCATTGCTTCATGAATTGATAGAAAGGTGAATTTAAACCTGAAAATAGAACCAATGCATGGTTAGGTCATCATGAAAACAATTGTTTGCAGTAACGCTACCTACTCACCAAAAAAGGCCCCTGTTCAGGGTTTTTCAAACGATATTCTATTCATCCTACCCATTTTTATACCTCTTCGGTGATTTATCAAAATGAAAAAAAATAGCATTTTGACCTGTATTTTTGGTTTAATATAAAATATAAAATGAAGAATGCCCCATTAAAGACTTAAACGTACTTGGTCCAATTGTTTTTTGTTTTGTTTTTTAAGAAAAGAAAACATACAAACATAGCTTTTAGATACTACAAAGTGTAATACTTAATCCATATGTTCCCAGTGCGAATGGTAGAAATGTTTTAAAATCTCTGGTTAGTTCCAGTCCTTCAGACATCTTTTTGGCGTGGTGATAAAAAGAAACAAAAGCATCCTTGGGATTCCTCATCACGTGGACTATTTTTATCTTCTTCTCAAAGATCCCTTTAGGGGTGAGATGTAGTGGTAGATGGCTGTTTAGTATTCTTGGCGATGGTCTTGCATCAACTGTAGCTACTGACTTAAAGTCTATAAATACCGTCTCTTTGGTACATTTTTCATGTTCCGCACTGCCACGTTGTAACATAGACATGATTTCCCAAGCCCAATGGGTACCTGGGATAAATATAGAATTTGTGTCAGACATTATGTCATACACAGCGAAATAGGATCATAACATGAGCAGGATTCATCCAGCTATGGATACATTATGCATGTTCCATATTGGAAAGTGGTAAACTTTTGACAATAATAAAAGCACAGCAATCAAAGCTTTGGGGGTTCAGAAGGGAGGGACTGGTTAATAACCTTTGTCTCACCTATTAATCCTGGCCAAACTAAGCTAATCACAAAAACGTAAGGCGTGAAATAAATTAATTTCAGAGTCAGCCAGGCAAACCAGCAGCTTGTGGAATGTTTACAAAAAATTAGAAGATATAAATGCTATATTTTCATTTATTTTCGTTGGGTTCAATTTTCGTGGTTTTTACTAAAATGGCTATTTCGTGGGGACTTAGTTCGTGGATTTTGATTTTTAAAAAAAAAATTTCTCTGTATCCAAATTCGTAGGGATTTGATTTCGTAGATGAGTCGACCCACGAAATCCACGAGATTAAATTCCCAACGAAAGTTAATGATTCCACAGTATATACACTGTACTCACCACATTTAGGATAAGTTATGAGATATAAGTCATCCTCCCTTACGTCCATCTGTTTTACTTCACTAAAATGACGTTCTACATCCACGCCATACGGTAACTTACTCGCCACCTTTGCCCTGAATGTAAATGAATGCTATATTTGAAACTTATGACATCAAGACAGATATTACACATCTTATCAAATTGATACTAAATCTTGAGTGGTGAAAATCACGAAAAAAATGTGTTTTTAAACAAAAGACAACTCACGTCTGGATTAAAAGCTTTATTCGATCAAACAGTATACACCAATCTCAAAAGAAAAAGTTTTAATCATTTAAAAAGCATCATGTTTCAAACATTAACTATATACTGGCTTATTGGTCCTCAGTCAGGTACAATATTATATTTGATTGTTTTTAATGTGAAGTATGCTATTCATTTATGCCAGTTGTCTTTCATGAGCTTAATATTGATTTACTTACAATATGTTATATACATTTGTAGTCGGTCTAAATGTTCTAGATAGTATGCTTATGTTATATTATTTGTATCTTGCCGACTCAAAAATAAAACTTATCTTTCTTTCTTTCTGACGTCAGGTGTAAGCACTTTGTATCAATTAAATAAATGTACTCTTCAATGCACATAGTGAAACAACAACAAAAAATGTTGTTGTTTTTTACCAACATTATGAGCGCATCGTTATAATGAGCAC
The DNA here is from genome assembly GCA_964023205.1 of Lutraria lutraria. Lineage (NCBI taxonomy): Eukaryota > Metazoa > Mollusca > Bivalvia > Venerida > Mactridae > Lutraria > Lutraria lutraria. Next base: position 24,946,181 of record OZ026846.1, on the reverse strand, counting down.
TCATTTTAATCCGAGCATTTCGCTGTAAGTTTTACTTTACAACATTCCAGACTAGCGTATGTGTGATGCATGTTTTTATGTACATATAACTACCATTATTATTCTAAACCGTGTGGATTATTTCTAAAGGGATTTTAAAATTGTGATATCTTTCTAGTTATGTTGTAGTCTTAAACCTTTCATATTTTCCTGGGTTCTCTAACTTCAGAAAAACTGTTCAGTATTTATGAAGATCTACTAAACATACTGAGGAAGAATAAATTAATAAAACATACCCCATTGATATTCCACAGGCATGTATGAGGTCCGCCTTGACACCTTCTGGTGTCTCTATAGTAACCTTCGCCATGTTCCAGTTTAAATGTCGCCTTGTGATTTACAGGCAAACTCTTCTGATCTAGAAAATAAAGTGATATCTTTCGTAGAACTTTTTACAAGGTAACTACATGTACATACTTATCAGTAGTGAAGGTTATTCATATAACGTCAAGGAAAAATTTATTTTACTAATTTTTTTAACACAGAAGTTCATGAGTATACATTGAGTAGTGATCAGATGAAATATTCATGTTATGCAATCCCATAATAATTCATCATTTCTATAACTTAAAGATAAATTTGATTAATTTCTTTGTTATTAACATAACTGTTTGCATTACTAGTAAATAATGTTCATTTTAGCATGTTGTGTAATCTGAATTGTATTATTATTATCATAGTGTTAATATAATTATACATTGTATTGTTATAAAACAGCACTGTTTCATTTTGTACATTTTAGCGTGAAAACAAGACAACCGGGTTTATATACTAGTACTGGACGTGTAGTATAAGAACTAAAACACATTGTCCATCATGAGCAATCATATGCCCACATATTTGTACCAGAAAAATATCGATGCTGCTTTAATAACGAAACATTTATATGCTAAAACACGTAAACTTTTATTTTAAGTTATTTACAAAGATTAAATATCATACTTTAATACAAAGCAACAAACAATACCGACCGAACGCGCAAAAATAGTGTTTTATTGCGATAAACACGTTACCCCTTTATCGACTTTACTTTATCAGCATTAACCATCTCTAACGTGTTATGCATTGTATTGGTACGATATGATAATATTAATTCGTTAATGACAATAATTTGTTATTAAATCTCTTACTTGACATCAAACCTGGGCGTGGTTTTAATTATTGAACCGTAAACATTCGTGATTTTGATTGGCTGTCAAAATTGAATGGGATGCGTCAATTAATCAAAATTCATTGATTTCCTGAGACGATAATAATCTGACACTTTCATTGTTAATTACTCGCTTACAAAAAACACAGTAGGTGTCATTTTCGAATTAAGATTGCCGCCTTATGACGGATTTCAAAGCGGTTTTCAGTAATTTGTAGCGGAAATGTTAATCTAGTGAACCGTGCCTCAGAATTTTGATACTTGTTTTTATTTTTTATTTATGGCGTATTACGTAATAAACAGCGGGGTTCAGGGTACAAAGGGTAGTTATCGTTGTTCAAAAATTTGTAAATTACGTACGATATTGGTTTATAGAAGACCAACCAAATGTAATATTTGTTCTAAAACACTTGCTATGGACTTTACACAGTGTGTTTATTTCAGTATTTAATTATGGTTTAGTTTTTAAATCTACAAATTGGTGAAACTTGATTTGACCTGACATCCAAGCCCGATACCTTAAAGGATTCCTTAACACTACATACATTGTAACCCACAACAATTTGGCTATTTTTTAAAACGATCATTAGGCACGTTTCATTTCTTAATCTATGTAAAGGCTACTTTTTGTAACAATACGAGTTTGCTTCTCCCAAAGGATGTTGCTTTGGAGAGGTTGCACTGTAGTTGCAATAGTAAGAATACACTATATGTTCTACTATCCTACAAGTATAGCCGTGTAGTATCTTCGTCCATTTGTTGTTATTGTTCTGAATTACTGACGGTTTTCACTTCCCCTGTTAAAATTAATTTATTTTCCAAAAAGTATTTTCATTAATATCTACCATCTTTCCACTGTAGTATTTGAAGTAATCTCATATATGAGGCGTACGAACAATCTGTTCATGATTTTGGTATTTCATATATTGCCCGTTCGGAAGATAGATATTTGAAGATAATCATATTTCTATCATGTTTCTATCTATTCTCCTAAAAATGTATATATTCTTCATATGAAAACATCATATATTTGCAACAATATAAAAATATTATATGTGCATGATGATTCTTTACAAACATGTATGTTAAAAAATATGTAACAATATGTAACATAACAATTCATATGATTGTACGAGTATGAAGAATAAAAAAAAAAATTAAAAACATATTTCTATCATGTAACCTATAGGCTGTAACATAACCCGAGAATGTAAATAAAGTTCTGTTCACTTCTTCTCCGCTCAAAGAAACTGCTACGGTGTGTATTACTATTTATATATAAATAACAAATAATTGATTGCTCATGTTAAATTATTTTCGTTTATGATAAATTAATTTTTGTCTTGGATATCGCCAGGACATGTATCGGAGGTATATCCCTTGTATGCTTATTACCGCGGTGACGCTAGTACCGCGGATTACCGGATAATAACAATGACTGGCTTGATGTACAAGGCCTTTGGTGCACTGCAACATGGAACGGGAACCAGTTTATGACTGGCACATGCGTGTCGCCTCCGCTTAAGTTTCCGCCTAGCATTTGTTTACATTGCATACCATTTTCATTGATGATTTATGTCATTTCTACAGTCAAGTCAATTTATCGTTCATACTGTCATTTGAGTTCAATTCAAATTAACACTGCTATATAAATGTGTCGCATTTTAATGCATCTCTTAAAACACAGTTTTGATATTTCTGCAAAAGATAGATGGTCCGTACATTGGTTAGAGTTTAGTACTGACGCAGGAATTTCCCGCGTTACTACGTATCTCGCATTTGATTGGTCGATAAACGGTATTAGGGTCACCAAGCAAAAAACAATATCCCAGCAAACACACAACGTTATGACAACGTTGTGTTTTAGTTGTGTATTGGTTGTATTTTTTTACAACGTTGTCACAACGTTGTTGCAACGTTGACAACTATTTAACACAGTGTTTTGGAATGTGTAGGAGAAAGTATCATAAAAGCAATGCATTTATGTATTGAACAGACACTGTAAAAATGCATACAGCATTGTTATCTAAAACTGGAAATTTTTACAACGTTGGTACAACGTTGTGTAAACGTTGGGCTGCAACGTTGTGTAACAACCGTGCTGTAACGTTGTGAAAACGTTAGTAAGCAACGTTATCACAACGTTGTACTAATGTTTTAGTCGCAACGTTGTTAGAGTAATGTTATATCAACGTTTTGACAACGTTGCCAATTTCAGTGCAAACTAGTGTAGAACATAATGAAAGTACATGTATATTCAAAATGGTTATGAATTTACTCTGCATCGTTTTTATTGCTGCAAAAACAAGATCCAATCCCTTTTGCTTAAGTGCTGCCAAATTTCAATCACAATGACATTTTTTCATGTGTAATTCACTAATTGTAGACAGTAAACAGCACATTCAACTGTTTGTTGCTCTATATTTAATGGATAAAGTAGACCTGTGTTCTGTACATACATCAGGACTATAAAGTACATGTTGTATTCGTTTTTTCATATATGTATGTTATACATATAATGATATTCATACATGTATGCCATATCTTCAGACTGTCAATAAAGTTGAGATTTGCTTCAGAAGCGTCATTCTTAAGTGAGATTTAGGTTAAAATAAGTTTTTTTTGCGTGCAAGATGGCGCTTTATGCATGAAAAAATGCCTCTATTTACACCCATGAATAAATGCATCCTATGATGTATATCAAATAAAATAAAGTCGAAGTATGTTAAAAAGAATTTATTTATCAATGCACATCATACTCTTTAGCAGCAAATAACATGTTATATTCAAAGTATCCTCACAATCACATTGAAAAACGCAGCATCAAGTCATCTGCAGCACATTATAATTCATATATGCTTAGATGATCATGATATTGTCTATATAATATTAATTATGATATATAACACTCATTGAATATTCTTACTAGTCCTACTAATTACTGGCACTTCAAGCTCCTTTCAAAATTGCATTGTTTTGCAGATACATGAAGCGGTCAAACTCCTTCAATCCTTGATAATATCATAGCATCATTTTCCTTTGGTGTCATTACACAGATTTACCCAGTGATCAGTTTGTATTTTCCTTAATTGACGAAAGCTCCCTCTATCAGTCTATGGAAAAATTTGGGATATAGTTATTGCCGTAAGAGCAACTTTATTGATATGTTCATGTTGTAGTTAACCACTGGACTGGGCAGAGTTTGTTCTAAATCGGATGTATCAACCCAGAAACAGGCTCGGTTTCTCTGAAAAATTCGAAGCTCTTCATTGGTCACAATTTGGTGAAAGAAGGTTTTCTTCTGCTTCTTCATAATTTCCTTGTTGTTGACCTCTGGTGCCAACTTCTACGCCAGGTTAAAAACTGAAACAAGATATACAATATTTAAATTTCAGCATGACAATGAAGTAAACATCTATAAGATACTGAAACCGGTCTTTGAATTAGTAATTTGTGACAGGTTGCCCTCCAATATACTTTATGAAGAAAACTTATCTTAACCTGTCCAGGACAACCAATTTTTTATTCGGACAACCAAAATTTTGGTTTCATTAATAAATCAAAACAAAAGCAGCTAAAATTTCTGTTTGGGACAACCACATTTCAAACCTTAATTTCACAGACTGCTCAATGTAACTGTTAATAAATAATATTATTTTACGGTTTACCCCACTTCCGTATTGAATCCCTCCTTGCCCTTGGCAAATTTAACATAAGTTAACAGCTGTCTGATTAAAATTTATTACAATTAATGCATTTTTATTACTCACCACTGCCCCTCCCTGCATAATTATTTTGTAATTCAAGTCTTAAAGAAATCTCATGTATTTGTCAATTCTCAGACCTGTTTACATGGAGAGGTGGCAAATACCTTAAATGGTACGATCCTCATGCCAAGTAGGACAGGAGAGGTGGAACAAATATTTGTAGATACCTTGTCTGGCCTTCAAAGTAAACATTCAATTACTCAAGAAAATAAAAGGCGCCTTATGATACGGATGTTATTAAACACATTCAGTGATAACTCATGATTTAATGACTGAAAGGAATTAATTAAAAGCAGTCCTGAATAAAAAGTAATTCATTTCAATGAATATGACAAAATAGGCACCGTCTTCTCTCGTGTAATAATGAAACCAACTCATGTGGAATATGATTGCTTTAGAACATGTTTGACCTACATTTTTACCATTGTTTTAACAATCATTTTGTTTCCATTTTACAAATTACAGCATGAATAATATAGTACATTAGATGTCAAAGATGTTGACACCACATGTCGTTTAGTGATGAGCTTCACAGGGTTTGGTCAGTAAAGGAAAGAAAGGGATTCTCAGGGAAGAAGAGATTGGAAGAACTGGCTATATGCAAATCAATATTAAGTAAGTTGTCCTTTATACTGTTTAAGTATGAAGTAAGTTTCTTGTTTGTTTGTTGTTGTTAAGAAAAAATGGTAGGTAATTTGGTAATTGAAAAAAAAAACATTTTCAAAATTAATATTGATTATTTAAATCAGCATGACTGATTTAAGTATTTTTTAAAGAAAATGAAGATAAGAAAAATTGGCCATATATTCTCAATCCATTTTTTCAGTCTCATAATTTGTAGTTTTATCTAAAACATTATCAAGCTAAAATTCAGATTCAGAATCTATTTCAAATAGCTGTTTCGGATAGTTCTTAATTCTGTTTGTGGTTTCATTAGTAGAATTTAAAGTTTTGAAGAAACAAGTGTACAAATCGGGAACATCCACACATGTGCACAAAGCATACCTAAACTAAAACTAACATGGGGACAAATTTTTGCACATTCAAATTTTCTTTTTAAATACAAACATACCATCAATTCTTTTTTGCAGATGCACTCATGAAAACTCACAAGACAGCCAAAAGGAAGCTTTTTGAAACATGTGACATTCAACAAAGGTGGATTGAAATTTAAGGTATATTTACTATTCTTTTGCTTTTCTTTTCTGGGCTAAAGTCAGGAAAAATGGTTAGTGTTACTGCTTTTGGAAAAATAAAATCTTAATTTACAACATTAAACAGCTCTTGTTTGAAGGTCAAACTGACTGTGGTTACTAGTTCATTTAAAAATATCAATTTTCTTTAAGCTTTTATAATCTTTTGCTTTACCTCTTTGTTCTTTGTAGTGCACTAAAAAGTTCAGCATAATTTGATTCTATTCAGATTTGCTGCAGGATTAAGGATGATTGAAGTGTTGTAAAAATAATCAATTAGTGCTAGTCATAGAATCATTGTATCATTGAAATACTTAAAATGAATTATATTAAAATAATTTCAGAAGAGTGTGACAGAATCTGTAGTCCAGGAGGATTCGGAGGTCCGGGAGGAATTGAAGACATAAAGGAATCCTTAACTGTGTTTCACGAACTTTACAAAAGGCGAAGTGGGCCACAAATGTTTGGATTGTTCAAAATAATACTGTCACATGTGTATAATTTGTTATATACTTACTACATACTAAAATAGTCACTTAAAAAGACAAAAAGTGAAAAAAGTCAAGGTCGGTGTCATTCGTTTCTGGAGGAGGGATAATATAGAATATATTGTCTATGTGAATACATGTAATTTTTGACATTGTATTATATTTTTAAGCTCACATGTCACAAAGTGACGGGGTGAGCTTTTAGGATCAGTCTCTGTCCGCCGTCATGCATCGTCAAACTTTATGTTGTGAACACACTAGAGGTCACATTTTTAGCAAAAATTGGCCAGAACGTTAATATGGACAAAATCTCGGATGAGATCGATATTGGGCCATTTGGGGTCCAAAACTAGGTCACTAGGGCAAATTGCTGGAAAACCTTGTGATCACTCTAGAAGTCACTGTTTTGATTGGATCATCATGAAACCTTGTCAGAATGTTTGTCTTCATAATATCTTAAACTAGTTTGAACATGGGTCATCTTGGGTCAAAAACTATGTCGCTAGGTCAAATCTTATGAAAAAACATGTTAACACTATAGCTTTCACAGTTATAGTTGGATCTTCACAAAACTTTGTCAAATTGTTTGTTTTAATGATATAATGGTCAAGTACAAATATGGGTCATCTCGGGTCAATAACTAGGTCACCAGGTTAGGCAAACTTTGTTAACACTGTAGATGTCACAGTTTTGATTGGGTCTTCACCAAACCTTGTCAGAATGTTTACCTCAATGATTTGTGTGTCAATGTTGAACATGGGTCAGCTGGGGTCAAAAACTGGGTCATCAGGTCAAATCTTAGGTAAAAATCTTGTTAAAGTTCTAAATGTCATGGCTTTAATTGGATCTTGGCCAAACCTTGTCAGATTGTTTGTCTTAATGATATTTAGGACAAGTTCAAATATGGGTCACCTAGGGTAAAAAACTAGGTCAAATCTTAGGAAAACCTTATTAACACTGTAGATGTCAAATTTTGATTGTATCTTCACCAAACCTTGTCAGAATGTTTGTCTTAATGATATGCAAGACGAATTCGAACAAAGGGCATCTGGGGTCAAAAAAGAGGTCACAAGGTCAAATCTTAGGAAAACCTTGTCTATGCTGTAGTTTTCATGGTTTTGATTGGATCTTCACCAAATTTTGTCAGAATGTTTGTCTTATTCATATGTAAGACAAGTTCTAACATGGGTCATCTGGGGTCAAAACCCTCTTGTTTATCTTTTTCTGAAAATTTACTTCAAAAATTGATTTAGACCTGAAGAAAATCTTTAAATGAACGAAAGGAATGGCAGCACTTATTGCCCTTAACAAACAAGAGTTGGTACTGCTTGTGGTGCTATTGTTTTCTTAAAGTATCGATTAAAAACTATTGTTTTGAAACATGGATTACTCGTTTACCATATTAAGATGACTCAGTAGGGAAAGTAGGGTACATAACTATTGTTTTGCTTGAATTATTAATCAAGTTTTTGTTTGAAACTCGGAACACTTGCCATCATAAAATTCAGTTCAATGTTCTATTGTTTGCCTTGCATTTTGTCTCAATTATGGCTTTTTTGTAAAATGCATATTTCTTGGTTTAGGTAACTATATGATTTGACATTGAATTAAATATTTGTATTAGTAATATTACTTTGGCTTGCTTAAATTTTTAAACCAAGTGTTTTCAAAGGTAAATGTTTATTTGTTTAGGTACTGTAAATTGACAAATATTCCTGTGGGTTTTATTTTCGTGAATGGCTAATGTCTCGAATTAAAAATTTGGTAAAATATAAGCAGCATTACTTACTTAAAGTTTAAATAAGCTTCATTGCAAATTCAAGATCTCGCGAAAGTTGTGATAAAATTCACGAAAATAATACCTCACAGATATTAAGTAATTTACAGAATCTAAAAAAGCTGATACCTGGAGTGGATGGAACGATTTCCAACTGAGCCTATGGCAGGGTTCATTAGCTCCAATGCAACCAGTCGAAGCTAATACTGCTGTAAACAAAACCAAGTTAGGAAATCACCAGCACTGAATGTCAGCAACTGTGACGACTGTGAATCGAACTCGCATTGCTGGCACCGAAGTGCAACCAACTTACCACTGAGCTTTTAACAAGGTTTTGGTTTGGTTGTGGTTTGGTTGTTTCACAACGTTGTGCCACAACGTTGTCGCAACGTTTACACAACTCCACACTTTAACGTTGTCACAACGTTATTCCAAACGTTGTCACAACGTTATGCAAAACGTTGTCGCAACGTTGTCACAACGTTACTGTGTTTGCTGGGATGGCCGTCAGTGTGTCAAGAAATGCGATCAGTTGATGTATCATTTTATTGTTATTGAGAGTATTTTTATGTTTTTCGATAAGAAGAAGAATTGCTTATGAGGATTAAATGGTTGTATGATTGCAGACTTGCACTGTCGTGCATTTTAAGACTGGTAAAGAGTTAGGCAGGCGATAATAGAGACGACCTATATACTACAATAGTATTCATCGCATTTAAACACAGCGCGTAGTATTTATGAATACAAATACTGAATCATCACAAACACTCGAGTATTTACACTACTTTAAGAACGACCCACTTTTACAATGACAGGTCCAATGATTATCCATGAATTTGAACAGTTTGAACTATGATGAGAGTGAATGAAAATGTGAACAAAACTAACCTTTAGCGTCTAGTCCTTCCCTCTTGCTTGCAAACAACTACTGAATAAATATCTGGTAATTTAATGCGTACTATTTACAATTATAAAATGTTCTAGAATTTAACACCGGCCATTATAGCTAATAAAATACGTATAGTACGAGTATAAATTTTAGGACATTGCGCCACGTGCGTAACCTTTGAAAAGACACTTGATCCAATTATCAATCACGAGTAAAGGACGAAGTATTTTTATTGGCTCGTTAGCTCAGATGTTCTTGTAGCAAAAACTTAAATGTAGCTCATAACTCAGAAACTATAAGAGGTAGCAACATGAAACTTTATAGATGGATATATGTCACTGAGGCAATGAACAAACGAGCGTTAGAGCACTGCTTGCGGTACTCTTGTTTTAATAAATACATGTACATGTACTTGTACCATCAACACATTTGGAAAATATCTAAGCGCGATAATATCAGTTATCAACCCATGCAAAACAACCTATTAAAGACAAAGCGAACCAATTATTGGGACATGACTAGTGCAATGTCCTACTTACACGTGAATTACTAAGCACGAGAAAAAATATTGTGCTGACTTCCTAATGGATTCATTCATGAATGAAAACATGCATTCATAATCTATTTATATACCGGGTTTTAAGGTGATATATTTGTACTAACTACGGTGTTAACGTACATCACAGTAGCTGGTGATTTATTCGTATTAACTACGGTATTATTGTACATCATAGTAGTTGGTTATTTATTTGTACCAACTACGTTGTTAATCTACATCTCATTAGCTGGTGATTTATTTGTACTAGCTACGGTATTATTGTACATCATAGTAGTTGGTGATTTATTTGTACCAACTACGTTGTTAATCTACATCTCATTAGCTGGTGATTTATTTGTACTAGCTGCGGTAATAATGTACATCACAGTAGCTGGTGATTTATTTGTACCAACTACGTTGTTAATCTACATCTCATTAGCTGGTGATTTATTTGTACTAGCTACTGTATTAATGTACATCATAATAGTTGGTGATTTATTTGTACCAACTACGTTGTTAATCTACATCTCATTAGCTGGTGATTTATTTGTACTAGCTACGGTATTAATGTACATCACAGTAGCTGGTGATTTATTTGTACTAGCTACGGTATTAACGTACATCACAGTAGCTGGTGATTTATTCGTATTAACTACGGTATTATTGTACATCATAGTAGTTGGTGATTTATTTGTACCAACTACGTTGTTAATCTACATCTCATTAGCTGGTGATTTATTTGTACTAGCTACGGTATTAATGTACATCACAGTAGCTGGTGACTTATTTGTACCAACTACGGTATCGTACTGTATGTCATAGTATAACTGGTGATTAATTTGTACCAAATAACCAAACAAGGTATCAATGTACGTCCTATCTTTTTGTTTTTATGGTTTCTTACTGGCCTGGCTTGCATTACGTGTACTGTACATGTATTTTGTTATTTTTTTGAGGATATAGGATCTCATTTCAAACACTCCATGCACATAGGAAGTATTTTGAGGTCGGGGGATTTTACATATTGCCCGACAATGGAGGGGAAGTTACTGTCCCTTTTAATTATCTAATCATTATTGCAGCTGGAATTATTGGCGAACTGTCCCCTGCCCACCCAACCCCCGGCTCCAATGGGCATGTATATAATGTTGATACCAAGCTGACATAAATCAGTCTCGTATTTTTTTCATTCTGAGTTTGAAAAAGAAAATGACCAAAAACTTTTCTTATTACAAATGTATATTGTGTGATTTCTTTTGGCTAGTTCCTAAATCAATAAAATACTTGTGCGTTTTCTGCTATTTGATATCAATCCAATTTTATATTTACTATTCGCCTCCCTTTACACATTAAGTCATGACTGACCTACACCAGACTCACAGGAAGCAATTTCAGATGGGGGGGGGGGTATTTTTAGTTATTTTCCATTTTTACCATTATTACATCAGAAATTATTAGGGAACCAACCTCCCCTAAGCGTCCCCGGTTCCCGTACAGGTGTGATTTCTTCCCTTTACTCAAATCAAGTCATGTATAAAGACCCATTTAAACTTTATTATTTTTACCATGCATATCACGTAAACAGTGTCCTTCAATGCTGTAAAATGGCGGAAATGGCATATTTTGATTAAGCTGGTGTATTTGTCAATTTATGTAATAAAATTATCTTCAAGTGAATAAGCCGTATATCAGAAGATATTAAAGTCTCATAATCATATAAATTTATCGGTCGTAATAGTTTCTGTTTGCTCTATAACAGAGGAATCCGGTGTGTTTTTTTATCCCGTGCGTACTTTATAGCAAGATTTTTTTTCCAAAACCACTATCGTATTTTTTTCAATATCATTGAAAAAAGACTATTTATAGAACAGCTATGTTTTCCCGCAGTCATATTATGCACACGGCATGAAGTGACGTCACGCGCTCTATAAATTTCAAGTTTACAAAAGCAAAATTCACAGCGAAATGCGTGTTTTTAGAAGAAAAAGAGCTTGTTTCGTCGGTAATAATTATCCTGGGATAATATCAGCAATTGTTTGTTTTTTTTGCATATATTTTTATAGCAAAAACCTAATGGGACTTTAACTGTTACAGTTAAGATTTTGCATGATCCTTAATTTGTCAAAACATATAATTTGGGAAGGCAATTAACATTATGGCCTGATCCTTCTTGATCATATCAGATATATAACAACTATTGTTCATTTCTGCTGGAATATTAGCATTTTATGTGAAAGAATAAACTTCAGTAAGAACTTGCACTGCTGCACAGCCACCCAAAATGTCCTCTCAGAACTTTGATTATGTAATAAGTTTATACTTTTTACACAATATCATTATCATGTCGAGCGTACATATGGCTCAGACTATTCTCTGTCACTGTTCTTTGAGCATGTTACACAGTGTTAGTATGTAGGCTTTATATGGAGTATCTAAATTTCAATTTGCACCCTTGACTCTTTTCTTCTATCCATTTATCCATTTGTTCATTCATGTTTACAGTGTAATGATTCTTCCAGTCTCCTACAGTACCTGTAATTATAACAAGTTTTTTTTCATGATAATTATCACACCAAATACTATTACACAATAGTTTGCATTTCCACGGTTAATCGATTAAGTCCCTGCAAATTGATTGTCCTGTAATGCTTATTTGAAACATGCTTCAAAATACAAAACACGGCACGACTCAGATGTAAATTTAGAAGCTGAATGTATAAATGTCCTTTCAATATGATAATCAAAGTACCGAAAGTACTCATTGAATCTGAACTTACTTAGGCTTGCAATGCAACATGGGACGGGAACTATAGTTTAGAAATTGCTTGGCGGATGTAGAAAAAAGTAGTACTGAGGTCAGCATAATAATCATGCGCGCCGAGCAAGTGACGGCTATGGAAAGCTGAACTATCAGTTTCCAACAATAATCATTGAAAACCAATCAGATGTTAGATGTTGTATGTATCGTCGAATACATGGATATTCACCATTCAAATATTGTTGAGTTGTCGCTCGGAAACCACAATTTGACGCACGGACGGACGGACAGGTGAAACGCTTTATGCCCTTCCCGCCATTTCGAATGGCACCATACAAATAGGCGCCTAGTTTCTACATCTATTGAATGTAACTTAATTCAGATATACAGATGTACCTTTTCTATACATAAACGATGATGGCATTGTATCCAACAATCCTTCTTTGACTTTAATCTCTTCATCTGCTTTCTTCAGATTCTGAAAGTTGCATGCTGTAGCAATCTGTTCAATCAGCTGATCATCTCTGTTTGTTCCTAGATACTTGTTTAGTTTCTTTATTTCTCTTATAGGATTCTAAAAAATTAAACATTATTTTCTAAACAAATACTGCCAAGTCTATGTCGTTTCACACAAACGAGTAACTTTCAAGATCTGTTGTAACGAAAGGCGGCCGCTTTTTATTAATCAGGACGATGAGTTTATATACTTGTCTTGTATTGTCAATACATGTAATAATGTTCTAAGTAGGTGGTATCACAAGATGGCACTTGTTGCACCAAATGATATTCGTTCTACGTGGTAACTATTGAGTACATGTATAGCTTATTGGAGCTCTTTCCACGTATGAACAATAACATATAATTATACTTGCACATCAATTGTTTATATAAATATACATTTGTACCTACTTCTTTTAAATCCTCATAAAATAATTGTATTATTTGATCTGGATTTGCTTTAGAGAATTGTTCCCATTCTGTCATGAATTGAAAAAATGGGGATTCTACACCTGAAAGTAATGTAATATTATTGGTTAACATACATTTTAATTCACATTATATTGGCTAAAAGAAAGTAAAAATGAATTCTCCGGAGATGCCTCTAGCAGATTATCAATCTTACCAATCAGACAATAAACTACGTCACAAGTAAAACATTTAACTTACACTCTCACATGTACTACATGCACATAGCAATACAGAACAAAATAGAAACACAAATCCACCGTCGACTCCGTGCTTTACATATTCCAAAAGCAACTAGGATTCGAATCAAATATTAACATACTAGATCATACCTATTAACTTTGAAAATACAACGTAGATACAGTATGATGACTGTTCCGCATAAGCAAACATTTACAATACGAATAATTATAAGTGTAATACTTAGTCCGTAAGTTCCCATTGCGAATGGTAGAAATGTTTTAAAGTCCTTGGTAAGTTTATGACATTCAGCATTTATATACTGATAATACAGAGAGACAAAAGCGTCTTTTGGGTTCCTCGTCACATGGACTATCTTGGTCTTCTTCTCAAAGATCTCTTTAGGAATGAGATGAATTGGTAGATGACCGTTTAGTATTCTTGGAGAAGGTCTTGCATCAACTGAAGCTACTGGCTGATAGTCTATAAACACCGTCTCCTTGGTACACTTGTCATGCTCCGCACTGCCACGTTGTAACATAGACATAATTTCCCAAGCCCAATGGGTACCTGGGATAAATACAGAATATGACACCCTTATACGGTTTCATAGCAATTCATATTCTAAAATTCAGAGACATTGCCTCTCCGCAAAAAGATCTTTTGTAAAAAAGAGACAATATTGATGATCAGAAAGATGACAATAAAGATAATCAGAAAGATAAAACACTTTTTAAACACAATTTTAATACTAGTAAGTAAGTTTATGCATTGCACAAAAGTACTCACCACATTTAGGATATGTTACAAGATATAGATCATCGTCTCGAATATTTAAATGTTTAACATCAGTGAGATGTCTCTCGATATCACCATCATACGGAAAATAGGGTAGCACTTCTATCCTAAATGTAATAGAATGACAGAACAATGATGAGAATATTGATTGAAGGATAGAACACATGGTTTGCATTGAAATCTGGTTCTTCTTTGGACCAGTATTACGGCGCGAAATAAGGTACATTAAATTTGTTGTTCGATCACGAATGTTTTACATACAGTCGAAACTCGTTATATCGAAGTTCGTGGGACTTGCCAAAATACTTCGATATAAACGAACTTCGATATAGGAATTCCGATTCCCGTGTTTACATTTTAGAGCTAAAGTCAGTCACTGTATATCTTGCTTGGCCATAACTGACATTTTGATTCTGTGTTAGTTATTTCTTAGCTTGAAAATGAATGTACGTTGTATAATACCCCAGTCAAAACGGCCTATTTCTTATTAGGACTCAAGTTGAGACAAACTTTATTAAGGTATCTAGAAATTTAATGTACAAAAGGCAGAATGAAGAAAAGTGTTAGCACTCTGTATTCGTGAAACCAACAGTTATATCCTAACGAATGTAACAATGTTATACATACGGCATGGTTACTCCTCGAGCATGTATAAACTCCATCTTGTCCCCTTCTGGTATTTCTATCGTCACCTTCGCCATATTTCAATTACGATTTCTACGCTAAAACACTCGCCTGCAGAAAACATACTTCCATGTTATAAGATGTTTCTTCATGCTAGTACAATGTAGGTCATGTGATTTAATATGTGTTTAACCAAAGAAAATTGTCACAATAAAAATCCTAATAGATTGTTTCCAGTGAACCCATATACAGTGAACCCATATACAGTGAACCCATATATATATACATATATATATAGAAGGGAAAGTACTTAGACAGTTCGATTTTTCCGACATCTGTTATAAACTTCCATGTTATTGCTACGCAGTATAAAACATTAAATCATATATAGTGCACGTGTGGGCACTTCAACACGCTAAAAGAAAATGTACACTTTTACTACCTTAAAATCTATTTTAACTCGCTATTAAAGATTTTTCAATCCAAAAATAGACAAATTTTACCAAAAAAACACACCGTGTCTGACGCCGAGTCTAATGTTTCCAACTTCAAAACCCAGAGTAAGATAATATTTTGGGGACAAATCGTACCTCCTTAGACAAAATTAAAATACTTTTCCATCGACCTAACCCCACTGACTTTCACCTAATGACTATAAAAGCTTCATTTTACTTATACCACGTTCAATATGTTCTTCAGAGGGAGATATTTTTACTGCAGATCAGCTGACCTAGTTGTTATGTTTGTGTGTGTCCATGTTTATTCATATTTGCGAGTTTGACATGTTGAAAAAAATCAGAATTATTCTATTGCAACAGAGCTGCTACATTATTATATGCGGCAAATAATTCCAAATAATGAACTCGTGTGTATCGTGTGTTAATATAGCACGAAACTGTACAACTGAACAGTGATAAATGGTTTTAGAAGTGTGACATTATTTTGATTTGCTGATAAGTAAACATTACCTATGTTTCACGTTATATATTATTGATTATAAAATAGAGTTTAGATACAAAAAACACAAACCTTTTATATATACATGTACAAATGTAGGTATATTCCCCCCTACACAGATCGTATTCCTTGTCCTACATATTATAACTGTGTTACTAGATTTTGACATAATATTATGCTGGTAAGTGTACACGGTAAAACTTGATGATGTATTCTTATTTTTTATCAAGGTCGTCGAAATACGCTATATCTATACAAGGCCGTATGAACCGAAAGGCTAAGTGGAGCTTACCCCCCCCCCCCCCCCCTCCTCAATATTAACAGCATTTATGGAAATTAAAAGGGGCTAAACTGATTCTTAAAATTGTAATTGTAACCCGGCATTTGACAAAAATGTTGAGTTTTCTCCATTTGTAGAGAAGTCCCTTGTGGAAGGGTAATTTCGTACTGTTTAGAATACAGTCTAGGAAAACTTGTAAGGCGAACCGACCGCCTTATAACCGAAATATCATTGACAAAACGGCGTTATGCCCCATGAAGACAACTGTAATGTTGTGCACGGTAAAAACCCCAAATATGAAATTGTTTCCTGAAAGCCTGATATATACGTATGTAAGTAAATACACATTGACAGCATCTTGCAATGCACATATTTATTTATTCAACTTATCATTAAAACGTTCAAATTGGGTATATGGCACAGACATATTAATTCTAGTCAGTGCATCATTCTCGTTTATTTTGTGATGATTGATAAATATTTAGGATCAGCAGTGATAAAATAGACAAATTAATAAATTGGAACTGTGGATGATATAATATATACCCGTCAAGAATATGCATTGTTTTAAATACAGTACAACCTCTCCAGAGCGGTCTTCTCTTAAGCGACAATCTCCTACAACAGCAGCATGTTTTTCCACTGCACGATTTAGCTATAATCTAACCTCTCTAGAGCAACAACCTCTCAACAGCAACATAAATGTATTACCCCCAAATGGTGTTGCTTTGGAGAGGTTACACTTTACTGTACAATTCCTACTATCGGTACGTGCTCGGACTAATGAATATGTTCCAATTAAAAGACTTTATGTGCTTTTGCATGTAATCAGTTAATTATATATACTCGTATGTCATACCAGCATCCTTGACCCACTTTGTGTTTGTCTGATTAGAGTGGTACAATGAATTGACTAAGTATGGTTCATCTCACCTCACCAGATTCAAATAACAAACAAATGCAATATAATTAGTTAATATCGTATATATTTGTAAGTAGCACTTGCGACATACACTCATTGACATAATACATATATTGTACTTCTCATACGCACACAACTCAGCATAGTTCAGTACAAACATTTCAAATGAATATACGACTGGTAAGCTTAAGTGCCAAAAGCTGAATGAAATCACATGCAGGATAAATCAAACATTTCGTTACAATAAATACTCAATTTGCATTGGTCAAAACAACCAAGTCACTTGTTATCATGTAACATAGCAACCACTGCACTATGTATTAAACAACCCGTACCATGGATCTTAACCACTCACAGGAAATAATCTTCTGTCAAACGTCAGAAAATACATTAATAGTGATTATTTAGTACATGCAGTAACTTTTTATTCTAGTGAAAATATATTAGA
Source organism: Lutraria lutraria (assembly GCA_964023205.1). Classification (NCBI taxonomy): domain Eukaryota; kingdom Metazoa; phylum Mollusca; class Bivalvia; order Venerida; family Mactridae; genus Lutraria; species Lutraria lutraria. Next base: position 24,928,407 of record OZ026846.1, on the reverse strand, counting down.
AAATGTGATAATTTGACTTAAAGCCCCATAAGCTTTTTGCTATAAAAAATAAAATTTGCAAAAATCAAATAATTGCTGATATTATCCCAAGATAATTATTACCGACGAAACAAGCCATTTTTCTTCTAAAAACACTCATTTCACTGTGATTTTTGCTTTTGTAAACTTGAAATATGTAGAACGCGTGACGTCACTTTACGTGTGCATAGCATGACTGCGGGAAAACTCAGGTGTTCTATAAATAGTATTTATTTCAATGATATTGAAAAAAATACGATATTAGTTTCGGAAACAGTTTTTCTTGCTATAAAGCATTCACGGGAGGAAAACACACCGGATTCCTCTGTTATAGAACAAACAGAAACAATTAGGACCAATACATTAATAAGCTTATGGGACTTTAAAGACATTGAACAGCTACTATATAAGTAACCCCCCCCCCCCCAAAAAATCCACATGAGGCCTGGTCTCTTAATTGTTTTATTGCCTCTAATGAGATTAATCCTTTCTGGTCACGGTCTGTAGACTTGACACCTAGTCATAAAGTAGGGTCAGACATTTTATTGATTTATGGTGGTAATAAGTTTATGACTAAATTCCTGTTGTTTTTTTAAGCATAGAGTAACAGATTATGAAAACAGGTGCTAGTCTATCAATGACCCTGTCTGTTTTATTACCCCCTACTGTGGAAATAGTGTCTTGCTGTTCCATAAGTCACATGCCTCGCATTCCTGGTTCAATGTCTTTAAGCATAAAGCCCATCGTCATAATGTATAGAATATATCAACACACGACATACAGACACATAAAGTACAATATCATTTGATTCAAGAGTACAAAGCAAATTCTTATAGATCTAGCAGAGGTTAAACAGTACATAACAAATTTTATGTATATCAAAAGATGTTAATGATGAAGAAGGTAAGGGGCAACAAATATTAGTTTTAGGAAACACAGAAGAATCAAATACAGTTTATAATAATTGCGGATTGGTTGTGAAACATAAGCCTATTATACATACATTGAAACAAATTAATAAGTTTTCTTAAATGTAGTGCGTGTATATGCTTTAAATGATAGATTCATTTTCAGTACTATGCAATGTAAAATACATTGTAAGTCATACGAAGTAATAACGTTTTTTATCCTATGTGTAAAATTAATGACAGATAATCTATATCATACTGAAATGACGTTCGTCTATACGTCTAAAGTGTCAAATTAGGTAAAAAAGTATAAAAGCTTTCAAAAGTCTACCTGTTTGGATCTTAAATGGGTAAACAGATAAACGTAATCTGCAAAAATAAAACAGTAAATTACGAGGTAAAATATTTAAAAAAGATACCGAGTTAACAAATTTCTCAGTGCAAATTTGAAATGTTCACAGATTCAAAGTTCAGTTTAACGTTTTTTTTGCGAACTGCTGTTATGAACAGGCAAAAGGTGCAACAATACAACATGTTCACAAAATAACTGCCATAGTGACATTTGAGATGATTGTTGGTAGTAAGAAGCATGAGTACATTTATGATGGTAATGTAATGAGAACATATAACATATAAATTAAAACAAAGTATTCAAGTAAATACTATAGTCGGGGGAAAACATTATGAGAATGTACATACATAGTAATAATTATATATTACAAGTGTTGCTTAAATGTTGAGTTTATTTTTGTTAACAAGCAACAATCAAAACTTTTTCAATATAATACTATTTACAACATGCATTCTTATGAAAATCATCGGAGATCGAAAGGTTACCAAAATCAATTCAGAAAAAATATACATGTATGTCTAGTGCTTTTAAATTTGTGTATCTGGTTAACACAATTATGCTTATTATACACCATTCTTATCTAGTTCACTTTTCCAACAGCTGTTTGGGGCCTTTTATGTGGAATAATCTATATGGAGTATGTGAATTTTACGTTGCATCCTTGACCTTTCTCTTCTATCCATTTATCCATTTGTTCATTCATGTTTACAGTGAAATGATTCTTCCAATCTCCCACAATACCTGTAATTATAATGATACGATATCACCCCAAATGGGTTAACAGGCTCGCTTTTACAAATGTCAAATAATCACACGAATTTATGCAAGACCAATCAATATGGAATGGTATTTAGGAAAAGACTGCTGGAAATAAAATCTTAGACCCTGGTGTTTATATCATAATTTCATCTGCCAGAATGACAGTGCAACGTTGTCGGGACTGTAAATATCGCTGTCTTTTTACATTTCACAGCTACAATGCTCCCAGAACAAAATACGCAATGTGGCCAGAGAATTTGTAAGATACAATCAGCCACTAAGCAAGTTGAAAGCAAGCATAATGCAATCTGCAATATTGTACGTCACATTTTGATACCAGGGAGCGCACGTTCGTAGTTTTCACGAAAGTTGACGGATTTTAATTTGCTGGCTATATATTAAGTTAATGATACATGAAGTTATTTCTCCTTTTCGATTCGTCATTTGTCTTAACTTATCAATAATATACCTGCTGTTTTACATAACAATTAGACAAGTCATTGACTTTATTTATTGTTATGTTTGTGCTTTTTACAAGCGTAAAGGGTAGCTCTATTAACACCTACAAAGGAATACAAATAGACAGTTGGTCACTGCTAGAGATGCCAATATCACCCTTCACACCTCAAATGTAATATTGACTACATATATAGATATGCTACATTTGTTTGTTTGTTTGAGTTTTACATCCTTTTTTAACAGTCGAAGTCACAGACTCCCATCAAAAGTTGTGTCATAGTGCCATTGTTCAAAATTGTGGCTGTAAGTAATAGATACAGTTCGAGTTCAGTACGCTAAGATGACGGTTCGCTAAGACAAATTACCATTTATCTTTGCTTCGACTGGGACAAATTGGTTGTTCGTCTCAGCGAACCGTTTTCTTACGTCTGTAAGAAGGCACTATTGAAGAAAATACGAGTACGTGTATCTGACTTACACGACGATAAAGGATTATGTCCACGTGAAAGTTAAGTTATTGAAAAGTGTCTTCTTACAAACGTAAAAAGATACTTTTTTGGATAGCTTTGAACATGCAAGTTATGATGATGGTATATTTAGGTAATTTTATTTTATAAAGGGGCCAGGTTAAATTACTTTGCTGTTATATACCATTTATTTAAATGTATTTGTTTAGATACAGAGGGCTTACGGTATTTCACAAACTAAACTGTTAGGGACAAACGTTTAAAAATTACTATGTCAAACTGTTAGTACCTATAAAAATTACCAATACTATGTCAAACTGTTAGTACCTATAAGTATCATTTAATCTGTGAGTATAGTGTTTTACTTCAAGAAATACGTACAGCATTTCTGTATACGCTGTAGTGGAGCTGATTGTGTGACCATTTCAACTGATTTTTCTAAATGCTAAATTCAATTAACCAATAGACTTTTAAATCAATTCAGCTTCAGTAACCATATCAGTCACGTATTAGCTAGTCGGTGTACAATGCTAGCTCGTGCCAAATGACTGTTGTAATCAACTATTGTAATCAACTATTGTAATCAATTTACCAAGAAACGTTGAAAGAGAAACGCATGTTGCAGATATGTACAAAATGTAGTTTTATATTTACAGTGCAACCTCCCTAGAGCAACAACCTCCCTTCAACAACAGCATGATGTCCCCACTTTAACTACTAATTTAAAGTCTGAAGTGCAACAACCTCTCAACAACATAATTTTGCTACTCGCAAATGGTGTTGTTTCGAGATGTTATACTGTATATACATATAAATTGAAAACACTGCAAAAAGTCACAAACCCTTTCTGTACATAAAAGATGATGGAAGTTTCGCCATTATTCCTTCTTTGACTTTAACCTCGGCGTCAGCTTTCTTGAGACTTTGAAAGTCACATGCTTTAGCAATCTCTTCAATCAGTTTGTCATCTCTATTTGTTCCCAGAAATGCGTTCAGTTTCTTGATCTCTCTGACAGGATTCTAAGACAACATTATTTTGAAATATTGTTTATGTACAAAATACTTTTTATAAGAACAATACAAATACAATATATAATTCTTATGATTGAAAGATAATAATCAGGATTCTAAAAAGTTAGTTACTAATGTCGATTTCGGATAAAACAACATTCATGAGATCTTTGAAAAGCTTTAATGACAAGTTTCAGCACTTTGTGTTCGTGTTCAAATCATATCTTTCAATAATCGGTCTATGTAGTCACTTTGTGTGGTGTATTGACCTCGAGGTTATAAAGCTTTTATTCTGTATCCCAGCTCAAATTTCAATTCCATTGTCAAAGTTAATTGGTGAAAAGATAGAGCTGATTGATGTTTAAATTACAAATGTTCAGGTCGATTATGTTGTTAGATTTATGTATCAATAATATCAGTAATGTCTGATCTTAAAAAGCTTAAAAACAGTAAAAGACAAAATATGAGATTTGGGCTCGTGGACTGATCTCAAGTTTTATAACAAGATGTGTACAAGATGTGGATAAACAACGTTACGTACGTGTAGAACGTATTCGTTAAGTAAAAGAACAAAGTCGTACTTCTTTCAAATCCTCATAAAACAGATTAATGATTTGATTTGGATTCGCTTCCGTGAATTGTTCCCATTCCTTCATGATTTGAAAATATGATGAGTATACACCTGCAAAAATAGTCATTGGTATAAAATTACATTCGTACATCGTAAATATTTGCCTATTTAGTGTAAGTAGATTCCATTCAATACGTGTACTACAATTTCATCGGTTGTTTAAAGTTGGTACGCAGTTTGCGGTTTAATTGCGAACTGCGTTCCACATTGCAGACTGCGAACTACGTTCCACCTTAAAACAACCTCTTTCGTAAAAGCAACTGTATGAAGACCTTTAATTGAAATTAGTGCTTGAAAACTGCGTATCAGTAACTTATTTATTAGTGTGTGCAGTGCATATGAATAAAAATGATGCAGCTGGTAGAAGTACAGCTCACAATATTTCTCTCACTCGTACCTCGATTTCATTGCTTTAAATCTATTTTTGCTTTTACATAACCGAATAACAAGTAAGACTTGAATTAAATATCATTTGACGATACAATAAGTGAGACGCCTAAAATTAAGGTGATGTGAAACATAACAAAATGGCTCAAGCTATTTCAAAAATACTTTAGAAGCCTTGAACATTGATACATGTTCTCCTATTTCTGTTTTATTCTAAATTAATTTGCACTAAGTACTTTGTTACGTAAGAGTAACCAGAATAGGTAACAACAAACTGTATTAAGCGTAGACAAAATGATACATTTCGATAACAAAAGTTTATAACATAGTCCGTATGTTCCCAACGCGAATGGTAGAAATGTTCTGAAATCCTTGGTGAGTTCAGGGCACATGTCTAGATTCTTATAGTGCCAGTACAAGGACACGAATGCGTCCTTGGGATTCCTCATTATATGAACAAGCTTTATCTTCTTCTCAAAGATCCCTTCAGGAGTGAGCGGAAGTGGTAGATGGCCGTTAAGTATTCTCGGAGAGGGTCTTGTATTAATTGAATCGACGGGTTTAAGGTCTAAAAACACCGACTCTTTGGTTGTCATGTTCTTCACTGCCACGTTGTAATATTGACATGATTTCCCAAGCCCAATGTGTCCCTGTCATAAATAAAGTATATCTGTGTAGGTACGACAACACGATGATGAAATTAGTACTTGGTATTCGGAAACAAACACCATCGGAGAAACTCAATGCAATAATAAAAAAGGAACAAATGATTGAGGGGTGGAAAAATATTGCAAAAAATAGTCCACCAGAAAATCTGAACTTACCAGCGTAAACTTGTTCTTATCGGCTACCTTATTTCTAAGACCGTGCTGCTTATTTGTCAAACATCTCAAATTTAATTCAATTGATATACAGTAAACCCTCCAAAGCAACACCCTTTGGGAGTAGCAAAATTATGTCATAGTTGTAAAGAGGTTCTTCCTATACAGAGGTTAAATCGCGCAGTGGGAAATAATCATGCTGTTGTTGAGGAGTGGTTGTTGCTCAAAAGAGGGTCGCTCTGGAGAGGTTGTACCGTACTTATACGCACCACATTTTGGATATGTTACGAGATACAAGTCATCGTCTCGAATATCCATAAGTTTTACTTCATTAAAATGTCTGTCAATATCACCTTCATGCGGATAATATTTGATCATACCGAATAAATATTAAACAAAAACTATGTCGGGTACACGAACGCCCCCCGCTGAGAGATAAGTCAACAAAAAGGGTCCACCATTCCTGCGTAACTGTTTGAATTTTAACAGAAATCGAATTGACCTGTATTTTATTATTACATGTATATACAATCACGTAATATTTTAAACGAAATCGGAAATATTTCGAATGGCGGAGCATAAAATATTGTTTCTTAAGTAGACTTACATTAATGCTCGAAATAAATACAATGTCAGTTTTAGTAATAATTGTTGTACCAAAAAATCAAGCTTACGTCTTGACTAGATGCAACCTCTTGGTTCGAGTCCTGCTACTGACCATGTCTCTTTATGTGAGAAAGTAGGCAGTTGCTTACGGAGGATGAGAGTCTAGTACTGGTTCTCCACAGGAACGATGGTGAGGTGAACTGTCAGCCTCGTATGAAAAGAGGCGTAAGCTCAAATAAACAAATTAACAAATAAACAATAAATTTAGGTACGGAAAGGAAACTCCTTGGGCATATGCAAATCCATGTTTATCGCCGTCTGGGGTTTCTATCGTTACCTTCGCCATTTTCGAGTAAAGTTCTCTGTCAACAGGTGGAAGTGGATTCTTGTTTAATGGAAGAATATTTCGATTGATAATGCGGGATTCCATTTTGAAGCAAGAATACAGAAGTAAAGAGCATCAGTAGATAAATTGTTCGGTACCATTGATATACAAACACAGGTTTTCCCATTTTAACTCAGACAGCAATGATATGCAAGTATGGCACTTATATTGCAATATTTATACGGCACACTGACATGAACATATTTTGATAGTATTAAACCCTGATTTATCTTGACACTTAACTGTATTGTATTCAAAGGTGTAACGTCAGATTTAATGGAAATTTCGGAATTTTCAAATCTAAAGCCTCCCGGAGCATCAAGGACATTCCCGTACATGGCATCAACACGGTTCACACGCCGGATCGTGCCGGATGATATCCGTGTTGATCAGGCACCTATATGGGACTGGAGCTTTATGATTGGTGTCCTTCATCTTTCTAAATCAATTAATTTCCATATATTAAAACATTATTGATAAGTAAGCCATTGGCTATGACGTGATATTCACCGAGAGAATGCCATATTGACCAAGACCCGTGAATATCACAAGGAGCTCGACCCAAAAGAATTCACCTTACTCACTATATGTATAGTGTAAGGTGATATTTTGGCAAACTTTATGTACCGAACCCCTTTGATTATATTCAATGGCTCACTAGTCACTACTAATACCTGCAATATAATTACGTGTTTCAACAAAAGATAGGTGTATAAGAGATACAAGATAAATATTTTATTTTTAGTCACCTGACATATTTAACTATTGAACATTAACTATGTAAAGTTATTGACCGACTTGAAAAAAGTGTATTAAACTGATAAAGCATGCATGTCATCAGAATTATTCAAAAAATGAGTGGAGTGGAATTACAAACCCACAGATATCAAAGTCCTTCCTTTCAATTCAGCACATATAGTGAACCTGTGTACGTTCTGTCCAGTTATTTACGAACGCTTTGCATGCACATACGATTATATAACACATTCTGATAAACCGGTTGGAAGCAATACGATTGTTTATTAATAGTATGCAGTGCACCACAGTTAAAGGCGCATTCAATATAAGACAGATAACTTTATACAGTTTATTCTATTTTCCAATGTCAGTTCAATTGTTAGTTACACAAGCAGACATAATACTTGCCATACAATTAACATAATAGATTTAACTAAATAAAAAAAAAGTTTGAGTTGTATGAAAACACGTCAGTGTTCACAAATAATGACCAACAGAAAAAAGGATTTGTGGAACAATTGATACTGGAGTTGAAGACAAAAGGGGGAGAGGGACTTCGTGGTCGAGTGGTATAGGTATGTGTGTGTATCTGAGTCTTGTAACATACTGACAACATCAAGCATGCTTATTGTTTACGTCCATATTTGGTTTTTGTAGCGTTCGAAAAATTGCTACAACATAAACATTTTAAAATATTGTTTTCAAATTTTGAGTTTTTTTTACTTGACAACAATTTCAGCAGGACACGTAAAATATTTGACCGAGTATCAAAGTGGATAGACTGAATAATGCATGGATGTCTAGACCAACGTTTCAGCGATTAATGTTGCAAACCTAATTGTGAAAATTCATGGACCCTCACACAACAAAACAAGGTTCATATTTCCAATCTACTCTACATACACAAAAATCTTTCACATAAAAATCATTATTTGTACAACTCTGAAATTTCTTTTTTTCAGTTCTGCTTTGAAAACTGACTGCATGGTAACTTAATGGTAAATATTACGATACGTGCTATACTTCAAAAAAGTGGTTGGCTAGAGAAGGATTCCGTACATTCATGTGAACAATAATCCTCAGTTTGACTGAATATATATATATATGTGTTAATAGCTTCTTGTGTCTACATTCCCAAGCTACCAAGCTAAAATTACAGAATTTACAGAACAACTAAGTGGTAGTTTAGGAGTGTGTAACAGTATCATATATTATATTTAACTTTGAGGTTATCTTTGCAATATTTCGATATTCCTAAAATATCCACAAAGTGTGTGATTGAAATATAAAACAAGTTTTCACATATGATTTATTGCTGAATACCAAACATGACGAAAATGTGGTCAATACGATTATCTATTATAAGGCTTCTAACAATGCAGTCTTGTTGTTGATTTGCTACTGCTTTGCTTCTTCTTACAAGTTTTTGTCGTTGTAAGAAAACGTGCTATGATCTTAAACACAATATCTTCAGTCTACCTCAGATATCTCCAACATTTACGAACCTCTCAAAATCTTCGTTGTTTCAGAAGTACAAGAAGTTCAAGTCTTCACTTTATTTTAGAAGAGTACTAAGATAGTACGAGTATTTAAATGGAGTATTTATATTTTAATTAGCATCCTTAAATGGAGTATCTAAATTTCAATTTGCATCCTTGACTCTTTTCTTCTATCCATTTATCCATTTGTTCATTCATGTTTACAGTGTAATGATTCTTCCAGTCTCCTACGGTACCTGTAATTATAATTATAATGTAGTATATTAACATTGTATAGGATATCTCTTCAAATGCATGTATGAACACATTATTTTACAACGACTGAGTAACGACTGCTACTTCATTTAAATATTCCGCACATCTAGTGGCATACCGCATCCGAGACCCTTGCAGCTCAGCATGAAACCGCAAGGTACTCAGTTAACATGTGTCGCCTCTGTGGGGCAGGGCTACGGGCTTATCTACAGAAAGGCTATGTACTTGCAGGGGAGACTTGCGCACTCGGCTCCAGTTTTGCAAAGGCTAGCCAGCAACAAAGCTAAAAGCGATAAATGGTAATTTCACGATACACAGCACACTACTCTTGACTCATCAATAGATCAAAAGAAAAACGAAATAGTCAACCATGTTGACTGATTATACAAACTGAGGTTTTAATATAGTTCATAAACAAACAACACAAACCCGGATTCTAGTGTCAATTATGGATCAAATATATCAGCACAGATGCAATGAAAAGTTTTGATACCTTAAGTTGGATAGTCAGGTAAATGTTTGAAAAGATATGATGCGCTCTACATACCCTTTCTGTACAAAAAAGATGATGGAACTTTCGCTAACATCCCTTCTTTGACTTTAACCTCGGCGTCAGCTTTCTTGAGACTTTGAAAGTCACATGCTTTAGCAATCTCTTCAATCAGTTTGTCATCTCTATTTGTTCCCAGAAATGCGTTCAGTTTCTTGATCTCTCTAACAGGATTCTAAGACAACATTATTTTGAAATATTGTTTATGTACAAAATACTTTTTATAAGAGCAATACAAATACAATATATAATTCTTATGATTGAAAGATAATAATCTTTTAGTTCATAGTCATTCCTAATGAAAACATACAGAAAATCCAACTTTACAACTTTCCAAAATACTCTTCTTTCCCCCATTTTAAATCAGCACAACATTTGTACTATACGATGTAGCGCGCGAATTGCATTGTATAAGTTTGGGCAGTCCTCACCTACATCGCATATTTTTATTTTATCCCAACAGCACCTATGATATATATAACCTGTATAAGATAAAACCCTACTTCTTTTATATCCTCGTAGAATAAGTTGATAATTAGATCTGGGTTCGCTTCTGTGAACTGTTCCCATTGCATCACAAATTGAAAGAAAGGCGAGCTTAAATCTGGAAAAATGAATTATGCATGTATTACTTTTGGTTTTTGTTTGTTTATATCGAATTCAACCCCCTGTTCAACAGCCAGAGTCATATGAGGCGGATAGCTCACCTAACCATCATTCCTAGGAAGAACCAGTACTAGACTCCCATCCTCCGTAAGCAGCTCCCTAATTTCTCACTTAAAGAGACATGGTCGGTAGCGGGGCTCGAACCCCCACGACCCTATATTAGTGAGATATTAGTGATATGAAGCCAGCGAACTTAATCACTCGAACATGGAGGCGGGTCTCATTACATTTGAATATTTCACTGCGTTACATTGACCTACTATGTGTTCGTATTGTTTTTACTCTAGTGATTTTATAAGCTATCGAACTGCGAACCAAATAAAAATTATGAACATTGCCTTTCGATAATTGAGACTAATCAACAATTAGGCAGAACCTCATAATTGCTAAGTGGTTTGCAGACAGACATATAGTAAGTAGATACATTCTTAATTCCAAAAGAAGGATTGAAAAGGACACGTGGACATGCCGATAAATTGTCCATATATAAGGTAAGTGTAATACTTAGTCCGTAAGTTCCCAATGCAAATGGAAGAAATGTCTTGAAGTCTTTGGTGAACTCCTCATTCCCAGGCATATTTTTAAAATGGTAATACATGGACACAAAGGCGTCTTTTGGGTTCCTCATCACATGGACTATTTTGGTCTTCTTTTCAAAGATCTCTTTAGGAGTCAGATGAAGTGGTAGATGAGCATTAAGAAGTCTTGGAGATGGTCTTGCATCAACTGAAGCAACTGATCTAATGTCTAAAAACACCGTCTCTTTGGTACACTTGTCATGCTCTGAACTGCCTCGTTGTAACATTGACATGATTTCCCAAGCCCAATGAGTACCTGACAAAATAGAGAGTATCAGTAGTTAGACATTGTAATTTTCAAAGTGCGAAGCAGCAACGTTTCGTAAGTATAGAAGTCTCAGATGCACCTGGCTATATTATGTACCAGATTGGAAAATGGAGTACAATTGATCCATCATCTAAAATTCCATGGTGACGTATCAATAAATAAGGGATTCTAATTATCGTGAATGTTGATTTTTAGGCGATCTCTTACTGTGATAGCAAGAAATAAGAGGACGCATCTGTAGACCACAGTAAAGTTTAATGACTTCCATTTAATCTTGGAACTAATGGCTTAACCATATGGCATTACGTACACATTGATATATTTTACAGCATAAAGACGCGATTCTCAATTGTGCAAAACATGTTAATCCCATTACCAAAAGGTTCCGAAAATGATCAGTATCAAACTAAAATCCAAACAACTTTTTTAAATTGATAGTACAAAAGTAATGTATATCAGTAAATAGCACTACAGTGGTGTAGTAATTTTTCATTTGTCTATTTGATTTTTCTTACCACATTTAGGATATGTGAGGAGATACAGATCATCTTCTCGAATACGCAAGTTCTCTATGTCCGCGAAATGTCGACCCAAGTCTTCACCATACGGTAACACGCGTGACACACCTACCCTAAAATAAAATAATCAAATTATACCGAAGGTATGAATATGTTATGTAAGTTTTGCATTTGTAAAATTATGTGTGTATTTGTTAAAATGTAAAAAATAACAGAAAAAATACACAAAATGTATCGTTTACCCAAGATATAATTTACTCCAAACATTCAACAACATACAAAATGCACAGGGTGACAAAAATTAACTATACGAAGTCTGCGAAAAATGACATAAGGTGCAGGAGGCACTAGTGATGCCATACAGGCTAAAATTCTAAAGGATCTCGGTCAAGGTTTGGTTTTTATAGACACACTGAAACCCGGTAAATTTGGTATAAAACTTTAGATCGGACTCGTAGTTCACTCTCAAATTGTATCTTTCATAATTTCAAAGTTTATTTGGATCAGCCGATAATGACATTATTAAAACATTGGCATGGCATACTTAATCGGAACTGTCATTTAAAATCGTATATATAAATCATAATACTTTGAGAATGGAATGGAGATCTGAGCTCGGGGACGGTTATTATTATATAATTATATAAATTATTACGGCCAGGTTATTCCATTAGCATGTAAAAAGTCCGCCTTGATGCCGTCAGGTGTCTCTACCGTTATCTTTGCCATTTTTCGAGTTAAAAATATCTTTCTATGTAGAGTAGTCAATGCTTGTTGTCTGGAAAAAAAGAATCAGGTTTATGGGACAGGACTAGGTTTCAAAGCAAACATATATTGACTATCATACTGGCGAATAAATTTCTAATTATTAAAGTAAGTGGCCCAGTACGACATTGATTGAACCACACGCGAGCATTTCCAATAACCATACGATATGCAGTCAGTAACACCATTTTTGCGTAAACGTCCAGTAGACTTTAAAAATGCAATAATTTGTAGTAGATTAATTCATTGTAGTAACGGACCTATGATGTTAAGTAAAGTTGTAATACATCCACATTTAACCTTGAATGTCACAGAATATGACCCCGTTCAACTGATACATTCACAACTTATACTATAAGAAGGTTTGTGACTCTGAAAAAGACAAGTAAACAAAACGCGACCTAACTGCAATGGGCTAAAATTTCCCATTCGAAAATGTAATACATGTAGTGTTAAAAAAGATAACTAAGTACGGGTCTGGTATTTTTATCAATAGATCGATCTTGTCGAATACAAGAATGCTGAAAACGATTCGCTTAATTTAAGCTAGGTACCACAAGTTGGACAGTTCAGTTTGTTTTATCTGATAACCTCGAAACTATCAGTGTAAAAATCATTGCATCTCATGCAGATTACTCAGAAATGATAACAAAATCAACGCTTCATTAGTCAGGTTTCTTATAGTTTTTGTAGTAAATTAACCTGGTGCATTTAAAGACAAATCTGATACTTATAACAAACAGAGTAATGATATAATAAAGTAAAAAGCATTAGGACAAACTCGTGTGATAATATCCGTCCAGTTCTAACCAAACACTGTAAATAAATAGTTGTAATCGTGTATTTATTACTGTAACCTGCTGATAACTTATGCTCCAGATTTTAAACCGAGTATATGCTGACGAAATTCAAACTAAATGAGTGTATACAGTTATACACGGACCGACTAAAAATAGTTTTATATCATGCTGATAAAATGAAAGGTCATTTACAAGTACATATACAGTAAATTACTTGTTTACCCATTATTACAGGTGTCCAGAGCCTATACCTAATTGATAACGGGATCCAATTAGTGTAGTCCTGCAGTTAGTGTAGATTCTTAATCACTTGCTGTATGGCAAGCGGAAGGCACAGTAAATCGTTTGAACTATATAAACCGTAGTTTCAACTCTTAAACTATGTCAAACTCAGGGTTTAAGATAGGACCAATTAAATGTTTAAATATCACGTGGACTCTAAAAACATGAAATTTGAATATAAATCTTCAACCATGGTTTAACACTGTCACTTTAAACTAGGTTTTTGGATGCCGTGAGTACATTTATTTTCAAACTAGCTGTTAAACAGGTAAACCCCGGAACTTAGTTTGTTTATTTCGAGTTTTACGCCCCTTTTTAACAGACAGAGTCATATAAGGCGGACAGTTCACCTAAGCATCGTTCCTGGGAAGGACCAGTACTAATTAAACTCCAATTCTCTGTAAACAACTGCATACTTTCTCAAATAAAGAGACATGGTCGGTAGCGGGCCTCGAAGCCACGACCTTCTATCAGTTAGAGGTTTCAGTGATTTGAAGTCAGCGACCTGAACATCTCGGATCTGGAATTTAGAGTTCTGGAACCTATAGTATTAACTGCCGTTTGCACATTAATTGCTTTAAGGATGTGCCCTCCAGTTTTCACATGGACACATACATGTATATACATGTATATTTAGTTTATTTATTATAGCGACAGGCAAAACAAAGAAATACACGAAGTTACATAATACATAACTATTTTGCAAAACCTCAGCCAAAAAAGAATTATCAGTCACTTATGCTATATATACATTTTAGTACATAAACACAGAATGAAAAGTAAAATAAGAACATTTCATCATAAGTTACATAGACACAGTTTGTAATTATATGCCAAATGTGTTATGAATGTAAGTGATATAGAAAATACATATTGGCAGAATGAAAACAGACGGACTAATTCAGAAAATTTTAAAGAGAAAAATAAATTGGGGTCACGGTTCTCTTTTTGAGTTATGTGCCCTTGAATGTGATTTTTGGAATATCTTTGGCCATTTAAAGGGAAGGTAATTCACAGTGTAGGAAAGCAAGGCCTTATCTATTTTCCTTTTTTATGTAGCCGACTTCGATCTTTTCATGTCATCGTGCAAAATTTGAAGAATTGGTAAAGAGTGGTGTGCTTTTTTTCTTCTTAACCTAAACCAATGCCAATTTTCTTTTAAAAGCAAAATAAGAGTCTCTTATCTTAAACTGAAAAAAGTAATACAAATGTTTAATGGAATTGCAAGAACTTTTGTATTTGCCCAAGAATGAAGTGAAATACATAAACCAAATTATATATTTGAGATATATGTGTGATCTGCCCTTGAAATGACCCAAAGTAATTATATTGCATCTTCTACGTTCAACGTAGCATGTATTTACACGATAAGTTTTATTTTCGAACATTCAACTTCCATACTCATCATAAGCATTATGCTGTATTAACAAGATGAAGTATCAAAATCCTGTACATTTTACCAGCACACTCACTCAAACATTATTCTCTAATCTTCACAATAAGTCATATTCTTGGAGAGCAATGATAAGTCCAGAAATGAAACTCAGCTACAAACATACGAATGTCACGTGTGCCGGTATATAAACCTGATTTCAACACCTTGATATAATTACATCTAAAAACACATTGTCAATGTGAGATCATATCTGATACCGCTTCCAAACGGTTCTACTTCTTTTCCAGATAAGGCACTGAATGTCTCATCTAATGTTTTGTTTGTTTAATGTTGTTTTATGGCGCATCGACGACAAATAGTCATATAGCCCGCGTTGAAAATTAAAAAGGGAAATCAATATACTTATATAAATCAAATAATGAGAATTAATGAGAATGAAGGGTTGCTGACATGAATAGGAATAAAATCGAATGGTAATAACACAAGGAGTGTATAATAGCTTACATACTATTAGATAAAATGAAGTGTATAAAAAGTATCTCAGTCTACCGTCCATCTCAGTCCTACTTCCATTAAATAATTGATAATAGTTTCAGGTTTGACAGTTTTAAAAAGTGGGTTAATGTTTTCATCTTTAAAATTTTTGTACGAATTTGCTGAAGGTCGATGCATTCAACTAAAACGTGTCTGACAGAATGTGGTGTAACGCATAGCATACACTCTGGCATATCATCTCCGCTGAAAAGCGAAGAATGAGTTCAACATCTGCATCCAAATATTATTACTTCTTCTCGAAATTGGACCTTTCATAGGGGTGCCATTCACCGAGAGTTGGTTTGATAGTGTGAAGTAATTTGTTACTGTCGGCTTCCCATTGGCACTGCCAGGAAGATCAGATATACGAGTAAGTAAAAATGGAAGATTTAAAATCATGTAATGAAATTTGACTTATTTGCCTCAACATAGAGGTTATTTACAGGGGAGGGGGGTTAAATGCTGCAAGGACTTCTCTAAAGCCATGGTTGTGTATTGAATCAAGGCATTTAAGATATGATTTCTTAGCTGATCCGTAAACAATGGACCAATAGTCCAGTTTTGAACGAACAGGAGATATTATATAAGTGTAAAAGTATTTTTCTGTCGTCTCCCCAATCAGTGTGTGCAACTACTTTTAAGAGGTTCAGAACCTTTTGACGTTTCTTTTACATTACTGAGTATGATTGATAAATAAAAACTTGAAGTCAAAATCCTAGAAATTTAAACTCTAGTACAAACTGAATTGGTGTGTTATCTAGACTGAGATTTGGTTCTGGATGCATACCAAGTACTAGTAAATTGCAGAAATGCATACATTTGGTATTGTGTTTTTTGAAAATTTGAATTTCTTTTGATAAGATTGAAGTTTGAAGTTTATTAAGACATTGTTGGAGCTATCTTTCGATGTTGTTCATGTTCCGAGATGAAATTAAAACATAAAAGATAATCATCTACTAGATTACTAAATGTTGAATTTCATTTGTTCATATGTTCTATTCGGTGGAGGAGACCGTTTTGTTCCGAAATGTTGTATGTTATAACAAAAGAAAATGTTACGACTATCATTGTATTCGTATGTACAGTTTTAAAGACATTATAAACAAGCGCACCAAAACCAAACTTTCATTATGATCTTTGTACAAATGCCTAAAAATAAGTTTTTATTATTTTTCAAAACCTTCAAACGTAATGAACTTCTTTTTAGAATTACGGCGACGATGTTCACCCATATTTCGTTAAGTGAAAATGTTCACAGTGTTTTGTGCTACTTTAGCACTGACTCCTGACCTTCTCTCTAGTCTAAACAGATATATATTCCTCCCAGTGTTAATTACGTTCATATGAAGTCAACACTGAAGAGCGACTTCTCGAAGGTAAAACTGACCCTTTATTAGAATACAGTATACGTTTTTATTCAATAAAAATAAACGTTACAAAATTTCAAAAACATTAAACCAATCCAAATTTAAGATTACGTAATGTGCTCAGGGCTGAACATTTGGCATACTGAGATTGCGACCTATTAAAAATAAATAATTGACGGCTTAACTATCCGTATTTTGCGTAGGGGTAATTAATTTCAAAACTGGACATATCATGTAAATGAACAAAGAATGGTAACAATGAAGAGTTTATATCATCTTCACTTATACATGTACAGTCAAAAATACACATTTAATTATTTCAAATTTAAATACATAACACTATTTTTCACAGAATAACGCACGTTTAATTTTGCTGTATTGAATTTCTTTTTTATGACATATCAACAAATATTACCATTCAAGAATAGTATAATAAAATATATACTGAAAATAAAGCGCCCATGTATTTATAGAGAGAAAGCGGTCATGTATTTAATGTTCAAGGTGCTTTGAGGTCAATCTTGATTATTTAAAGGGTTCCGCTATGATACTATCTTAGCGTACCAAACTTTAACAGATTCTCATCTAATGATGGATACAAGTCCTTTTCGTCCAAAATGAAAGTAAATTTGTAGGTGAATCAGCTTCAGCAGCACTTTACTTGGATGATCTTGAAGTAGATAATGTTGTTATTGTATGATTGTATCATAAAAATAAAAGATAAATATACGTACAAAGGTAATCTATTTTATAATCTGAATTGTATCCCTTTGTCCAGCTTATCTAGTTCTTAGTGAAATGTAAACAAGAGATATAGAAGTTAAATGTTTACAATACAAACTTATACATGATGTACAAAAATTGTACATATATAAATATATAACACATATCCATGTATATCGCGTTTGCGGGGGAAAAACATAAACATCGACTCGCATGAAAAAATCTACATTAGCAATGAACTTTTTACGCATAACATATGACTATGCGAGTGTAGAAAGTCTCACTGGTACAAAGGGGTTCGTGCGTTTAGTGTCATCCATATGTTTCACTAGGGTTGTATCAGCAGTCAGCGTTGCAGTCAAGCATGCCACAAATTTATTTCAATCAAAATAAAGGGGAGAAAAAAATGTCACGGTATGTTGATTCTATTCCAGGCGTAAGGTTTCAGAACTAAGGTCTACATTTACATAATGTCATATACTCGTACATAGCCCTAAGTTCTCACTAATAAAATGTACTAAGTTCAAGAAAATCTTGTGCCAGAGTAAATAAAATCATTGACAAGTTTAATTATAAAGCCACTATAGGATTTCTGTGATGGATTTTCAGAATCCTCATTTTCGCTGTTTCCAGTTTTACTTTGTCTTCCAAGTTATTATCATGATACAGAAAGTAAGAGATCATATGCCTATGGTTAACCTGGGACGGTACATGTACACATATAGAGCCCTGGGTTAATAGATTGATGCATTATGTGCCTGGGATTAACATATGGTCCCTGTGGTAAAATACGATACATTAAATACGTGTATATCATTGTTCATACCCGTTCAAGTAACAAAGTAACTAGAAAACTAGAACCTGACTAAACACATGTATTTACTTTGTATAGAAAATAATAGTGACCGATATTTTATTTATTTTATCAATATAATCAAAAGGCATACATGTCTCATACCTAGATCAAAGCACTCGATATATTAAGAATGGAGATAAACGTGATGACGTTATTAGATTAATTGAGTTAAATCCGATTATAAGTATATTCGGAAATCCAGATGGTATATAAATACCACTTGTCCATCAAGCGGTCATTGTCGAGGCAGAGTACATTCTGTATCAAGGTATCAGGTAAGTCTCTTTTTAACATTTATTTTATCAGTATGAAGCAAGAAGCTTCTTTGCTTTAATTGTTAAAGCTATAAGTTTTTTTATTTTGTGCAATTAACACATTCTTCAAAGGATTCCTAAAGTTTTGTTCAAATAAATAAAAACTACGCTTCATTTAGAATAACCAAAATGTCATTTGAAATAGAATTGTACGTAATCAGTTTCTTAAATCATAAACATTATTGTTAAACATTGTATGTTCATTGAAATATAAATAAAATAGATACTGAAAGCATGTGCACGCGCAGAATATTATAACTGCGTCATATTGAAGTATAGACAATAATTATATTAACGACTAAAATACAAAAGTGGAACTCGAAAATCGCAAGTGTAATTTATAATAGATGTTTTAAATATTCAATGATAGATACATATTTGTCTGATAAGTTTAATGTCTTACATTCGCAATAATTAATAGTTTATATTTACGATAAAGATATGTTAAACAATATGTCTAATCAGGCATTATAAAACTGTTTAATATGTAATACAATAACACGTAACCATGTGTCGACGTTAACGTAACGGGATTGGCTAAAATTGCTAAAAAAAAACGTAAAATAATATTTTAAGTTATTTACAAAGATTAAATATCATACTTTAATACCAAGCAACAACAAAAGATTCTAAACGAACGCGCTAAAATGGTGTTTTATTGCGATAGATACTGCACCCCTTTATCGAATTTTCCTAATCAGCGTTAACCATCTCTAGCCTAATATGCATTTTATTGGTAAGATATGATACTATTAATTCGTTAATGACAATAATTGTTATAAAATCTCTTAATATACATTAAACATGGGTGTGGTTTCAAGTATTGAACCGTAAACATTTGCGATTTTGATTGGTTATCATAATTGAATGGGGTGTGTAGAATTCGTTGATTTCATGAGACAATAATGATTGTTAATTGCTCAGCTTAAAACAACACAGTTGGTGTCATTTTCGAATTTAACATTGCCGTATTTTGTGGCGGAAATGATAATCAGAATCAGTGCCTCAGAATGTTGATACTTTTTTCATTTTTATCTATGGCGTAATACGTAATAAACAGCGGGGTTCTGGGTACGGAATTTCTTTAAAGTCAATTATCTACCGAACGGAGGACGTTATCAAGAACCTGAGGCACGGTTCACTACATTATACGTTATAGTCATTTTAAGTCTAATTGTCGTAATATATTCCTATATACAGAGTAGTTATCGTTGTTCAAAAATGTGTAAATTACGTGCGATATTGGTTTATAGAAGACCAATCAAATGTTATATTTGTTTCAAATCACATGCAATGTACTTTATACAGTGGGTTTATTTTAGTATATAATTATGGTTTAGTTTTTAAATCTATAAATTGGTGAAACTTAATTTCACCTGACATCCAAGCCCGATACCTTAAGACAAATTGTTATTTGTAAAGTTTACAATAGGATACGCCTTCAAAATTTCAACTTATTATAATTCCTTTTTATTCATAGACATCAATAGAAGAATGGACTTGAAGTTACTTTCACTGTACGTAGTAGTTTTCTGTGTCGCTCATGTGTGTTTGGCAATAGACTTTGAATACGAGAATAAAACATGTAGCTATTTTGAGGGTAGGAAACCAGGAAAAGGACCCCGCACTCTCCATATATTCTGCTCGCACCCGGAACACGCCCATGAATCAATGGAATGTGTTTATCGCGGAAACCCACATCATTGTAAATGGTACAATAAAAAAGGAAATCAACCCATTTTCTACGCATGTTTGGTTCTTGAATTAATCCACGACAAGTCACTCTGTACAGCTGATAGTGTAGCCTGCTCTTCCCACTGTCAAGATATTGATTTTGATTTACACGAAAGCGGGAAGCAAGCTAACGAAGATGTTGTTTTTATAAAGCCAGAAGAAGACCTACCCATCAAGGAGATAGACCTGAAGTTCAGACCATATGTTTAAAATGTACGCCTACATTATCTGTGTTCTGAACACAATATTTCTATACTTTACTGTATAAATGTTGACTTATATTTATCTACTGAAAATATTAATGAAATAAAATTCTATTAATGCATGTATACTAATAACATTATTCATGTTAAAATGTCTTTGAATAGAATGGACCACAATTTAATTTTGTTAAGTTTCTTCAATCAATGTTATGTACATGGTATATTATAAACATGTCAAATAATGTCTGTGAGAGTGAATAGTTTCTGTTTGTATCTTTCATTACTTTATTAAAGTTTCTCAAAACTAGTGTCGTCAAATTTTTCTCTGAAAATAATATACATGATATACATAATTTCAGTTTTCGAACAAAATATTTTTTGGACACCGCATACCTTACGATACTCGTTGAAACCAATTCTCGTAAAATGATTCACTCAACACAATGAGACTTCAATTCTCAAAAACACAACAAATATCAATAATACAATATACAACACAGCGTGACGTTTATATCCACTCCAATATCGTGAACTTCAAAACGATTTGACATTCATTTATTTCAGTATTCCACAAGATAGATGGGTAACAACGTCAATAATAACTTGTATGTAACGTCATACTCAATCAGTACGTCGTTCACAACTTGTATATCAAACACCACGTTTACGTCATACATTACTTGTAAGTCAAACACACAGTTTATTAAACTTGCCGTTGCATGTAGATGATGTGAGGTAAAATAAACAGTTGACATTTGATCTGTCACTTGCTCATTTTTCCTTTGAGCAGGTCAGTCGCTTTCTTCTAGCGTATGTTCTAGTTATTCATCTTCGTACATCTAGTTTATTTATTGGTAAGCAGGTGGTTAATATTGTTCTTGTCTATATGTTGCTGGAATTCGTAATTTGTTAATATTAATGATAATAAGGTAGTATTTTTAATACTATATTCGTGGATTACTTCTCATTTTTTTGTAACATTTACTGAATAAATTGCACATATTAAAAATATGCATGTTTTGAACATTATATCATTTTTGTATATCCATATCCATTATTTTAATGAATTACTGAAATTCATTGAATCTAATCTCGTTTATTATAAATTTTTCTAGATTATTCTGTTATTCTGTACGCAGATTCAATTATTAACTATTTTACAAAATTGTGTTGTCTCCTTTAATTAGCTGCTTGAATTTCCACAGACAAAAATTCTAAGAGGCGGTTTAGAAATGTACATATCTGTAAATACTGGAATATTTGCGATATTACAATATTCCTACTAAACTACCAATAAATTTTGTAATTATAACATAAAATAAGTTTTCACATATGATTTATTGCTGATAAGAAACATGACAAGGTATTTGTATATTGGCTTCCAACAATGTAGTATAATTATTAATTTGTTACTGTTCTGCTCCTTTTAGCAATTTATTGTTGTTATTAACGAAACTTGCTACGCTCCTACACACAATTTTGATTCTACATCAGGCATTTATTTTCAACATTTATGAACCTCACAAAAGTTTCTTTATACCATGTATACAAGAAGTTCACGTCTTCACATTCTTTTTTTTGGAAATAAGTTAAAAGGCACTACATGTTCCAGTATCTATATGATGGAGTATCTAAATTTTAATTTGCATCCTTGACTCTTTTCTTCTATCCATTTATCCATTTCTTCATTCATGCTTACAGTGAAATGATTCTTCGAGGCTCCTACGGTACCTGTAATCATAAAATATTGAACAGGATATCACATGTAATTATGTATACTATATAGGAAAATACCTGTAATTATATAATATTGTACAGGTTATGACCTGTAATCATATACAATTGTACAGGATACCACTTACAAACATGTATGACCACTTTCCGTAACTACGACTTCGCATTTAAATCAGTTATCATTTCTTTCATCAGGGTTCATTTCTAAACAGGAGGGCCATCGTAGCCCTCTGTTCTCACACCTGAGTACTTCTTGCATATCATTGTTTAACCAAAACATTCTCAACTAAGAGAGCCAAAACAGACCCATAATTCATCAAGATGGGCATTTAAAGAAACTTTTACCAAAAATTGATCGAGTGATTTACCTCTTCACGGTCAACAAGGTTTTTCTGTGATCTGACCCGGTGACCCAGTTTTTAACTCCTGATGACCAATGTTAACTCCAAACAATATGCGTAAACTACATTTGAATATCTACGTACATTGAATTCGTTCATTTTTTGTACAGTGCATACAATCATTTAAAGACAATATCAAATACCCTTTCTATACATGAATGATGGTCCATGCTTCATAAAGCCTTCTGGAACTTTAAATTCTGCATCAGCTTTCTTCAGAGTTTGAAAGTCACATGCTTTAGCAATCCCTTAAATTAGATTATCATCTCTATTTGCTCCCATAAATGCGTTTTTTATCTCTCTAACAGGATTTTAAAACAAAGAATATTTTGAAATGATAGTATTGTTTACGTACAAAAGACTTTTGTCTAGGATCAATATATATACAATATATATTTATATGATTGAAATATAATAACTGTTTAGTTCAACAATCTCTCAAGCTTACAATTTAATGAAACTTTAATGTTCACATTGCTGGGCTGAATCGTCAATAGAGATAACTACGGAAACTCAAGGATTCCTAATAAAACATACAGAAAATTAGACCGTCCCCTAGATACTTCTTTCCACTAAACTCAGTCAGCAGAACATTTATACTATGAAATTGGGGACACGAACTGCATTGTATAATTTTGGGCAAAACACACAAACATTTCATGTTTCTTTTTATCCGACCGTCATACATAAACCAAAGTTGCATAAAATGATCCTCAAAGAATAAGTTGATAATTTGATCCGGGATCGCTTTAATTTGTTAACTGTTCCAATTTCATCACAAAATAGAAAGAAAGGCGAGCATCAATCTGGAAACATGAATCATGCATGATAACAGTAGGATCTTTTATTGCGTTACGTTGACCTACCACGTGTTCGTATAGTTATGAATGTATTATTCTTGAATTTCTATAAGCTACCAATCATATGATTTATCATTTATCTCCGCCATGCGATAAGTGAGGCTAGACAACTATCATATGAACCTTACGATTGCTTCGTTGTCTACAGACAGACATCCAAGAAACAAATACATTACTAATTTCAAATGTTTATTTAAAAAAGCCTGTAAATATGTAGATTAAAAGGGTTCGCATATATTGGAACGTGTAATACTTAGTCCATAAGTTCCCAATGTAAATGATAGAAATGTTTTAAAATCTTTGGTTAACTCTTCACATCCGGGCATATTTTTTAAATGGTGATACATGGTACAAGTGTCTTTTGGGTTCCTCAGCACGTGAACAATTGTGGTCTTCTTCTCAAAGATCTGTCTAGGAGTGAGATGAAGTGGTAGATGACTGTCTAATATTCTTTGAGATTGTCTCGCATCAATTGAAACAAATGATTTTAGGTCTAATAGTCAGATGAAGTGGTAGATGAGCATAAAGAAGTCTTGGAGATGGTTTTGCATCAACTGAAGCAACTGATCTAAGGTCTAAAAACACCGTCTCTTTGGTACACTTGTCATGCTTTGAATTTCCTCGTTGTAACATAGACATGATTTCCCAAGCCCAATGAGTACCTGACATAAATACAGAGTATCAGTAGTTAGACATTGTAATTGTCGAAGTGCGAAGCAGCAAAGTAATGTCAGTTTATAAGTCTTGTGTTCACCCGACTAGATTTATACGTTCCAGAATTGAAAATTGCTTACAGTAGACCAAATAATTTTGGAGATATAACCAGTGTGAATATTCAAAAAGTTTTCAAAAAGGCTCTATTTGCCCAACTAAATATATTTTACCAATGCAAACAATACATTGTATATTTCCAAATAACGACTTCAAATGAGGGTTTTTGAAAAAAGGAATTAAGTTCAGATCTTGCAAATGTGACCAAATATCGTGAATATTGATTTTAAGTGGTCTTTAACTGAGAGTGCTAAAAATAAGAGAAGAACATTTATAGGGCATGGAAATTATGAAGCAGTTATTCTTACCACATTTTGGATAAGTTAGGAGGTACAGATCATCTTCCCGAATACTCATGTTCTTTATGTCCGCGAATGTCGATCCAAGTCTTCACCATACGGTAACAATCGTGAGAAACCTGCCCTAAAAATAAAATATTCTAATCATATCAAAATACATGGCGATATTGTGTAACTTAAGCATTTATAAATATATTGTGTGTTTATAATTATGTAAATCAGCCTTTAAAATGTATTGTGTGTCAAAACATAACCTTCCCGAGGGCTGTAAAAAATGACAGGAGGCACCAGTTACGCCATACAGCCTAATTTTATCAAAGATCTTTGGTCATAATTTGGTTTCTAAAGTGACGCCGGAACTTGGTAAATTTGGTGTCAAACTTTAGATCGGACTGCGATTTCAGTCTTATATCTTGTCTTTCATACTTTCTAAGTTCACTTTGATCGGTCAGTACATTAGTCTGTAAGCATAATTTACCTGATCACGTGATTGAACTTTAATCCATTTATCTTTTCAACCATAATAATACTTTTGAGAATGGGATTAAGAGTTTCGAGACTGCCTTTAAGTTTTATAACATTGGGACCAGGAGAATTTCTACCGAAGTTCGTAAATGGGACATGCAATAAATCATTACTCCCAAGTTATTCCATTAGCATGTATGAAGTCCGCCTTGACGCCGTCAGATGTTTCTATCGTTATCTTCGCCATTTTTCGAGTTATAAGTATCTTCCTGTGTAGTCAACAATTGTTATTTGAAAAAATGTAGTAAGTTTATACTACAGGACTAGGTTTCGAAACAATGATGTATTGACCATAACACTGGTAAATAAGTTTGTAATTACTTTAGTAAATGGCCCAGTACAATATTGCATAAACAAGCAAACGATTATCCATATTTGCTTGTATGGCCTAGAAAAACTTGAAATTTCAAATAAACAGACGATATGCAATCAGTCAGTAACTCCATTTCTACGTAAATGTCCAGTAGAATTTAAAAACGCAATAAATCATAGGGAATGTTATACGATACAGTAGTAAGTTAGTAACGGACCTATGATTGTTGAATTGTAGATATAGTTTCTCTTAAAACGCCATTGTTTAACCCGTAAATACAAGCCAGTTCAACTGATAGATATACTATAACGGGGCATATAACTCGTGCACTTCTTTTACAATACACACAATTATAAAACAACAGACAAAAACGCGACAACACCGAAATACTTTAAAAATTCCCGTTTGAAAATAAAATGTTGTCTAAAAATAAAATAGGTACAAGTCTGGTATCTTTATCAATCAATCGATCTTGTCGATTTGCATGTTGAAAACCAAGTCATTTACTTAAGCGATGAACCAAACATCGGGTTATTCAGTTCTTTAACAGTAAACCACATACAGAGTATACTTGATATAATATATTTTACATTTAATGACAGTATTTACCGATATTCTATTGCAGATGACGAACACCTCACATCTTAGAATGTCCACCAATTATAGAATTCTATATTATTACTCTACATGTTTTATTGAATCTTTTCTAATTTTAAAAAGCGTAATATAAATACATTGCCAAATTTCTAATTGTCTCGGTTTTCGTGCTAGACATTAGACTGATGAATTTATCATGAATAGGAAATCCCCAAAAAATATTCGTTTATCTATTACGACCGAATATCCTTATAAAGTGGACATAGTAAAGTAAAATGAAATTCGTCCTCTACAAGAGACTCACAATAAAACAGGTTCTATATTCTTTGTCAATATCATAGTAACAACTTTTCTATCATTAAGTTATGAGCTCATGAGCGGAAACTGGCTAAACATTTTCTGAATTTTGCTACATAAATAACTGAAACATAGAATTCTTTCCCAAATGACAGTTTAAATGTTTTGTTATTTCAAACGGTTAAAGTAATTTTGTAAAAACAACTTTGGATTCTCAACAGTTTGCATGTTCCACAAATAACTAAATCCATTTTTTGCAGATCTGTTCGTACATCGGATGCCCAATTTTCAAAGCCTACACTATCATAATACTTTAACATGTTGTAACACAATTTAACATATCTATTATGTGGTAAAGAGAGAATTCGTAACCAATATTTAATACATCTTTTGGAAGCAATTATATACAAAGGAAATCGACCAAGGTCACCGAGTACAGCATTGTTGTAACTTTTAACATTTACATCCATGAACTTTTTACAAGCATAAGTGTGTACATTTTCAATTGCAGAGACTTTCTTCAAACCCCATAACTCCGAACCATATAACATGATTGATACAATCTTTGAGTCAAAGATTTTGAAAAATGTGGGAAAAGGAATACAGCCTAATTTGGCTAAAGATGCGAAGACATAAAGAAAAACTCTTTTCCGCCATAGCTTCAGCCATTTTATATAAGGATAATCTGCTTGTAAATAAGACCCCTACAGAAGTGAATTTTCTAACAACAGATATTTGTTCACCTTTATGAAACCAGATTTCTCTTGCAGATAAATCTGATAATAATTAAATATTGTACTGGTATAATAAAGTAAAAAGCAAATATACAAACTTCTGTAGTAGTATCCGTCCTGTTCTGACCAAACACTGTTATTAAAGATTTTGCTTGTAATATATATATTACTTTTCCATGGGCGCTACAGATGTAAACCGAGTCCTGCTTTCTGACAAAATGTTACAAGTACATGTACAGTAATTACTTGTTTACTCATTAATAATGATATGTATATACATGAATACATTTGAAATACTGAATACATGTATATACAAGTCCTTGGAGTCTATACCCTAAAAATGACGAGGTCCAGTTAGTGTGGCCCTGTAGTTAGTGTAGGCCATGTACTTAGTTTCATAATTAGTCACTTTCTGTTGCATATAACTGATATATGTCACTTGTTCCGTTTACTTTGAGCACAACAGTCGGTTTCTTTGGTGGGTTTCCTTTTAATTGTCTGCATGTTGTTGGCGTTCGTTATTTATTTCAATGATGCTAAAGAGATACTTGTAATACTCTGTATAGTGTACTGATTAAATTGCTCATGTTAACAAGTATCTATGTTTTGAACATGCTGATATGTAAGTTCTTGGTGGAGTTTATACCCATTTGATAACGAGATCCAATTATTGTAGCCTGATAGTTAGTGTAGGTCATGCATATAGTTTCTTGAATAGTCATTTTCTGTTGCATATAGATGAACTGAGTTAAATTAAACAGCTGACATCTGTCACTTGTTCCGTTTCGTTCTTTAAGCAGGTCAGTCGCTTTCTTCTAGCGTAGATTCTAGTAATTCATCTCCGTACATCTAGTTTATTTATTGATAATTTAGGTGGGTTAATGTTTTCTTTTAATTGGCTGAAGTTTGCTGGCGCTCGTTATTTGTTTTGTGGTTAATTTCAATGATAACAAGGAGATACTTTTATTGCTCTTATTCGTGGGTTTCTTCTCATTTTGGTTTTATGTACTAATTAAATTGCACCATTATGCATGGTTGGAACATTTATAAACATCTTCAGATATTAATGAATTGCTGAAATCCATTGAATATTATCTCGTTTTTAGACGTTTACTTTATTTATCCTGCACTTTTAAATGTAAGGACGAAAATTCAATTCCAATCGCGACCATGAAAAATACTTATTAGATTCCCCAGTTTTTATTGTCTCCCTTTGCAGTTTAAAGGGTATACGTATACCTATCTGTAAATTATCTCTTCCAATTATCGTTTCAATATTTCTAAAATATCCTCAAAGTGTGTTGTTAAAACATAAAAACAACTTTTCACATGTGATTTATTGCTGAATAATATGCAGGAAAAAATGTCAATGATGATAAGCTTACGACAAAACAGCCTACTGTTCTGCTTCTTCTAACAATGTTTGTTTTTTAATAAAACATGCTATGATCTGAAATCATAATTCTACGCCAATCAATTTTTTTTAAACATTTACGAATCTCACAAAAGCTTCGTTATAGCATATGTACAAGAAGTAAACAATTTCACTTTCTGTTCATGAGAGTACTTAAAAGACACTAGATGTACGAGTATTTATATGATGGAGTATCTAAATTTTAATTTGCATCCTTGACTCTTCTCTTCTATCCATTTATCCATTTGTTCATTCATGCTTACAGTGAAATGATTCTTCCAGTCTCCTACCGTACCTGTAATCATATGTAAATAACGTATAGGATATCACTTCAAATATATGTATGAATACATGCAGTAACTACGATTTAGTAAAGACTGCGACGTTGTTTTAAGTATCATTGAAACATTTCGCACGTCTGGGGGCAAATCGCTTCCGAGACACTTGCAGTTCAGCCTGAAGCAGCGAGGTACTAATTTGACTTTGCGGCACTGATAAGGGCTTGCCTACAGAGATGCTATGTATCGGCAGGAGAGACTTACGCACTCGACTCCCTTTTTGCAATGGCTATCTAGCGGCAGAGGCTGAAAGCGAAATGTGGCAAGCACACAATACACTGCACACTACTCTTGACACATTAATAGACCAAAGATACATAAGATAGTCAACCATGTTGACTGATTATAAAAGTTGAGCAATGTTTATTCATGTTCTAATATTGTTCACAAACCAAATAACAAATAATAAGTAAACTTGGCTTCCAATGACAAATATGCTTTAAATTCACAGATCAAATGAAAAAAGCTTGCCTTTAACATATCAATATTATAAGTTTGATGGTCAGTTTAAATGTTTGAAAAGACACGTTGGAATGTACTCTACATACCCTTTCTGTACATAAAAGATGATGGTATTTTCGCCAACATTCCTTCTTTGACCTTAACTTCGGAGTCTGCCTTCTTCAGAGTTTGAAAGTCACATGCTTTAGCAATCTGTTCAATTAGATTGTCATCTCTATTTGTTCCAAGAAACGTGTTCAGTTTCTTGATCTCTCTAACAGGATTCTGAAATGATAGGAGAATATTGTTTACGTATATATACATTTTTTGTATATAGAATACTTTGTTCTGGGAAGAATATAAATACAATATTATAATTATACATGTATGTAATTAAAACATAAACTTATATTTCAGTTCATACATTTATCTCAAGTTTATCATTTAATGAAATTTAAATGTTCACATTACTGGACTGAATCGTCAATAAATAAATCCGACTTTCTCTTAGATACTAACCCGTCCCTTCCCCCGCCCCAACTAAGTCAGCATAGCATTCGTTTCAAGTGCTTCATTTTATCAAGCCGTCATATATATATATAACAAAACCTGTATATATAATACAATCGTACTTCTTTAATATCCTCGTAGAATAAGTTGATCATTTGGTCCGGGTTCGCTTCCGTGAACTGTTCCCATTTCATCATAAATTGAAAGAAAGGCGAGCTTAAATCTGTAAATATGAATTATGCATGTTACGATTAAATCTTTCATTGCGATATATTGACCTACCGTGTGTTCGTATGATTAAATATAGGATAGCTGATATCAATAAACAACTTGAAAGAACCTGATAATTGCTACGAGTTTTGCAGACAGACATCGTAGAAGGAAGTATATTGTTATTTTTTAAATGAAGTTTAAAAACAGCATGAAAAGGTACATGTAGAAAACGTATAAAGGAAAATGTAATACTTAGTCCGTAATCTCCCAATGCAAATGGTAGAAACGTCTTGAAATCTTTAGTGAAGTCCTCACACCCAGGCGTGTTTTTAAAATGGTAATACATGGACACAAAAGCGTCTTTTGGGTTCCTCATTACGTGAACTATTTTGGTCTTCTTCTCAATGATCTGCTTAGGAGTGAGATGAAGTGGTAGATGACCGTTTAGTATTCTTGGAGATGGTCGTGCATCAATTGATGCTACTGATTTTAAGTCTAAAAACACTGTCTCTTTGGTACACTTGTCATGCTCTGAACTTCCTCGTTGTAGCATAGACATGATTTCCCAAGCCCAATGTGTACCTGACGTAAATACAGAGTATATATGTAGTCAGATCTTGTAATTTTAAAGTAGAAAGCAGTGAAGTATAGTCTGATTCATCCAAATGAATCATTTTCGAAAATGGAAAATGATATACCATTGACCCATTATCTTCCACAGCGACGTATCAATAATTACGGGATTTTTTAAAAAGGGTTAAGTTAAGATTATGTAAATGTGACCAAATATGGAGTTATGGTTTGATTCCACTCATAATCGAACTTGTTTAAGACCTTTGGGTTATACTGATTTACTGAAAATATTATTAGGATCGATGTATAAATGAAGGCGCTAGAGTGTAAACAAACTCAAATATAGCAATTTTTCTAAGTCAAGGGCACATAACTCTTGAAGTTTCGATCCGATTTTGCCCATAATCAAAATTGTCCAAGATCTCTTGGTTATACACATTTACTGAAAATATTATTAGGAGTGTAAACAACCTAAATATAGCAAATTTTGTAATTCAAGGGCCCATAACTCTAGAAGTTATTGTCCGATTTTGCCCATAATCGAACTTAGCCGAAACATTGAAGCCATATACATTGTGAGCAAGTTTAATCAAGATTCGTAAAGAGCTGCAGTTGCTAGAGTGTAAACAAACTAATTGTGGACGTACGACGGACATTCAACGATCCTAAAAGCTCACCTGATGAATCAGGTGAGCTAAAAAGTCATTGAGGTGTCTACAGTGATTACAGTATATAAAAATTGTACTCATTCGATGCAGGAATTTATATCTGCGATCTCGGTTGAATCGATCGGTGTATTCAAAAAGGCTCTTTTGCTCAGCTAAACATATTTGACCAATACAAACAATAATGTGTAACGATACAGCATCGTCTAAGGAGATCCATTTTAAACTTGGAACTAATGGCTATAACACATAGAATTACGTATACATGGACATTTTTACAGCGATGGGACTTCTTCTCACTATTGAAAAACAAGTTTATATTGTCCGAAACGTTTAAAAAATCGCAAAAAAAATTCAAATTCAAATTTTAATTGAAATTTTATGCAATGTCCATAAATGAAATGACATTTGGATATTATATGACTGTTATATAACTATTCTAGAAAACAGACCGGAGACAATTATCAGAGTACAAAGGTACATATAAGTAAATAACTTTCGATTTGATTTTGCTTACCACATTTAGGATAAGTAAGAAGATACAGATCATCTTCTCGAATTCTCATTTGCTTTATGTCCGCTAAATGTCGACCCAAGTCTTCACCATACGGTAACACACGTGACAAACTAACACTGAAAATAAAATAGTTCAATTATATCGAAGGACACGAATATGTTATGTTACTTACGCATGGAGGTCCGCTGCATACAGTATATCACTGAGCTTCGACTACGGTCAACCTTGATATATATATCTACGTGTGTAAATATATTGTGTGTATATGTGCAAAAAAAGAACAAAAACATACACAAAATGTCTCATCTCCCCAATCTTTTTTAAGTAAAAAATCCACCAACATATAAGATTTACTGGGTGACAAAGATAACCTTCTCAATGGCTGTGAAAAAAATGACATAAGTTGCAGGAGGCACCAGCGATGCCATACGGGCTAAAGTTTTAAAAGAACTTGGTCATAGTTTGGTATTTATAGAAACACCGGAACCAGGTAAATTTGGTATAAAACTTTACATTGGACACTGAGTTCAATCTATTATCTGGTCCTTCATTATTTCTAAGTTTATTTTGATCAGCCAATAATGATATTATTCATACAATAGTCTGTTAGTATAATTTATCTGAACTTTTATGTTATTTAGATTATAATCAGTTCTATCTTATCAACCATAATTCTTAAAGAATGGAATGGAGATTAGAGCTCGAAGACTGCTCCCAAGTTTTCTAAAATTGGAGCCAGGTACATTTTTTTCGAAGCTCGGAAATTGGATATGAAATAAATTATTACGGCATAGTTATTCCATTAGCATGCATCAGGTCCGCCTTGACGCCTTCAGGTGTTTCTACCGTTACCTTCGCCATTTTTCGAGCGATTCAAAAGTATCTTTGTAACACTTGTTATCTGAAAAAAAGTATTTAGATTATGTGACAGGACTAGATTTCAAAACAATCATAAATTGACCATA
This sequence comes from Lutraria lutraria, assembly GCA_964023205.1. Classification (NCBI taxonomy): domain Eukaryota; kingdom Metazoa; phylum Mollusca; class Bivalvia; order Venerida; family Mactridae; genus Lutraria; species Lutraria lutraria. The sequence continues at coordinate 24,895,390 of OZ026846.1, read as the reverse complement.
ATTCTTTTTGCCGTGATGTAAGTGATCCAGTACGTTATTGAATAAACAAGCAAACATTTCATTCATATTTGTTGGTATGATCTTGGAACAAAACTATCAGAACTTGTACATTCTAACGCGAATGTTTCCAATAAATTTATATACGATATGCAATCAGTTATTACATGTAGCATCATTTCAGCGGAAACATCCAGTAAAAGTTTTTTAAAAAAACGAAATAAATCATAGAGTATGTGTAGCAGTGTTATATTGTGGATATCTGATTAAGTTCTAAGGGAATTAAATCTTGGTAATACTAAGGCTTTGTTTCTATGTTGGTTTACTAGATTACTTCAAGTACAAGAATTGCTTATTTTAAGCAGCTTATTAATTAGTTGATTTTCAGAGTGATACTATTTAACTTAATTTACCACTCCTATGTATACATCTTGTCACTTTTTTAAATAATACTTTTCTAACTTTAACAGTCACAATTGAAGAGCGAGCGATTGTTTGAGAGTGTAAGAATTATTTGTCTCATAGATGGTAAGTTTAATGCTGTAAATGTATGTTGTTATAATGAATAGATGTTTTTTTATAAAATGTCATTATTTCATACATGTTATGTTGGTGTAAATTGTAAGTTTATGTAATAATGCACAACTGTATGCTATGTTCACTTCTAGCCACTAAGATATATATTTATGCGTTGTTTATTTTTTAATATACTAGGGTCTCGTATTTTAGAATGTATTTCTATACAGTGCTGTTATACAGTTTTATACTGTTTGTTGTACGATTGCGATTACAAGAAACAGAAACCCACTATTTTTATTTCCAAACAGAAAAATTCTAACAACTGCCAAACAAACCAGAGGTCCGTAAGTATCGTCTGTTGGTGGTCCATTGATTAGACCATCAACAAATCTCCCTTTTAATACAAAGCCCCGACTCCAGCTGTTACTATTTCATTAGTATTTCATTGAAAATGTATGTTCAGAAGCCATTGGTAACATGTCTTTTCATTGTGTTCGTCATCCATTACAATTAGAACACAATACTATATTGTATATGGCAGTTGCTTGAGGTTCATTCAATCCGTCACGATCATGTACTTGTAGTTGTATTTTTACGCTGTTTCATACTTTATTATAGTCAACTCATACTTATATACAATGTTTAGTCAGTACAATTATAATGCCGAACATGTACACGTTTGTATGACTTTACATTCAGTTGTACGTCATTCAAAATTCATTTACTGTCATTCATTAAATAACATTACGTAACGTTACGTAGTATTCTAGTCTCACTGTACATTTTATTGATTGTTTTTTGTTATAGAATGTTGGCGGTAATGAAAAACTTTAGACCCTGTGTTTCACTTATTAGATTTTCCAAGCTTTATTCGCAGTCATGGTCTATACTTAATGATATTGACTTGGTTTGATCATAATGCATACGTCCATGTGTATAAAAGTATCGCTGCGTGTAAGGTTTGTTTACTATTCCATTAGCTCATTTGCAAATGATTTGACTGCCACCAAAACCATCAACAACTGCCATAGTCCGTATGGTGGTTGTTAACTATTCCACTCCAATGTTCCTTTTTGGTTTGGGAATTGTTATAACATCCAATGTTTACATTTAGCAACACATAACACCATTGCATATGTTATCTCATGCAGTAGTAACGGGCCTATGATGGCAAAATTGCAATATTTTCTTTAAAACACCCAAATTTAACCCGAAATACATATAGTGTCACAGAAAACGATGCATATACTATGAGAAGGTTTGTAACTTTCGTTCTGGTGAATGTGAACCTTCTTCACAATACACAAAACTATTAAACAATAGATAAAATGCGACCACACAGAAATGGTTTGCTTCCCGTTCGAAAATAAAATACATGTAGTCTAAACACCTGGCAAGTTAGGTACAAGTCTGCTTTCTTTATTACTAAATCGATTTTGTCGAAGGTATGCTACTTCAAAATGTTGTAAATTAATTTAAGCCAGCGACCGAAAGTCGGTTAGCTCAGTTCTTTATCTGTTTACCACGATATCATCAGAGTATAAATCCAATGCAGATTACTCAGAAATGATATCAAATAAACACGTCATTAATCTTCTCCTTCTGTTTTCGCAGTAAATCTAGTGCGTATACAGACAATTTGGTTTATTAAGATAAAACATAGTTATGATGAAATAGAATAATTATCAAATAGACAAACTTGCGTGGTATTATCCGTCCTGTTTCAACCTTTACACTAAAATAAATAGCCAGCTGTGTTAACGTGTAACCTATTTATCCATGTGTTCCGCAAGCGCTTCAGATTTTAAACTTGCTGACGAAATGTAAACTAGATGAGTGTATGCAGTTATACATTTACCGACCGAACAATAATCTCATATGCAAATAGAATCTGATTCACGTGATGATAAAATGAAAGGTCATTTACAAGTACATGGAGAGTAATTACTTTACTGACTAACGTAAAGCTTACGACTCTCGTATCACGATAATAAGGAGGTAGTATCGGATTTCGTGGCTAACTCAACGAGGTTGTAAGATACGATAATAATGTTGGCAACATATTTAGGTGATATATAGGAGGTCGTAAGTAATGTCGACATTTAAGACTTCTCTTTGACTCAAAGGTTAACATTCTGTCATCTTTTTTAAAGAAAATGTCTAACATCAGTTGTACTTTTATGTAAGGGTATCTTAAATGAATAAAATAAATGAGTCTTTACCGATTGTAACATAAACCAATTAATGAAGGGTGAAATACATTCTACAGTTTTTGCGTTTGGTATTATGATGGCTTTACGCATGTTAAATAAATAGACAGCAATTTGATTTTGTAATCCGTCAATATTCAAAAGTTTATCCGTTTCTAAGTATGTTGTTACTTTTGACATGCGTTGCAGAAGAAAAAACAACTGTATGTATACGTATTAATTTGTTTTTCTTTTGATTTTTACACTTTTTATTATTATGTATAATAAATAGTTTACAGATCTCGTTCATTTGACTTGAATTCCACTATTCTATGCATTCGTGGCTAGATACAATATCCAGCTGTTAAATGTATTAATTTAGTGTCAGTGGCATTACGTTGCCTTTACAATTCGCATGTATCATTCCCGATGACCAGACAACATATTCACCAAATATGAATATAAACATCACTTCTGTCATTTTGTCAAATTCATTAAAATGGATTAATTGTGAGCGTATATGCATTTTAATTTAAATACTTTTAACATACGGATTAGTTCAGATTCGATGGTATACAATATTTGTTCCTAAAACGACCAAAATGACGGATTTTAAATTGATCATTAACAAGTATTCCTGTCTGCAAAAATGGTATAAATTGAATAAATATATTTTGAGGTGCTAATTTCAACAAAGTTTTATAATCTCAATCTAAGAAGTCATGTAACGAAGACTTTAAGTTATGTTGTTATTCGATAACTATGCAATTTAATAACAACAAAAAGTTTCGCTTTATCAAAGAAATAAGAATATAAATGGTTTAACAAAACCATTTTTCAGAATTCATACTCTTTGGCAGCATTAATATTCAGTTTACAGTGTATTGATACTCTCAGCACATGTATACATTATGTGATATGAGGTTAATAAACAAATAATATACAAATGATATAATGAACCAGGCTGTTTGTTAGTAAGTAAGAATAGTTAAACATTGATCATCCATAAACATTAATAATTACAAAAAGAATGCCAAAGAAGTTTCAAACCAGTTTCTACAGAGATGATTATTATTCACAAGCATTGTAAGGTAATTGAAAATGTATTAACCAGGTGGTTTTAAAGTTTTCAAAACAATAGAAATAAATTTACAAGTATTAACAAGTTTTGAAACATCATTCTCGTTCATGATTTTTTCGAATGTGAAGCAATTTCGGTTCTTGTGATTTAATTGTGGTAAAAAGATATTTCTTAAGTTTGCAAAAAAGAACAGTTCATTATGTAGTGGAATTCATCCCCTATTTCATTTATTTGGCATAAACAACATTTGCGTTCTCGACGTTCAATATTCAGCCAACGAACTTTTTCTATCGGTAAGTGATTGTTCGACGTACGGAAATGAATGAAGTTTTACAGAAGATTGTCACTTAGAATTTTAAAATAATCTTCTAATATATGTTCGGTTTTATAAATTCTATTGTTCAAACAATTAGCAGACGAATTCAAATCAGCATTCCAACTTTGTAAATACTGAACTTTAAGAGACTGTTCAACATAAAATAAAAGTGATTTTTTCGATCCTTCATAATATCCAAATGTAGCTAATTTCCGCATTCATCTAAAATGTATTTTACGTTATAAGCTATAAATAGTGTCAGTTCACCAGAAAGTTATCGAAAAAAATAACATTATACAATGATGATGACATTTTTTCTATCATGCAATAGGCTGTACCAGAAACCTATCATTCTTTTCATGATAGCGATTGATATAAGGAAACGACCCAGTTCGCCATACAGATTGGTAAAATGGTATTGTGAAACAATTTAAGTTGGCAATCTATAGGGAAATTCAAATTACGTATTTTTCTGTATAAACTAAACAGTGCTTTTCTTTCTTGCTCAACAACATGTTTTTTCGCAGCGGAAAATTTTCTGGGTTTTTTTTTTTTAAATAATTCCCAAGTATTTGAAAATATCAACACTCTCCAGTAAATTACCTCCAATGCTAATAGTTGTTCGTCTACCATGTTTGTCACCCCAAAAAAGTACTTTAGTTATCTCAAAATTAATATCAAGTTTCCAGTTTCTACAATACATTGTAATCATAAAAAGTGGTCAATAGAGATTTAAACTTATCTTCAGTGTTAGCAAAAATGACTGTGTCATCCACATACAAAAGCACTACTATCTTAATAAAAATTTCCATATTATCATCGATAATTTCAATACAATTACTATTTTTGTGAAGCAGATAATTCTCCAAATCGTTCAAAAAAAACTGGATATAAATGTTCACCCTGTCGCAAGCCTCGCCAACAGTCAAAAAATCAGAACGAGCTCCATTGACCATTACACATGATTTGATATCATTATACATATTCTGCATAATTTCAGTAATTTCCTCTAATGTTATATTTAAGTAATTTTGCCCACAGACCAGCCCTCCAAACAGAGTCAAATGCTTTTTTAAAGTCAACAAATGCACACAAAAAAGTTTCTTTTTTCCATTTTTGAAATACTCTGACAAAACATCAAGTATAAAAATATTGTCGACAGTGAAATGATTTTTTCTAAAACCAGCTTGATTTTGGTTCAATAAATCATTAGCATCTAAATACTTATTAAGCCCATGGTTTAATATGGCGGTTAAAACTTTCCCATACAACTTAAAATGATGATTGGTCTGTAGTTTTCCGGTTTAGTACAACCACCCTTATTCTTATTACTTGGAACAATGGAACCCACTAAAAATGAATCGGCATAAATACCTGACTCGAAGACTTTTTTTAACAATTTATGGAACATTGAGAGTTATCTCGGAATTTAAATCATTTTCTAACTGCACATCAGGGAACTCTGTATTTATATCGTCACTATCATTGTTTTGAGTCATATTAAGATTTTTGAAAAAAAAATCTAGAAATATTTCCTAGTCAACATCAGTCTGACTAGACTTAGAATTTAGACTATTAACAAACTTCCAATAATCTCGAGGGGGGGGGGGGCTTTGTTCTCATTTTCTTATTTTGGTCTTAAAAGAAAATATATGCTTCAAGACAGATTGATGTATCGTACGCTTGTATTTCTTACTAGCTCTCATCATATTTTCACGGTTGGCTTCGGTTTTAACATGATGATATGTTCGGCCAGCGGCTCGAATCTATAAACTAGAAGTTTACTTTCAATAATTATTTCTCTTTATCTCTACACGTGTGTGTAAATTGCTTACGAGGTCGTAAATCTCAAAAGTGTAACGACTTCCTTACAATGTCGTTTGAGTTAGCCAAATAAGAAGGTTGTTACGATTAGATGTCGTAATCTTTAAGTTAGTCACCCAGGACTGATATGTGTATACATATAAGTCCTTGGTGGAGTCTATACCCAATTGAAAACGAGATCCAATTAGTGTAGCCCTGTAGTTAGTGTAGACCATGTATTTAAATTCTTAAATAGTTATTTTCTGTTGCATATAGACGAATTGAATTAAACAGATGACATATGTGTCACTTGTTCCGTTTCCTTTGAGCAGGATAGTTGCTTTCTTCTAGCGTAGATTCTAGTAATTCATCTCCGTACATCGAGTTTATTTATTGGTAAGTTGGTGGTTTTCTTTTATTTGTCTGTCTGTGTGTTGTTGCTGGTGTTCGTTATTTGTTTTGTGGTCAACTTCAATGATGATAAGGAGATACTTTTAATGCTCTTATTCGTAGGTTTCTTCTCATTTTCTTTGTTTCATGTACTGATTAAACTACACATGTTAACCATTATGCATGGTTTGAACACATAGAACATCTTCAGGTATTAATGTCCCATAATCTTATGAATTTAACTGTCGTAATAGTCTCTGTTTGTCCTATAACAGAGGAATCCGGTGTTTTTTCCTCTCGTGCATACTTCAAAGCAAGAAAATTCAATTTCAATATCATTGAAAAAAACTATTTATAGAACAGGTGTGTTTTCCCGCAGTCATGTTATGCACATATCATAAAGTGACGTCACGCGCTCTATATATTTCAAGAATGGAAAGGGCTCGTTTTGTCGGTAATTATAATTATCTTGGGATAATATCAGCCATAATTGCTTGTTTTTTTGCATATTTTTGTATAGCAAAAAGCTAATGGGACTTGAATTAATTCTGAAATTCATTCAATATAATCTCGTTTTTAGACTTCTACTTTATTTATCATCAGCGCCACCTTTAAATGTAAAGGACGAAAATTCAATTCCAATCACGACCATAAATATGCTTAATTTTCCCCGTTTTCATTGTCTCCCTTTGCAGTTTTAATTTCCGCAGATATTACAAAGATCCTTAGCGGCGGCCTAAAAGTGTATACGTACACCTATATCCGTAAATTATCTCTTCCAATTATCATTTCAATATTTCTAAAATTCCCTGTGTGTTATTAAAACATAAAAGCAAGTTTTCACATATGATTTATTGCTGAATTATATGCAGGAAAATGTGATCAATGAAGATAGCTTGCGACAATTCAGTCTAATTGTTAATACGATGTATGATACTGTTCTGCTTCCACAATTTGTTGTTTTAATGAAACATGATATGATCTTAAACACAAAATCTTAATTCTACGTTAGACATTTTTTTAAACATTTACGAACCTCACAAAAGCTTCGTTATAGCATTTGTACAAGAAGTAAACGTCTTCACTTTCTTTTTATGACAGTACTTAAATAGACATTACATGTACGAGTATTTATATGGAGTATCTAAATTTTAATTTGCATCCTTGACTCTTCTCTTCTATCCATTTATCCATTTGTTCATTCATGTTTACAGTGAAATGATTCTTCCAGTCTCCTACGGTACCTGAAATCATATTTAATAGTGTACAGTATGACACTTCAAACACATACAAGTAAATACATGTAAGTAAAACTTGAAATGCTTTGCATTGTTGTCAATCATTCTTCCTTTCACCAAGTTTAATATCCAAACAGGAGGGTCATGCTGGTCCATATATATATATATAGCTCGTTCAACTAAATAAAGATTTCACTTCTTACATATAATTGAAACTGCTTTAATATCAATGTTTAACAAGGAGAATCAAAACATACGTAGAAATTATCATGGAATTCTGAGCAACTTTTACAAGTAAGTTGTCTCTACAGCGTGTTATCTGACCTGGTGAACCGATAACCTAGTTTTGTACTCCATGTTCAAAGTTGTATAAGCTATCATTTATACAGACATTCTAACAAGGTTTGGTGAATATCCAATCAAGACTGTCACCTATAGAGTATTAACCAAGAACGAGGAAAAAATATTTGAAATAAGAAGCCCGGTTCTATTGTATTTTTCCCTCTCTCTGAAATGACCATATAGGTCGAATGGGTAGTTAAACAAAAGGTGAATAAATAAATTGACATAATTATTTGCCTTAAATGACCCATGTTCCTGCTTATCCAATATATCATTGAAACAAACATTCTGAAAAAAAGTTAGATGAAGATCTAATCAAAACTGTCATATCGAGAGTGTTAAAAACATCCATATGTGGACGGCGGACTGATCCTAATAACTCACCTTTGAGCACTGTATGCTCTAATGAGCTTAAATACATGCAGGCAATTTTGATTTAAATACTGTATATGTATTTGTACAGGGCAGTACCTAAATATAAGGTGTAATCTGCAATATAAACTTAAAATAATGTGCGTCAACTTCATCAACGTACATTGAAAAGCGAATACAATCGTTTAATGACAATATCAAATACCCTTTCTATACATGAATGATGGTCCTTGCTTCATAAAGCCTTCTTTAACTTTAAATTCTGCATCAGCTTTCTTCAGAGTTTGAAAGTCACATGCTTTAGCAATCTCTTCAATTAGATTGTCATCTCTATTTGTTCCCAGAAACGCGTTCAGTTTCTTTATCTCTCTAACTGGATTCTACAAAATAATATTTTGAAATTATAGTATTGTTTACGTACATAGGACTTTTTTGTTAGAACAATATAATACAATATAATATATATAAATGTATTTATATGATTGAAACATAATAATCTTTTAGTTCATACAGTCATGTATCTCAAGCTTACAATTTAATGAATCTTAAATGTTCACATTACTGGAGTGAATCGTCAATAGAGGTAACTACAGAAAACAAAATGGATTATTAAACAGATATATATAAATCCGACCTTCGCCAAGATACTACTTTCCACTAACCTCAATCCGATAATAGTTGTACCATGAAATGTAGTACACAAATTGTATTGTATAATTTTGGGCAGGCCTCACAAACCTCGCATGATTCATTTTATCCGGTCGTTATGTCATATATGAACCAATTGCACCTATATACAACCTGTATAATATACAATCTTACTTCTTTTATATCCTCGTAGAATAAGTTGATGATTTGATCCGGGTTCTCTTCTGTGAACTGTTCCCATTTCATCACAAAATGAAAGAAAGGCGATGTCAAATCTGGAAACATAAATTATGCATGATTACAATTTGATCTTTATTGTGTTATATTGAACTATCGTGTGTTCGTATGATTAAATATGTATTATTCTAGTAATTTTATAAGTTACCAAAATGCGAACCAAACATCATTGAATATATTAAACTCGTCTTGCAATAAGATTAATCAACTCATATTAGGTAGGATCGCATTACATTATGAAACAGCATGCAAACTTGTAGCTTTTGAAAAGGTAAAATCTAGAAAAAGGATTCACATATAAAGGAAAGTGTAATACTTAGTCCGTAAGTTCCCAATGCGAACGGTAGAAAAGTTTTAAAGTCTTTGGTAAACTCATCACATCCAGGTATATTTTTAAAATGGTGATACAAGGACACATAGGCGTCTTTTGGATTCCTCATTACATGGACTATTTTAATCTTCTTCTCAAAGATCTCTGAAGGAGTGAGATGAAGTGGTATATGACTGTTTAGTATTCTTGGAGAAGGTCTTGCATCAATTGAAGCTACTGATTTTAAGTCTAAAAACACCGTCTCTTTGGTACACTTGTCATGCTCTGAACTCCCTCGTTGTAACATTGACATGATTTCCCAAGCCCAATGTGTACCTGACATAAATATAGAGTATCAACAGTCAGACATTCTACTTTTCAAAGTAGGAAACAACGATGTATTGTCAACTGCATAAGTCTGGGATTCACCAAACTAAATTATCTTCCTCAAAGGAAAATGACGGACAATTGACCAATCGTCCGAAATTCCGAATAACGACTTACAAATAATGGATTTTAAAAATAGGAATTAAGTTTAAATGAGATATAACTATCGTGAATAATGTTTTTAAGCGATCTCTGAGAGGGCTAAAAATTAGAGAAACACATTTACAGGCCATGGATATATGTAGCAGTTATTCTTACCACATTTAGGATAAGTAAGGAGATATAGATCATCTTCCCGAATACTCATGTTTTTTATGTCCGCGAAATGTCGACCCAAGTCTTCACCATATGGTAACACACGTGACAAACCTGCCCTAAAATAATAATTATATTCTAATCATACCAAAACACATGTCGATATTATGTAACTAACGCATTTATAAACTTGTTGTATGTATGTAAGAAAACAAAACATAAACAAAAGGTTTCATTTCCCCATATTATGATCTTCCCAAAACCCACCAACACATAGAACCGTACACAAATGGAAACAAAACATAATCCTTCCGAAGGCTTCGAAAAAATACAATTTAGATACCAGTGATGTAATGCAGGTTAATATTCTAAAAGATCTTGCGATACGTATTAAGTTGTTGACGAGGGAAAAGTTTCATAGCATAGTAACAAAATGAAATAATATCATTATTCCAGCTTCCTCCACTGACCAAGAACTGAATTATTTAATATCTAAAATGGTGAACAAACAAGGTAGCGTGGTTTTTTCTATAATCACACCAGATCCAGATACATTTTTACCGAAGCTAGGAAATTGGATATGAAATAAATTATTACGGCATAGTTATTCCATTAGCATGTATCAGGTCCGCCTTGACGCCTTCAGGTGTCTCTACCGTTACCTTCGCCATTTTTCGAGTTAAAAATATCTTCCTGTGTAGAGGAATCAACACTTGTTATCTAGAAAAAAGTTTTTAAGTTCGTGTGACAGGACTAGATTTCAAAACAATCATATACCATGATACTGGCAACTAAGTTTTTAATTAGTGTAGTAAGTGGCCTATTACGATATTGCACAAACAAGCAATCGATTGATCCATATTTGTATGGTCTTGGAACAAAACTGTCAGAACCTGAAAATTCTAACGCGAGAATTTCCAATAAACATACAATTTGCAATCAGTCAGTAACACTATCTCTGCAATATATAGTAGGAAATGTTATCAGGCGCAGCAGTAAGGGACCTTTGATTGTTAAATTGTGATGTATGTTCTCTATAAAACATCCGTATTTAACCCGTATTTACAAATTACACAGAATGTCACGGAATACAACCCCGAACAACTGTAACATATACTATAAGGTATATAACTCTTCGTTCCGGTCAATGAGCACCTCCTTCACAAAACGCAGATTTATTAAACAATAGACAAAACACGACCTCACTGAAATGGGTTCAAAAACGTTCGAAAATAGAATACATGCAAGCTAAATAATAAATCGATTTTGTCGAAGATTTGCTTGTTGTTAACCAAGTCATTTGCTTAATTTAAGCTAAGGTACCGCAAATCGGGTAGCGCAGTTCTTTGTCTGTTAACACGATACCATCAGTATAAAAATAATTGTATCCCATGCAGAATACTCAGAAATGATCTTACAGTTTTTGCAGTAAACCAGGTGCGTATATAGACAAATCTTGTAATTATAATAAAATACCATAATGACAAAATAGAGTAAAAAGCAAAAAGACGAACTTGTGTAGTATTATCCGTCCTGTACAGACCAAATACTATCTCTAAATAGTCAGCTGTTAACTTGTAATCGCAAGTGCTCCAGATTTTGAACCACGTCCTACTTTCTGGCGAAATGTAAACATAATGAGTAGTAATGACTACATCTAGTATACGTAATATTACGACCGACCTAAAATAATCTTAAATGCAGATACACATAAAATAAAAGGTCATTTACAAGTACAAGTACAGTAATAAGCTTTGGTAACGAGGTCGAATAAATCTGGAATTATTTACATAGGAAGTGGATCCTATGACCTATGATGACAAAATTGTAAAAAATATAATAAATTATGTAAAACTCCATCATTTTATTAAAAATTACATTAAATGAAAAAAAATTGTCCCAGATTTCGACCCCGTTCCTCTGAGAAGGGTATAACTCTTCGTTCCGGTGAATGCGCACAATCGGGACGAATGCTTTAAGACAGTTTCGTTTGGTTTCGGTAATATATTTTGGCACAAAATCAATCGTAACTACTCAGGTATTTCCGTAACTGAGGAATACGCCTTGTACATAAGTGTAGGGTTACAAATTTTGGTTATTTGGTATCCGGTAACTACTTTTTCAATACTAGCAACTCGTTTCCGTAGAATTTCAGACTTTCAAACGCGTTTATCGTTTGCGATTGATAAAATGGGTAAAGAAAAATGTTGTTTCCATCGTTGGACTGCCAGGGTCAGCCATGGTGGAAAGTAGCCCGTGAAGTACTACAACAAAATGGCGGCCTGCCTATTATGTCCGAGGCGTTCTATACATAGCGTGACGTCACTACGTTTGTCTAACCTCTTTACATAAAACTGATTACTTTCCACATTTAGATAGTTATACATACGCTAAAAGTATAGTTCCGCGGAAGGATTTAAAGTCAAAACAACCATATCGGTTGTATGTTATAAACAAAATGTGTTTAGTTATGTAAAATGAATACGTAGTACCATTTCTATTCTTATGCTTTCGTCAATAACACTCATTATTCAATGAAACGCAATGTTGAAGTACGCTTGGCTCCAATGTGTACCATACGGTGACGTCACGCTATGTTATTGTTTATAATTTCCATTTTGTAAGTAGTTCCTGCAAATACCCATAATGCCCCGAGCAGAATAACACAGGTCAGTGCATAGCGCTACCGTAGTGTACACATTGTGTCCGAGGCCCTTTCGTTAGACAAACGCCGAGGAGTTCCGATTGGCACAAAATGTGACCAAAAACTAAGCTTCTTGCCTAATCCGTTCCCAAAAAAATCGAACAAGAAACGCTAAAATTTGACGCGATTACTTTTAGTTTGATTTAATGCGACCACACCAAAATTCCATATATATCCATGTATATTCCACAGTTATGGGACCAATAAAACCGTCAGGGTCATTGATAGACTAGCTTCTAATTACATAATCAGTCACTATATGGCTAATATATAGCAACTGATACTTAAATCGATTCAATGTTCTTCTTTTTTAAAGTATGTTTATACTAAATGCAAAATATTAAGAATAGGACAGCTCATTTAATATGATTAAAGAAATTAATTACTCAAATAAATGCTCTACGCTTCAAACACATTTGCAAATACTATGTATCTCACACCAATTAGTTAGGTCTGGATGATTTTGATGAAATTAAACAGTCCATTTTGTGAAATTAATACAATCGTATTCTAACACCTTTGCCTGTTAAATTAAAAAAAATTAACCAATATATTTTCTCAAGCAGTATTGTATTTATTATAAACATAATTTCTTTGCAAGTTATTTTAAAGATTATAATAGTTCTGTATAAATAGAATGATTTGATTTAGAAATAGAAGAAGCGTTCAGATGCATTTTAATGTATAACGAAGAAAATAATGGCAGTAATACAATGGTAGTGACAGTAATTATTATATTCTAGTATATATTGAAGTCTAACTGTTCTTACATAATCTGGTAATTAAAGGATAACATTCATTTATTACATAAAATGCTTAAACAAGTAACAGGAAGTTATCCATAAACTAATTATCACTAAAAATCAAAATTTATGACCCTCTTATATAACATAACATATATTTTATTTTATTAGCATTAAATTGTATACATACAATTTATAGTCAAACAATACAATACATGGAAACATAAAACATGATATCAACTTCTATTCTGAGAAGATTCAGCATAAATTATTCAAGTCCTAAATATTATGTACAATATATTTCTATTATTTGATAGAAGTTTAAATTTGTGTGATACAAGTAAAACGATAAAACCTTGTTGGATTGTCATTACGTATATACAATGGCAACGAGAAGCAATTTCGTGTTCAATGATATAAACAAACATGACATCGTGGTAGTAAAAGAGGTGTGGTTTAGCACGAGACTTCACTGCCGGTCAGAGTTTGTAGTATAGCGATTTATGAATAAAAGTGTTTTACGCGTTTATTTAATATTTATTCGTAAATTTCTGACCACGTGGTATTGTTTTGTTCGATGACGCAATGCCTGTAAGCTTTTATTTATGGATATTTGTGGCACAATTTTAATACGGATATAATGATTTTGTTGGCATAGTTAGTACACTAGAAGTACAATATTTTATTCATGTTCGTGGAAAAAGACAAGTTATGTGGGAGATTTACGATAAATCCAGTAACGGAGGCCCATATTCAAAACACATATGATCTATAAATAAACACATTTGTTTGGCTTAAAGCCTGATCCATCATATAATATAAATGTCATATTTAAAGGTGAAACTTGATTTTTAATGGATATTTCGGAATTTCCAATTCTAAAAATAGAACCAGGTCAATATTTATCAGACCAGGGTCTTTCAATTGAATGGTCTGGACTCGTGCTCTTCAGGCGCTTATCTCTGTATAAACATAAAGTTGTGCTGTCGATACATATCGGAGAGCTTTTTTCATATAGAGAACACACATAAATTAACGGAGTATTGATCTTTCTAAAATGTGTTGCAAGCATTTCAGCGATAGATGTTTATTAAAGACGGAATCACTTACTAAAAAAAGTAAAATTGGTCAAACTCAAAATGGCGACTTCGTCAAAAAGGGTCAAATTCATGTATCATTATTTCTTAGCATCGGAATCAATATGAAAAAGTAACTGCATGATTTACTTCAACAACCTTTAAAAGACATGAAATTAATCCCGACATCATCACTCTATAACTTAAAAGGGTTATATTTACTTACGAAAAATACACGCTTTGCGACAACAATCTAGATCTGGGCTTAAAACGAGTTTTCGTTCATTTATGTACCGTCGGATTTCAACATAAATAAATGGATTTTGTCCTAAGAAATTGGTCAAATTAGAAGGAGATACTTACGATCTAACTTTTCGCGGAGCTCTACACCAATAAAATGGTTAGTAATTTGTGAATATTTGGGTATCTATTTCAATGCGATCTTCACCGTTTCACAATGACGGCCATCTTGCGACCGACCATGTGATCGCTACACAACGCTTTAATTTACGGAGTCCAGACCCTTCTATTTGAGTGACCCTGATCAGACAAATGATAGACGCATTGCGTATTTTGTTCTTTTGTCCCTCGATGTCGGGGGATGGAAACAACCCGGGCAGTTTTTGTTCCTACCCCTATTTCCCTGACCCCGAGCATGTTCCAAATTTTTTACAACCCCCGGGCATTTTCTCCCGACCACCGGGCATTTTTTGTCAAATAATTTACACTTATCCTGTATCTTTAGATCTAATTGGTTATATACCGTGAATAAATTATGTAATGCAAATAGGGAATGTTGAGCAAGATGAGTGTGTGTTCTATATATACCAGTGACCGTTTTTAAATAGATAAATACCTAGGTATTTGAAGTTTTTAACGACTTCTAACAATTGATCATTGAATGTAAAATTGTGCGTTGAATGTCTACCTTGTTCAAATATCATTATTTTAGTTTTAGCTATATTAACTTTTAAACTCCAGGTTTCACAGTACGTGTTTAAATCATTTAACATTGATTGTAGAGCCTCTGGAGTATGGGCAAATAGAGCCGTGTCATCCGCAAACAATAACATGTATAATTGGAGATCATCGAGGTTAAAAATACTTTCAATATTACTATTGATATGGTTAATAAGATCGTTTACAAAAAATAAGAACATGAGACTTGAACTCGGATCAATATAGGATTAGGTGACAAGTCTACAGACACTTAGCTGACCGTGAAAAGACAGGTTTAATCCCATTAGGGGCAATAAAACAATTAAGAGATTAGACCTTGTTTGGATTTTTTGGGGGGTCACTTATATAGTAGCTGTTCAGTGTCTTTAAGGAAATCAGGTCAAATTTCAGTCTTTCTTGTTCGATTTTTCGGGCCTCTATTGAGTTATATTCACTGAGCTATGTCCGATGTTTTTACATTCTACCAAAATAGAATTAACTTTAAAGCATTTTTTTATTTTCATGTTTCCATTTTTAAATCCGCCATTTCATCAGGAAATCCTTGGTCACAAAATCGATTTGACAGTACTTAAATAGAAAGAATCCTTCAATCATAATTTGTATCCGCGTATCTCGTAAACGTATGTGTCAACTCAAATTTATATTTTATTTGAAGCCTGTGTGCCTAATGAATAGTGCATAAAATAAGCGACAGACCAAAATGTTCATACTAGAGCTCTTGTATAATTCTATCCCAAACAAGTAAACCTGCATAATATTATACTCGTGTATACTAAATTACCTATTTGCCCAAAAAAAGAAGAAAAACAAAATGTTAAAATGAAAAATAAAACAATAATTAACATTACAAGCAATTTACCTATTGGTAAAATATGTGGTACAAGTTATATAAGATACTAAGGATGGTAAATCGATCTAATCCTTGACTAAAAATGGGTTCATTAAACGAACGTATTATATTCTTGAATCCTCTTCAGTTTAGCCTGGTTACATGATCCAATGAATTATATATACAAATAACAATAGCAAAACATTTATAAGTTATACAAGTATATATACAATTTACATGTGATGCAATTCAAACACGAAATTAATAAACATAAGATATACTGCAAATTCAAGATATCTAATTATGAGGAAGGACTAAAATGTACAGGTGGCAGTTACATTAATTAACATTATTAATAATATTTTTTTCTAATAACAAATGCTTCATATAGAAACTTACATAGTCTATACAAAATACCAAAATTTTCATTTCTCATTAACTCAATAAATTTTTCTGCATTTGGTTTACCATAAAAGTATTTCTTTATATATTTTTACGAATCATATTGTAAGCTGGACAAATACATATAAAATGAAACTCTTCTTCTAGATCTCTACTATTACATATTAAACAATATCTCTGATTTTGATCAATTTTGTTATTTCCATAACGTCCAGTTTCAATTCTCAAATCATGCGCTGATAGTCTTAATTGTGAAAACGTTTTACGAAATTTACAGGGAATTCTATCTAGATAATATTCAAAAGAAAACGTTGTTTTAAAAAATTTATACAAACGCATATTAGAACTATCGTCTAGATGTACATGCCAGAATTGCAAAAAAATATCTATCAGTCTCTGTTTAAACAATGAAACAAACAATTTAACATCAACATATTCAGGATGAGACCAAATTTCCAAAAACCCATGACTATCTAATAAAAATTTAACTTGGTATAACCAGTTACGTTTGCCTTCTATGAAGTCATCAAATAATGATTTGTATAAATGGTGTACAATAATATTTTCACTATTTACAACCTTTAACCAATATTTTACAATTCTAACATATCTATTTACATATAATGGATATCGTTGGTCTCACCGTATACAGCCATACTGCTGGTGGAATGTTTAACAAATAAAAGCTTTTTACAAAAATTTAAGTGAACTCGTTCAGTTTCTTTATTTTTGCTGAATCCCCAAATTTCACAGCCGTAACTTAAAATAGAGGTCACAAAGGAATCAAATAATTGACACATTGTACTAGGTTTTAAACTTGACAGGTTTCGTGTATTTACTAACAATGTATTTAAAGCGTTTAAACCTTTGCCAACCAAAGTTTTTTTATTTAGAACAAAACTGCCCGTATAATTAAACACTGTTCCTAAGTAATTAAAATTATCAACAACTTCTAATTGAATACCATTATAAAACCATTTTTCTTCAGATTTTAAACGCCCCCTTTTTCTAAAAACCATAATTTTACTTTTGTCAGGATTAACTTCTTGACCCCAATTAATACAGTATGTTTGTAAAAGGTTAAGACTGTTTTGTAGATCTGATGGAGTTTTACCTAAAATGACCATATCATCGGCGAATAACATAAGAATAAATGAAATTTCATGCAAAGTAATACCAGAGTTATTTTCATCTTGTAAAAACAGTTCTAAATCTTCTAAAAATAAAGAGAAAAGTATCGGTGACATTACCTCTCCTTGTTTTAAACCAATTGAACACTCAAGGAAATCTGAATACGATTTACAGCCCCTAACTCTAGCCTTGACGTTAGAATACATATCTCGAATGATTCTTAGTACTTTACCACGCAGCCCTAAATTATAAAGTTTAAACCAAAGACCATCACGGTACACGCTATCAAAAGCTTTTTTAAAATCAATAAAAGCACATGATAATCGACCATTACTATTTAGAATTTTGCTGATAATGGCATTTAATACAAAAAGTACTGTAGAACGACCCTTCCTAAAACCGAATTGTGCGTCCGGAACGACATTATTATTGTCACTCCAATCGGACACCCTTTTATTCAAAACACCTGTAAATATTTTCGAAAAACAACTGACCAGGGTGATACCTCGATAATTATTCACATCTGAGGGATCGTTTTTCTTAAACAAAGGTACAATAATTCCCTCCATCCACTGATCTGGAAAATGACCTGTATTTAAAATACCGTTAAAAAGATCTACTAAATGAGACACTAAACTATCGGAGGCTTCAATAAAATATTCGTTCAAAATTTGGTCACCAGCATTTTTTTAAATTACGAATTACGTATACAATTTCACTTGCAGTAATTGGCGAGTCAAGCTCCTCAAAAATAGAATCATCATTTTCAAAATCATGTGTACCACAGAAATCATTGACGTCGTCATTAATAGCATGTGGAAAATTCAGGTTCAGTGTAGAAAAATAATCATAAAATTCCTGTGTACTAATACCGTTATCGCTAGTTTTACGTTTCTTTGAAAAATGTTTCCAAAAATCCTTAGGCTTGCGATTTCGGAGACGCTCAACTTCTTTCATTTTGGTATAATTATAATGCCTTCTTTTACTTCTAACCACGCGTTTATAGAATGCTTTTTTGTTGCACATATCAATACGATTCTTGTCAGTTTTATTCAAATTATACTTATTAACAGACTCCATATACTCTCTTTTCGCATTTACACATTCCGTATCAAACCACTCAGCCTTTTTACTGTTTGGTTCTGTATAATTACGCTCTGAATTAAATACAGTACTACTATGAAATAAAGGTTCCGCTACATTGCGTATAACTGATGTAAAATTTGCTACACATGCATTTATTTCACTTTTAGTACAAGAGTCAATATTACTTGTTATGGTATTTAATGTAGGTAACATAGAAATAACCCCCTTCTAAATTCATCACGAAGGTCATCATTCCATCTTACATTAGTATGTACATACCGATCATTACTATGATCGCGCACTAGGGGCGTACATACGTTAAAAGACAACGGTGCATGATCTGACCATTCATTAAATGATTCGACCGTGAAGTTAGATACATGTTTAAAATCTTGTTCGCGTAGTAACAAGTAATCAATAACACTAGCACCAGTTACACAGCTATACGTATAGTTACCCGTATTATAATCATTACCAAGTCTACCATTAGCAATTCTAAAGGAGCATGCTTTACATAAATCTAATAGCCTACTCCCAAAGTTATTGTGTACATGGTCCACTGATACACGGGCGATTGGAATGTCAGGACTATAATACAACTAACGGGTCTATCACAAACAACATAATCCTTTCTATCCCCGCTCCCGACCCTAGCATTCCAATCACCGGTTAACAGTACAATACCACGAGATTCATACAAATAAATATCACTCAAAATCAAATCAAATAGATCGTCATTAATACAAGTGTATGCAGGTGACCCTTCTACACAGACATAAACACCTGAGATATATACATCACTGTCAACACGAAAAAACGTCTTATCCAGTTTAAGCCATATAATTGTATCATAATGATTTCTAACAATTTTTACACCTTTGTTTATATCGTTTTTTACATAGACAACAACTCCGCCACTGCAACGGCGGGCTCTACGATTTTGAAATTTACGATAGAAATTATAACATTTATATCCATCAATATCAAAGTTGGAGCTTTTACTACACCAAGTTTCAAACAAAAATATAATATCATATTGCGAAAGTTTATGTACAAATTCACAATCATCTAATTTAGACTTAAGACCATTAACGTTCCATGATAGAACTGATAGTCCAGCCTCATCGCACCGTTACTGTGTAGAGCCATCTGCAACAACATCCGGGGACTTGTTACGCTGGGGAACACCATCTATGTACAGCGTGTCGTACGCAAGCCATGCCTGTCTACCCTGTCTTTTCGCCGCCTTGAGGGAGGGGATAAGAGCCCGTCTGCGTGCAGAAATCTCAGGTGGAAACTGTTCGTGCATGAAAAAGTCAGTTTTATCGATTTTATCTCGTTGGTGTCTCACTATTCCCCTGTCCTTGTAGAAAGAGAACTTCACAACAATTTTACGTGGTGATGTATTGGCGTTCTTATGGTTAGCATTGCCCATACGGTGTACTCGTTCAAGCTGCAATTTATCTACAAGATCCTGGGCCAGATTAAGTTTTTGCACAAAGAATTCACGCATAATTGTCTCGGTTTGCTCGTGGGATTCATGGGCTCTCTCTTGAATATTTCCAAAAATCAAATTGTTACAGTCGAATGTAAACTATGTATACCGGCTTTTTGTAACTTTGAGAGTATTAGGGGAAGCAACTCCAGATTACAGATTAGATAGTTATGGTATATTTGTCGGACATTTATTTGTCTATAATCCTACAGAAGGCCACATCGAAAATAAGTCAAATGTTTTGTATATTTTACTTTATGTGTACATCTTCTATAATTAAAGATAGTACTGTTATGTATGTTTAGAATGCTTTCTAATAAAAGAACTTGGATTAAAATGTCTGGAACATTTGCATTTATCTTCAAGTGTTAATGGGTAGCTGACACTAATTGAATCTAATCATGTTTTTTTCGGATTTTTCCTGCATTATTTATCACGATGACGAAAATTCAATTCTGATCACAAATGATAATATCCAGACGACGTGTCTTGTGCAAAATCTGTGTCGCTTGATCAAAGGTCAAGGTCATAGTGGGCACTTGAATTGTTTCATTCATTGCTTATATTGAAATAATGAAAGTGCATGTTCGTGTGTCTACCACCCTTAGGTGATGTTTACCACCTGCTTTGGGCTGCATTCCCAAGCAACCTGTTCTATGTTGTATTCACATAATGTCTGCCACACAACACTCATTTCTGTGTCCAGTGTGATTTAGCGGGGGCATCCGTGTCATATGGACATATTTCTAGTATATATCTTCGAACGGCGTAGACCACAGCATTGTGTACTACTCTTGACCTTGCATCAACAACCAGACCTTTTTATGTTGTAGGTAAAGCGATGACTACGGAATGGAGTTTACGAAATTGATATTTAGTTAAATTACAGTGATTCAACAGTTTACCAGCTATTTCTAGGGGCTTTCATGTTTAATAATGTTTGAAAATGGCAAGACTTCTGCTCAACTGGTGCGAATATGCAAAATGATAGTCCCGTGTTGTTGTTGTTTTTTGGCACGAAACAATGCATTGTAGAGCGTGCGGAATAAATTTTATTAAACTGTTTTAGTATACCTTTCCATGCATCTGTTAGAGTATTTACTTTATCCAATGTTAAGATGCGTACAATCTTGTCTAATCAGCCACTTATATGACCAGAAGCGATCAGGTGTAAATAAGTATTGAGTAAGTCTTGAATGGATTTACAACCTTAAGTGTCGATTGTGTTTATATTTGCCTACTTTATTTAATTGATCGGTTTTTAAATAGATAAATTGAAATATATCTAAAATGAGCCTAACCTTTGTTGTATCTGTGATTGAATTCTTTAAATGCAAACATTTATTTCAATGGTTTGTTTCACCATTAAATGGCTGTACAGAAATACGTTGTGTGTACAACACTTTTACTTATTCATAAGTCATAATTTCAAGCTGTCAATTCAATAAACGCAACTTGTACATGTGTTTGACTGCTGGCCAAATTTACAATAGACGGACTTTAAAGAGACTTAAGCATAGAATGAATGTAAATTACATTGTTAATGTTTCATAGTCTTAAAACCTTACCAGGTTCAGTCATACTTGTTAGTTTCTTGCAGATATTGCAGTTTCCGGATTTTTTGCGATGCAAAATGACAACATGATAGTCAGAAAAATCAAACATGTTATTAACATACAAAAAATATGAACAACGTTGCAACAAATATATTATTTCGATTCTAACCACAAAAATACATTTGTACACTTGTTACGTCAGGAATTGCATAAACATTTAATTGATTCTTCAATTCTATTGTCGTATCGATAAATAATGCATAGGTTGATACACGATATGTTTATATTTGCAATGCAGCAGATCGTATAAAAATTGAACATGTAGAATCCGCGAATCGTTTTGCAAACCAATATTAATTTTATGATTATGTATCTAAGAATTAAATACTAGATACCTGAAGTGCTCTATGTTTTAAACTTCACAGACATCAGTATTAGGAAATGTTTGGTTTGGCCCAACAGAAATTTTACACAACTACCAAGACTTCTCCATAATTAACTTGTGTTAAAACATTTGGGTGTATCAAGAGTTAAAACATTTTATGTTCATGTTTTCAAGAAGAAAGTAAGAAAAACGAATGTATTTAATCACTTATCTTTCAAAATACTTTGCAAACTGAACAATCTATAATGTAAACAAAATGTTCAACAATACATGACGTCTGTAGGGTCCCCACTTGTCCAGTGATATCAGTGTAAATACAACTGATGGTTTGATATAAGTCACCGGAAGTACAGCTAAGTTGAAGGTTTTGTTAATTTAATTAACAGTTGAAAAGTACAATGCTTCATAAAGTTATGTATTAACCTGAAGTTATACTAAATGTATATGCAATTATATTGACAAACCGTGTACGTATTGAAAGCCGTCTATTTAGATAGTGTGGTATCGTTATGGACATATCAACGTGGGTGAGCGTCCCTTATTTACGATAATCATATATATGATAGAATATTATATGTTTGTATTATGGACCATTTAACAGTTCATATATACCTATTATCACTTGCTTTGTCAAATTGCCTTATAGTCACAGAACTATGATTTTAAATAATTGCAATATTTGCTGACCGATAAATCGCGTAAGGTTAAAACATTATGTATTTAATCTCAATACTTAGCAGACGGTAAAGCATATAGAGAGAGCGCCTCTTTAAGACCGTATAGGTTTATGTATTAGCCATTCTTGTTGGTAACCACTCGGATTAGAGATTACTACTTTGGTTAAAATTCTAATCGTAGATTAGTGCATGTAACACTATGTTTAATGTTTAAATCTACACAGAAGAATGGAGAAATAATGTATGAAAAGTGAATTATTTATAAAAGATGAATGAAAATAATAAAGAAAAAGATATGGAGTAAGTATTTGCAGTTTGTTTTATTTATTTTTTATCATTTATTTATTTCATTTATATTATTTTATTTATTTGATAAATTGATCATTCAAATTGTCTAATCGTTATATAAGTAATGTTTACTTAGTGTTGAAATATTTTGTATTTATGTGTTAAAGATATCTAAAATGGTAATCTTTTTTAACAGATTTATATATATCAACAGCGAATTAATTATTTTATAAAATTATCACGCATATTCATCTTAAATGTATAAATGCACAGATCGTCTCTGTCTTCCTAGTTTTATACATATAAAAGTCATAGAATGCATTGTTTTACGCATAGAAGAATATTTCTTAAAACAACATGTACACAAAGAGAATTGTTACGTCAAATGATATAAAAGTTGAGTTTTTTTCAAATTTCGTGATTTTCCGTGAAGAATTTCAGGAAGAATAAGTAGACCTGAAACTCACTTTAAAAATGCTGCTATGTTATTCAGAATAATATGCAGACAATTAAACCTTTAATTTGATTTATTATAAATTATTACACCAGGTTCGTACATTTTTGTATTTTTTTTTTCATATGATATATCTGTGCGATAAATTTGTAAGCCATGATTTATTATACTTGTCACATTGGTAAAGCTAAACTCGTCAGATATTAATACACCAATCAATGAATGTAATCTACTGTCGACAACGAAAGTATCCCGCGCTAGGCTTGTAATCCCCCATGTTGTATATCCCACGACGATTCTTTTTTATTCTTCGATTGGTGAAATTTGATTCTTACCGTGACCATGACACCTCTAGGTGTCTCCTGACATTTCTCCAGTGACCACCCAAGGGATCATTGTTTTCTTTGTTTCAATGACATACTGGAATCTATGTTCAGGAATGGTGACTTTTACATGCCAATGGTTTTGAATTATATAAATGAGAACATCCCACCAGGAGATCTTCTCCTGTCTTATGTTTACCAGTTGATTAATGACCATATCTAGCACCAGCGAAAATACGATTGTCATCATCATTCATTATATTCAAATATAAGATAGTAGGTTTTTAATTGTGACTGTAAATGACAGTTCTTATAACAGGTACGTTTTACTTACGTTAATCTGGCACCGATTGGCTTAGTTCGCGATTTTGGCTCCGTTTCCTTGTATTTAGCCTTTATTTCCATTCTGACTTAATACAAATACATTGGTGATTTGTTTGCGGGGAGGGGTACCTGTTTTCTGTATCATACGTTACAATATCCCTTAGTAATTTTATAAGATTTGAAAAGATAATCCTGCTCTATATAAATAAATATATGGTTTATAAGATTTGTATGTGCACATGTTCTATGTATCGTAAATGAAGTAGACTTTATTAGTTTTCTGATCATTTGCTAGAAATGTGACATGTCCAGGTGTAGAATATAACACAAGAACGACTAGAACAAGTTACTTAATCAGTGTGTAAACAGCGGGGTATTAGGAACACTGACTATAATGTAAAGATGCTTTTTGTCGATTCACCGTATTTAGCTTGCTTTAGTAAAATGAATGTTCATGAGTATCTACAATGATTACACGACGGAACAAATCAATGAAAGTCATTGACTTTAGACGTAATGTCTCCTTATATTTTCAGCGATCTTCAGAGAGGACAAACACCATTAGATAAGAAAAGGTCTGATTGCTGTAAAAGTGTGTGATTTGTTTGCTACTATAGTTATCATGCACAAATCACATCACAGTCATTATATATGTTATATATGAATAAGATATAGAAGTGATATGATTTAAGAATAATTTATTTATTTCAGTTGTTTAACAATAATTTCATTTTCTTTGTTTCCAGTCATTAAATTAATCTTTACTAAAATGATAAATGCCTGACAGCATTAGAACAACAAATGACTGAAATGTTGATTTCTACCAAAAATATATAATTTATATCATATGAGAGTAAAGACAGGCACTGTCTTTAGACAATTACAGGAATCAGTGTGAATGAGTTATTCTGTTTCTAAATGCAAGAACTTTAAAGGTCTATCTATGTGATTGCATTAATTATGGCTTTAATTTGTCGAAAATTGACTCAATTAAGTGTTAAAGAGTTTTCTTACATTGTACTGGCTGCTAATGTGTGATTAGGTTTTAGAAGTACATGATGCAGTCATTATCAAAACTTGGGTACATTATCATTAATGGCTTTATCTGGCTTGCATTGTGACACATGTTTGGTACCATGGTGTAGGACACAGCTTTTGTCTGTCATGCATTGGATTTGGGCTACATTGTTGTCATGGCAACGAAATCATATTGGATTTTTTTCATTTAATTCTATAAGCGCATTAGGTGACTGTACATCTCACATCCTATCACATCACCGTGCTTTTGTTGTTATATGAAATTCATGCCTTGTCATGGACCACCAGTGTTTTATTTTATCACGTGTTTGCATGTACACTATGATACCACAGAGTGTTCTCATTTGAAGAACTTAATCTTAAATTTGACCATACAGTCTGCCCAGAGAGGGAAAATGGAAGAGTTAAGACTTGTGATGTCGACTTGGTCGAAGTCTCCGATAGTCCTGAATAAACCAAACTCTCTTTTCATGGCGACTAGATAAAGTTTCGCAAAACCGATTTTTTTTTTGCTTCATGTAATTCGATCAGCGAAATTAATGTCAAAGTGTTCAAAAAAATCCTAATTACAATTGTTAGTACTGACATATATATCTGTCCTATATTGCTGTTGATAGTTATAACATAAAATATTAAGTTATGTTTTGTTATAGAATGAATAAGCTCTAAGTTATCTCCGTATATCAATGACGTGTTGATTATCTAACAGACAGGTACAATACAAATATACAATTATTTATGAATGGTTAAAATGTGTATGTAACATAAACCACTTTACGGCCATTAAACAATACACACAATGGTGACGAGTTATTTGTCTGCTACTTCAATACCTTCGCCAATCAGTTAATGGGCTCAAAGGCATATCACATTATCGTAGCGTGACCATTTCTAAAGCAAAACAGAAATCGTGGATTATTGCACAAGAGCACGTATTTGACAGGACTTCTGCGTTCGCAGAACATTAACAACATATAAACAAAAAAATAAAAGTTGGTGTGTCGCCTTTCGGGTACTTGTTTTAAATAAGCTTGTCGAATCCTGAATAGAAAACATAATTTTAACAATTAGGCACCTGGCATTTTCTATACCTGTAGCTAGATCCGTTAAATAATCAGAGTGTATGTTGATACAAACGTCAAATAAAGCAATAAGTAAGGAATTATTCAAAAGTCTTTATCGAGTATGATTATATTTTATGTATGTCGTTGAGCCGAACTTCAAAGTCAAGATTACGTTTAACGTCAGTCGCTATGATACAGCATTGAAATAACGTTGACTTCAACTACTGTGTGTTTTGAAGGATTACAGCGGTTTATAACTTATCAATTAATTGTTTGCAATGCGAATTATGTTTAAATTCTGTTAGCATTATAATGTGTTAAGTTTACCATATCTAGGTTCTGATTGGATTGAAATTTACGTATCACAAAAATTTAACGTATTTTTGTTCTTTTTTTTTTATACCGTAAACCTTTTATTTTGGTAGGATTTAAAGTTCAAGTGTTATCGTAATGTTTGCCCCTATCTGCCTTCTCTGATTACCCAAACATTTTTACTGACGCTGCGCAAATATTTAGGACTTTAAGGCATTATTTTTTTTAGAAATTGTATTTACACTTCTGGTTAAGAAAACACGCACAGTGCCTTTTGAATCAATGTTACTTGAATCATTTTTGTAAACTTTTGATGCAAAACAAATTAAAATTCACTTAGTCTAGTGCAATAGTTAAATACATTAAAATCTCCACATTTTGTTTGATTTAAATCGAAATTTTAACGCTAAGATATTTGCTAATCTTTGATTAAAGTATGGTAATGTATTTGTAAGTACTAGTCATAATCAAATATAACAGGCAGTGTAAAAACATCGTATCGGTGTAGACATTTCCTAAACTCGTACACCATACCACTACTCAGGCTGACTAACTACTTGAATCAATCTTTAAAGCTGTTTTAACCAGATGTAGAAACACTTCAGACTATTTGATGAACCAAAAGGAGCTCGTTTACAGTTCTGCCGGTGGTCGCATATCAGATTTACGATTGGTTGAAAGATTAAGGCTAAAAACACCTGGAGCACATCATGAGACAGACAAAAACTAGACATACTCATGGTGCAGACACTTTACGTAACATTCTGTCATTAGACAGAATTACGGTGCAGCCGCTTCTCGCAAAATTTAATCGTACTCAGTATATGTCTAGACAGCTAGTCGAACAATGTCTACAATTGTATACAGCTATCATTGTAATAAGTATGGATTACTTATTCTGCCAGTATTCAGTACAATTTATGTCAAGTCGTGCAATGTTTTGCTGGATAAGCAGAATTTATGATAACCATATTTTATATCCAGTAAGACGATCAATATTAGATTCATGCATTAAATATGAGTAGAATTTGGTGTAGTAGAAAGTCGGCTGTGTATAATTCAGGATATCATTGATTGGCGATATAACCAGCAAATATACGGTACAAAAATGACGTTAAGATAACGGAGTATAACAAAAATAACCCTCTGGATAGTATGGTAGACCAATAGGGACCTCCTATTTTATAGAAGTGGCAACTTAGTTGCCTGGAATTAAAAATTTCGGCGTTATCAATTATGTTTGTTGTTGTGTTTTCTTCTTTTCTATTTGTGATAAAAGAAACGGGAGCAAATGAGGTCAATAACACTCAACCCTAATATTGTTAATACGTAACTGGTTCGTTTTCAAGTTTCCAATGAACTTCAAATTACAAATGTATCAGATATTTTTTTAACTGTATTTGAATATCAAAACGTACTGTATTAAACGGTTCGTTGATAAACCGTCCTGAATTGTGAGGATAAATCGCATTATTATGTCGCCTCTTAGTCAAGACAGGTTTGCAATGACATTAATTTTAAATTCATGTTACACTGTTCTATCATTTCAGGGCCCTGAGGCCGATCATGAAAGATCAGTTCCACCAGGACAGTCTGTTTGGGGTAGGTATAATTACAAGATATCCGTTGTAAAATCAATGTATTAGCACTGCATGGTATTTGTTTATTTCAAATTGGTTTCTGATAAGCCTGTATCCGTATTTGTATTAATGACACAAGTTTGCCGTTAATATCTCTTTTCACAATGTACACTGACAAGAATTTTACTAACTAGTAAATGCAGCAAGATTTTTTTTTTGTCATTGTATAGTAGTATATGTATATGTAGTTTAATCTGCATTTAAATTGATTTTGTATTACATAAATCTAAATTCTGCGACGCATGAAGATAACAAACAAATAGGATATGAGTATCATATTCCATGTGTGTTTCGTGTCTTATAATACAGTCCTGAAATAAATTCAAAGTAAAATTCGACTAATTCGGTATCCAATAATTATAAATTAATTATGGTGTATCGTTTTTTTTACGAATCGTTTCGATTAATAATGTTAATACGACCGTTCTCGTCTTATCTTTATGTCACATTCTAAACAATAGAACATCATACTAACAGTCAAACCTGTGTACAAAGGCTATCCTTGGATAAGACAAAATGTGGCCCTTACTGACAGATGACCTTAATTCGGACGTCGGTTAGTTCTGAATAATCAATGACGGTTCTTCAAAGAATTGCCTTCATAATTATTTACGTCGTGGCCTTTACTCGGAGGTGGCCGCAAACGCGAGTTTGACTGTACACATTAATGCATTAAAATTGTTTGATAGTACACTCATTATTGTGGTTTAGGAAAGTACTCATGGAATCTGAACTTGAATAGATTTACACTGCGATATGGAACGGGAACTGTATACGGCGGATGAAGAAAAAAGTAGTAATTCGGTCCGCATCAATATATGCGCATCGAGCAAGTGACGGCTGTGGAAAGCTGAATTATCGTTCATTTTCCAATAAGAGTTCATGCACATTTATTTGCTCCATCTAAAACGAGCGTCGTCTTCTCTTAGTGTTTGCATGTTTGACAATCTAACAATCATTCAAATCTATTCAAAACAATAGTAAAATATACAATCTTTCAGAAAGAAATATCTGTAAAATGTAAAATAAATTACAAGACTGTGACAGGTATTTTCAATTGGGAAGGTCTATTTACGATTGTCTCCACAATGTTTATTCTATGTCTTTTTTTTCACACAATTGCTGAACAATCTTTTACAAAAAAGCGCCGTATTACCTCACGTTGTGTTTGACATTCACATATAAAGGATTCTAGGCAACACGTTTGTTTCATTTGCAATGCAATTCAAAGTCCACGTTGGTCTTAATCAAGTTTGTTTGAACTTAACGAGTGGAATCGATAATGCATTGTAATTCATTCTAAATTATACGTTAAAGATAACCAAACAAAATAATGACAACTTTACGTCGTATTTAACACAGATTCGGTTGTGAACGAGTGTACATAGAATTCACCTGTAAATCACTATTGCTAAACAACACAACAGTTCATTGAATAGCACAAGCAATTTATCACGTGCATTTTAAAATAAACAGGGACAGGTATCTTTAGATTTGCATCTTGTCAAGATTCAAAGCGAATATTTCGTACAGATCTATGACAATCCGACATTGTTATTCAACCATGTTGGCTAATTTGTATGTTATCTTGTTATGTTGTGACTGCACGTGTTATCACTTGGGTAAGACACAGACAGTAGTAACGGACCTTTTGAAGAGAAAATTGTTTTATACAATGAATTGTCTATTTCAGAATTCTTTTCGATCCAAATCATTTTTCGTCGTTCACCCAGAATGGCTGAGTGAAGAAGTTGACAATACTGAACCCGAGCCCCTCCATCGTCCACCATGGCCATGGGAGCAACCCCGTTATCGTCAGAATATCCAACACCCAATAACTTATAAACAAAAAGAGACCGAGAAAGAACAGGAAGGAGATAAAACTGAAGAGCAAAATTGTTACATACCATGTGACGCACTTCCGGGAATGACGTCATCAACTCAGATGATTGGAGCACCCCTTGGTTACTCTTTTACACAGCCAGGCATTGATATAACACGTCCATTTGAGAAACAGACTTCTTTTGGTTTGCCTGTTGTAGATACTTCCGCGTATAAATCGGGGTAGTTATGTTATGTAGGCAAACTATGACTTTTAGGAACACTTAATCAATTACGTGCTATGATTCGAACGTTCAGTTACATTCTATTATGTTTGTATGTGTTTAAATTTGAATATCATAACAGTTTGTGTGTTTTATTTGTGTTACCTACTACGAGGAATCAAATATTTTCTCCATAAAATTCTGCGTGTCTAATTTTATCGTTTCACTTGTAAGAGAATGTCCTTTTTATAGATGTCTTTTTTACATTTTGTTTTATTACCATCCACAAACTAGCCATTGTTTTAAATAGTAGAAGCCATGTATATATAGCGTTTTTGGTTGGCGTCAATTTCAATTAGTTTGTGTTCGTTATTTCTATATCCGTTTGACTCGCATTAGATTTGTTTATTTTTATTTTATGCTAGCTTGATGACGTCACTTTTGCGCTTCCGTCATTTAACACAAGAGTGACGTCACGATGCATCAATATGTTTTTTGAAAAAAATATTTATTGTTATGTAAATTATTGTGTGATGTAATGAATGTATATTTTTTTACCATTTAGTCACTTTACCGCAACAGTATTAGTTAGGGATGTAAAAAGTGAATTGTGTGAGTTTGTATTTTTTTTTTCCATAAAATGTAAAAAGTTGAAACTGTGTTGTATTTCACCCTTACAATATCACTTTACTGATTTCACATACTAGCTCTATGTGGTCACGTACTTGACGTCACTATATAATCTGAAGTTACTTCCATTATCACTACTCTTTGAACTTTGCAAAATCGGTAACAAGACTAGACGTCATTTATCAAGTCAATTACACTCATTAATCATAATATTATAGATGTAGAATCTACATCTTACGTAAAGATTACAGATTTATCAGTAATGAAATTGTCATATCAATATATTTGCAGAGAATCCCTTTCCGCATCAAAAAATAAATAAATAGAATGTCTTACTTATGTCTTCGTCCATATGAGCATAGTGAACAAATAAAGTTTCCTTTTAAAAAGGAAAGGCTTGGCTGGTCATGTTGATAGATTTTACTATAATTCATCGTACTGTACACAAGTTTTACGGAAATGTATTGCGTTAAATAGGAAAACGAACGCGACTCATTTTGAGTCGTTTATCTGTAAGCCTTTAAAGAGCAAGTTGGTTTGACGATGAACTGCAATGTAATACGTACACGTATCATCGTCAAAGACACAGACACAAACTGGGGGGGGGGGGCTAGTAGGCAGGCATGGGGTAATTCAAAAATGTAATTGTAATGCATTGCAATGCATTACACTTTCCCAAGTAATTCACTCATGTAATGTGTAATTCAGGTTTTTTGCATTACATATAATTGTAATTTAATGCATTACACCTTCAAAAATAGGAGTAATGCAGGTGCATTACAATGCATTACATTGAATCACATCAGTAAAAAAGGACATGTACTGATTGAATTATACATTTGTTAAATTAACAATAATCACTGTGTGGTAGCACTGTACGCAAAAAATCAACGGTGTTTACAAGATGGCGGACGGATAAATGTTGTGAGGTAGGTGTCGTTTGTTTTTAGTTCAAACTTTTTAAATACGACGTCCTCTACAAAATAGTATACATCAAATGAAAGAACTTTAAAACGGCAATCGGCGGCTGATAATCGTTTTTTATCAAACCACGCCGTTTTCACAAAATCAGTATCTGAACATCTCGTGTTGAGTTTTTTGAAAAACGAAGCGAGGAAACTTAACAAAACCGACGATTATTCCGTTAAAATGAATGAATCGACAAAAATACTTGTCCACGTGTATGGAGAATGTAAAGCTCCTCACGTATATCCATTATTTCCTCATCAAAATCCCTTGTAGTAGATGTTTTAAAGCTTTTAAATTTTACATACTGTACGCCACGGTGCTAAGTGTAAGCATTGTACTGTACGCAACGGAGAGAACAATTTCTGTACGCAACGGAGCAACAATTTTAGTCAAAAATCTGTACGCAACGGAGCAGTCAATGAATAGCTTGTTTCTGTGTGTTTAAAAACAAGTCTTCTATACATTGTTATAGAAGAATGCTCGCACAAACATCAATAACGATACCAGTTTTGGCTCAGTATTATCTATTGACATTTTTCATGAATTTACTAAGTGAATGGCTTTTTGTCGATTACGATTTCAGAATAAGTTGTCCATAACAATTCGGCTAAATTTGTATTTGTCAATTCAACATTGCCATTGTAAATTAGGTTAAATAAGTTTTCTCCGCTTGTCGAGCAGTCTACTAGCAATGACTGTAAACGGATGTCGGATGGTGACAGGTAG
Source organism: Lutraria lutraria (assembly GCA_964023205.1). Taxonomy (NCBI): domain Eukaryota; kingdom Metazoa; phylum Mollusca; class Bivalvia; order Venerida; family Mactridae; genus Lutraria; species Lutraria lutraria. The sequence goes on along the minus strand of OZ026846.1, from coordinate 24,862,449 downwards.
GTTCGATTCTCAGGTGCTGCGTGCATTTTTCTAAATTAAAATGATATTTTAAAGATATACGGAGCAAAGACAAGATATTAGCATAAGTTTTCCGCTGAATACTGTTTATATTTTTCATTAGTTATTTCCATATAGATTCTGAAATTTGATAAAATCTAACGTAAGAAAAAAAACTAACTTATGAAGATATTGTTTCAATTTTTTTATGGAAAGTGAAACACATATAATGCGAGTTTATACTGAAACATCAAACGTTATATATATACTCACTGAAAACCTAACGAGGTCTACGATATTCACTGTAAAAAAGGAATGTTTATTTGCCCCTTGACGTCAGAAACGTCAATTGACCAAAAGACATCAGAAACATGAACATTGCTTATCCGCTCATTGTGATTATCATAGTTTAATCCATTCACTTTTTTAGCATGTAAGAATGAAAAAAATATCTCATTTTATCCAGCATTGTAGTAACAAAATGCACGTTTTATCGTTCGAAAGTTTGTAATTATTCACTCAGGCTTGCCTGCGTTAGTAATCATATTACTGCGCTTTTGAACCCGAAGCGTGCATTCTTCTTTAACAATGCACTTTAAATTGAAATCAAAGTATAGAAGACACGTTTTTAAACACAGAAACAAGCTATTCATTGACTGCTCCGTTGCGTACAGATTTTTGACTAAAATTGTTGCTCCGTTGCGTACAGAAATTGTTTTCTCCGTTGCGTACAGTACAATGTTTACACTTAGCACCGTGGCGTACAGTATGTAAAATTTAAAAGCTTTAAAACATCTACTACAAGGGATTTTGATGAGGAAATAATGGATATACGCGAGGAGCTTTACATTCTCCATACACGTGGACAAGTATTTTTGTCGATTCGTTCATTTTAACGGAATAATCGTCGGTTTTGTTCAGTTTCCTCGCTGCGTTTTTCAAAAAACTCAACACGAGATGTTCAGATACTGATTTTGTGAAAACGGCGTGGTTTGATAAAAAAACGATTATTAGCCGCCGATTGCCGTTTTAAAGATCTTTCATTTGATGTATACTATTGTGTAGAGGACGTCGTATTTAAAAAGTTTGAACCAAAAACAAACGACACCTACCTCACAACATTTATCCGTCCGCCATCTTGTAAACACCGTTGATTTTTTGCGTACAGTGCTACCACACAGTGATAATGAATGTTCTTAATATTACAAAGTGAATTCTCATTTAATCGTATTTTCGTGATATTCACACCAACTAGTGTAAGTTAGTGACGGTCTCGCTATTTATAGACTCACTCCCCGCAATGTAGTAGCAAAGCGTAACCGTTGGGGAGAGTATGTTTAAATTGCGGCTTACGAATAATAATTCGAGTCGCTAAATACGAACGCAAATTACTGGATACGTGCTTTTAAAAATTACAGTTTAATAGTTCCTTTTACGCCAGATTATTTAGAATTACATAATCACGTCTGAATTTCATGCAACATCGGGTTAACTATAGGTCATATAGGTCTTACTCTACTGTGTCAGGACCTTTTTTATTTGAGTGACCCTGAATGTGTTCAATGCGACGATGTTCTGTTGTGTTAAAACCAGAAGAATCAATGTTTGTATTTACTGTTACTGAAGTGTTGGTCACTAGTTTGTGCACAATAAAGAGTTTTTAATGCAATTAAATTGTCTTCAATTAATGTGCTTATCATTAAACTTTCCAATATCAGACTTTTTTCATTTTAAAATTTTAGCAAAGGGACTATAGTAAAGCCCTAGCGTATGTCATTTACCTACATGCATATGACCTGCATTACAATATGAATGAAAAATCGGTCCGTAATTTTAAATGTTAAAAAGATTTGTATGGGCACGAACGATGTGGGTACACATTTCTCTCTTTTGCCTCGTTTGGTAAAAATCAAGGCCGACAGTACTTACAGTACTTTGATTTTACAATGGAATCGCAAATGTGTACATCAAGATCACGTGACAAAATGATTGGCGGCATTAGCGTTTCGCATGTTACATTATAGAAGGGGCTTCCTTAAATTCTCTTGAACAATCCTCCGCTAATATGTCTTTCAGTAATGATTAAAATACTTGATTTAAACATAGTGTACATAGTAACAGAAAAACAATTCTAGACAGTTTTAAGATGTGTACCTTTACGTGAAATTAATGTTAGTAGAACAAACCGATCTATAGTAAAATACCCTGATTTCATTATAGACTAGCACAGTGAAGTTGGTACACTCAAGTCACGTGATACCTATTCACACAGTTAGCGTAAACAAATCACCGGACTGTTAACATATAGCTCTCAACCAATCGCCGGACTCCACATTTTTGTGCGCTTGTACATAGCTTCCGTTTTGCATCTACGAGCATCTAGGGAACAAACGTAACCGTAAACAATACATAGGCTTGGAGCCGTAGCTCCAAGCTAAAAAGATAAAAGGTGAACATACGGAGCATAATTAAATCTACTGGACTGGAGCAAATTGCTTGGCTTGTTTAGTCTACAACGCGATGTACAACATAAACACGTTATCATGGCTTTCTAAAACAGACTTGAGGACTAGGAGTTAGAGGAATATCTAGACGGGATGAATCAGACAAACAGACAAAGTGCTCACTTTCAAGCTTCAAAACCAAAATTACCAAATACAACATGCATAAATAAGGGCAATGACTGGAGTTTTTTTGTTTTTTTTTATTTGTCATACGTATAAAATGTTAACAAAATGCATGTATAAAGACACATATATATACTATGAAATGCATCATAATGTTATTATACAAATACATTGTAATTGATAAACATATAATTACAGGGATGCCAATGGAAGGTTTAAACCCATTAGTTCCATGTTGGCGGACGCGAGATAATCTGGTACAAGGTGAAATAACCCTGACTTGTAAACTATTAACTTCGAGATACTTGGAGCAGTTATTCACCGTACATACCAGAAAAACTAGTGAACGCCTTTATCAAAATGAATACAAAAAATCACAGCAAAACGCGACATTAACTGGTTAACTAATCAGTAATACACGTATTTGTTGATAATTCTCTGTTTGTTAAAGAAATATGTATGGATCCAGTTTTACAAGTTTCCGTGTACAATTCAAGATTACAACAATAAAATACAAAGATGAAGATACGATAAGATTGTAAAAACGGATGAATGTGCTGGAACTATTTAGGTTTCCCCCTACGAAAGGATCTTGAATTTTTCATGAACTTTTCTTGCATATTTTGTGAATAGTTCAAGAAGTATGAATAAGCATTTGGAAGGTAAAACGACTAAAGTCTTGTTTTATCTGTATCCGAGGAGCTTATTTCAGAATGAAGACGTTGAATTTGTGCCCTCACTTCCGGATGTTCATACGGTCCAAGATCTTGTAACTGTATTTGACTGACTCTGGTGTTACCTGTGAATAGAATAAAGTGGATTGTGAACCTCTCACAATATGTGTCCCCGCTGTGACCATTCCTTTTAGCTTTCAACGAACAAAAGCGAAAATATTGTAAAGATAAACTTGATTGGGACAACAAACTCCCATGTATTGGATATGACTTGATCAGCGATACTTATTCAAAAAGCGTAAAATAAACTTTTTTTTTTAAAAAGTAAACTAAACTTGATCAATCAATTGTGACAATATCGATAACTTTCCTGAGAAATAATTCCACAATGTCGGTATCATTGATCTGATTATTTAAATTGACCGATATTTCACTGTAAGTCATTATCCGTATACATTGTTAAAATATATTTTGTAAAAGAAAAACGCTTAATTGTGTTTATCCCACAGAACGCCCGGTTTTGCAAATGCATAGGAAACATGTTTGATTACAATGTGTTAAGTACAGACCTGACATATTTACCACTGGAAAGTTTTTAAGTTTCGAAAATGCCATCTTAGCAAAAGTAAGTTAACGTCTTAAGTGTCACAGGCTACCGGCATGTGACAATAGCAAAATAAATTTTCAAAAAAAAAAAATTCACCATATATCTATTATAGAGTAAAGGTATAGAACTCCTGGGCCCAGAAATCACACCGGTTATGTTTATCAAGGTCCTGTTGTAACAATTCTGAACCGATTCTTAAAAGCCTGGTCTTATTCGACGCAGAAATAATTTCTCTTTAACCACCACCCACTCTTATATCCATACATTGCTCTGAACTGGAGCAATAAGCCCTTCAACTTACAAAAAGTACCACTAGGCATCGATGTGACCTAAGTTTCTTTTCATTAGATACAGAGTAAATTTCTTTATTCCTTCGGGATTTCATACCCACGCCGGTGTGAATCGAAAGAAAATCAAATTTGTTATCACTCACCGTCGACGAATCATTCAATTGATGGATATCTAAGGCATTACGATTCATTATTTGACGATTTTAACTCTCTTTGGCAAAATGACTGCTAAAGGTGAAGGTTGCCACACCTCCGACTTTGACCAATCGTTGACACGTATCGTCCCGGAACGGCACGAAAATGGTACGGCGTTTAACTATGCGATCATGGCAGCTGAGAAGCGAAATCGGACGAAAGCGTGGAATATTGAATCGTAATGCCTTAGGTATCCATCAATTGAATTATTTGTCGGCGGTGATTGATAAACAACTTGATTTTCTTTCGATTTACACCGGAGTGGGTATGAAATCACGAAGGAATAAAGAAATTTACTCTGTAGCTAATGAAAACAAACTTAGGTCACATCGATGGCGAGTAGTACTTTTTGTAGGTTGAAGGGCTTGTTGCTCCAGTTCAGAGCAATATATGGATATAAGAATGGATGGTGGTTAAAGAAAAGTTATTTCTGCGTCGAATAAGACCAGGCTTTTAAGAATCGGTTCAGAATTGTTACAACAGGACCTTGATGAACATGACCGGTGTGATTTCAGAGCCCAGGAGTTCTATACCTTTACTCAATAATATATATATGCTGGAAAAAAAAATGTTTGAAACTTTATTTTGCTGTTATCACATGCCGGTAGCCTGTGTTAAGTGTCACATATAAGCTTCTTCATAGAAAGAACATGCAATTCATAGTTTTGTTTAGACATTGGCTCGCAACATGAGTACTAGTTTGCAAATACAGTGCACCCTCTCCAAAGCAACACCAAAATATGTTGTTGTGAGATATTGTTGCTCTAAAGAGGTTGAATTGATAGTTTGATTGGACAGTGGGGAAAAACATGCAGTTGTTGAAGGGAGATTTTTGCTCAATAGAGGGCCACTCTGGAGAGGTTGTACTGTACTGAAATCAAATTATTACATCTTAGAAAAAGTTGACTCAACTAACCGTTTTCTAATCCTGTATTGATAAACTCACGAATTTTCTCCACGTAACCATTTCCATAGGCTTCTACGGGATATGCTGGCTCGTTATGCTTCACAATATCAAGACCTATCCAAAAATGCCATAATTATATAAATGTTCGACTGGTACCCACTATCTCGTATATTAATCAGTTATCAATTTATTTTATTCACTCTTACTTACATGTAGTGCTGTCTCACAAAATCATATAAATAACTGCAAATTTTAATATATCACAAGATGATTGATTATATGGATTCCAATACGGTTTTACAACCCAAATACAAAATGAATATGGTTCGGACCAGTGGTGCAATATCATCACTATAACTCATTTGTAGCGACATATTCTTGGATTCATGGGATAAAGATAGCTGATATTCACTGTTTTCTAAAGAAAATACGATTTATGCCATAATATCATAGACTATAAAGCTTTTCGGCCAAAGCTCACCGTAGAGGAGAATATTACTAGTAACCGTCAGGGAAAACATTCTGAAATTCAGTTAAATACCTTTGATCTCCATTTCTTCGGACACTCGAAGTATTTTTAGAAGTCTTAATGAGCCGAACAATAAACAGCTTGTCACCACCGTCCATAACAACAGTGTGAACATTCCAGCTATCTGCCATAGTAATACCTTAAATAAAATATACATTTCTTAAGATTGTATAGCAATTAAAAGAAAATAAATGAGGGGAACTTACTAGAAGATCGAATGGGTCATTTTATTCACATTAAATACACATGACTTCATTTATTGTAAATAAGAGCCACGTAGACATGTTCCCCGCCGGATGTGTTTGCCTGGAACAGGACTAAATAGAATTACATAGTAATACATTTATTCTTAAGTATAACCAGAAAGAGTTATTATTCTTAGTCACTGCATTTCTCCTAGTTCATGTTTCAAGTCTCAAATCAATCACTTGTATAGTTATGGAGTTATGCTCTGGACAAAAAAATAGAAGGAAAAAAATATTATGAAAATTAAACAAAAGGGGTATAATTCAAAAATGGAACGAGTTATTGTTCTTGGTCACTGCACTACTCCTAGATGCCATCTACTTATGTCTTAAGTTTCAAGGTAATCACTTGAATAAAAATATTACGAAATTAAATAAAGGGTGATAAAAATACAAAACTTGACTATGTAGAGTTATAGTTCTTTGTCGCTGCACTTCTCCTAGTTGCCGCCTTAATTAGTTTATACTTCGGACAAAACATTGGGACGGAAGGCCGGATAGACGGCTACTATTACTACACCCCCGGCGGGAGATAATTAACGCTTTGTTCTATTCTTACAGCAATAAGTTTATTATGTAGCATTTGTTATATCAATGTCAGAACATTCATACTAAATAACACATGGAAGTAATCTTATCTACTCTTATCAGGATATTGTAAAAGAAAATATATACATTTTGTAATTTTATGTTATCGAGCAGTAACTATAAATATTCGACGAGAGGTGTAACTTTCAAGTAAGATATAACTAATGAGTCAGGAGCGTGGACGGGACAGAGAACGGACATTCGATGAAAGCAGTTTTCAGTCTTCAAATACGAGGGATGTTCGATATGTAATGTGAATTGTACTATAACACTAAAACAGTATGCACGATTTCAATAACATTGATACGTCTGGATAGCTAGTTTTGCATTTCGAACCACGGGGAATACTTCCAGAGGATGGAAAGTTATTTTGACCATTATATTCGGTTATTTTTAAAATATTACACAATACTCATTAACATCCCTCGTACGTGTAACGACTGATTTACAAGTGGCTTACCATTCCAGAATGACTGTTCCAATTGAAGAATATGCCCTCCTCCTTATGGAAGAAAGCGGCAGCCATGACCCCCAGAACTCCACCACCAAAATGTACTGATGTTATATGGAAATACACGAGTAGGAGTTATACATTTAACTAAATTATTTCCTACCACAAACTATAATTTGTAGATTTAATTAATTGTATGAGCACTGTTCATTCACATAAATGTATTTAGACATTATAAGTATGTACTTGTCGCTCCTTTGGTTGAATATGCTGTGATTGGTTGAAATCAATTTATCTAGATAAGTTGGGCAACCTTTTGTTGCGTAGATGTTGTTACTGCACACCCAGTTAGTGGTTAAATAGTAATTGGTTGACGTAACATAATGATACTTGTAACATCTTTACTTCTACTCATAAACAATATCAAGTCGATTGACTTAACCTTCATTAATTGATTATATTTTGAATTAATTTTGGATATTTCTGAATTTGGTGCTATTAAGTTCTTGATCTGAGTTGCACAGTAAATATTTTATATAAACTTTTTCATTTGGGATAATGAACCTACCTGAAACAGCTTCTAAAGGATCGTCGACCTTGACACGAAGTACTAAATATGTTGTGATATGATAAACAGGTCCAGATACAATTCCAAGAACACAAGCTCCCCATGGATACAAGGCATTTACACATGCACATGTGGACACCTAAAATATAACGGAGTCAGAGTCTGGTAGTACGACATATCATTCAGTGCATGTTAATTAATTGTCCATCTGTCGTAGAATATACAGAAGATGCAAATTTGTTGTTACACAAGTTCATGATATAACAATACACTTTTGAAGAAACCTACGCCTACATCGTTATTATGAAATAATTTCATTTTTCAGCTGAGCAAATAGTCATTATATTATATTTCACCACGACCAAGGGTAAGTAAAACGATCTAGTGCACATGCAACTACATGAAATGAATTTATTAGATATACATTTGTACTACAAAAAAGAACATTACCATTCCTGTCAACGCTCCATTCATGGACACGAGTAAACTCCAACGGTTATCACCAAACCTTTTCGTCTTGTTAATTAACATCGCTGAAAATGCTCCAAAGGATCCGCCTATAATGGTATTTACAACCACTAAACTGATTATTGTCCCATCTCCAGGACTTGCCAATGAGCTTAGAGAACCACCATTGAAAGCCAAAAATCCAAATATCAGAATAAATCCGCCTAAAGCAGCTATCTGAAACAACAACAGCAAAACAAAATGATTTGGTAGATACTGCTTGTCAAGAGGCAGTTTAGTTTTTTCATAGCTGCTTCCGTTGCATAATGCGATACATGAAGAAATACAAGATTTATCATATGTTCTCTTCTATCTGACTGATCCTTCGCACCAAATGTATCACGTGGTACATGTATATGGTTGACTGGACACGCAATCACAAACTATCGCATGAAACAATGACATGGAAAGCATTGAGCAATAACAAAGTATTTCCGAAGTTAGGTTCAAGTATAAGCTAGTAAGCTACATATTTACATTACTATTCCGGACACAGACGATTACAATGTATATACAATAAAAAACGTTTTATAAGACAGTGATCTCTTAGCATGAACTTACAGGAACGGAATGTCCTCTGATCTTACATGGTTTCTTTGTTATTGGATCGAATCTGCCAATACGTGGTCCTAACATAAATGCGCCGACAAATCCAGCGGCTCCACCAAGCATGTGGACAACCCCACTTCCGGCGAAATCCTGCAATGGACAAAATTTAAAGAACTCTGTATACCTTTAATTTAACTGGAATATTCAATACACTGTTTGGACAGACGCGAATGAGTTTTGCAAACATCTGAAAATGCAGTGCAAACAAATTGTTTTTATAAGATTTTTATACAATGGTACGATTTTTTACAATTATTACACAATTATGAATGTTAATATTAGTCGGTCATTGTTCACTCCAAATGCAGTAATATTAGTAAAATTACCGAAAACAAATCACACTTTTGAAGATTGGCCTTTCAAAACTAGACGGTTTGGATTACACAAACTACATACACATGTACAACAACTATGATCAAATTCTATGATGTGGATTAGATAAAGCTGGACGATCATTTACATAACTCAGAAAAAATCTTCCATCAAAATGTTTATCAAGTGAAATGAAAAAATCAGAATAATACAATAAGTGAATACAAGGTTCTTAAAACGTTACGAACAAATATTTCATAGTGATCAAATGAACCAAGAAGTATCTGTTCAGAAAGTCCCTACACTTACTGTATAACCCACTCGTCCAATTTCACCGCCATAATCCACACCTTGCACCAGAAAACCACCTCCCCATTGCCAATGTGTAGCTACTGGGTATATTACCCCTGGATTAATAACAAAGAAGACACTATACCAATTATAAGTATTATAAGTCAACTGTATGCGTATATGTAATCCAGTAAACAACGAAATAGTTATATCTTGAATACAGTTATACGAATACAATTTATATTGATCTTTTTCCCAGATTGAGTCGACGACAATAAACTCTCTCTCGCTAAGTTGTTTTGTCTGAAGCTAGATTTAACGTACACATAAATGCTGCATAGATTCATAGTATTGCATCTGGTTAAATGGCGACAGTTAATTTTGCCTTAACGCGATCGACCCGGAAAAATGATTAGGACTCAAAAGTTTGTTTTTTAACTTTTAGATGATCTAGAATATTATTTAAATACGAGGACTGCAAATGACTACTGTACATGTATTTTCGATCTGCATATCATTTTCGATATCCTCGTTCTAAACAATATGCATTCTAAGTTTGTTCTGATGATGTTTTTTTTACCAAAATTTACTTGATATCCTGGTAATTGAGAATAACAATTTTCTTCTTGTTTTTTTTTTTTATTAATACATTTTGTACATAACATCATAATTTATCATATCATTACCACTGTTCAGACTCTCCAAATAGTTCTGCCAAACTGACTCGAAAAAGTTGACTTCAATTGAATCAGCAGAATTTTAAACATAGCGCTTGCTACTGCTAGAATCTGATAGTGTATGATTTTAAGCAGAATTCATCAGTTTAAATCTGTTTTCATATGTATGTTTGTTGACAAAAATGGAAAAGAAATATTGGAAGAAAATATTTCCCTACCTACCAAAACAAAAGTTAAACCTATGTATCTTCAAATAGGGCAATTATAGATTTTTTCAATCAGGCCTAAGGTTGATCAAGTTTGATATCTGACCTGTGATGATGGTACTGTACATCAGATAAGCGATAAAGTCACATCTCTCAGCTACTGAACCAGATACTATTGTTGCTGTGGCGGCGGCGAATGAGTACTGGAAGAAGAAATTGGCGAATCCCTCGGGTGGTAATTCATTCAAGGCGAAATTGCTGTAACCAATAAAATCATTCCCTTCTCCATAAGCGAAGGCATACCCGAACAACCAATAGGCAATACCCGATATAACTGAAAGTGAGAATGTTCTGTCAGTTACTTAAACATAGTTTGAATTATAATTTACGGTGAAAGTGGTATACCGATTATAGTTATAATTAAATTAAAAATAATTAAAAGAAAACGGACTAAGATCTAAAACGTCTTGATAACGGGTGTAATTCTATCATGTTTAATCAAAATTTGTCCCTGAAACATGGGTCCCAATGTTTTTTTATAAATATATTTTATAACACGTTCTGCTGGTTATATCTTGTCTGAAAAGCACTCCTAGAAAGTAAATTTTGACACCTGTGTAAACTTTCTTGCGATTTAAATTAGTTAGTGATTGATCTAGCAGCTGTAATCAAGGCAGTTAACTACCGTCTTATTTAGTCATATTCGACAATTAATCAAGGATTTCTTGCAATTAAATGGTTGGCTTAAATCAACGTCTATCTTCTATTACCCACTTATTACAGCAAGAATAGAAACTATCTTTTGATAAATCTAATAACTACTATTAAGTGTAAATCTGTGTACGCGTTTTTATGCAAATATTGAATTCGCTGACGTAATTTTGTTAATGTGTTTTAAGGCTGGTTGTCGGCTTAAGATGACTTCTATTTATTGCTTAATAACCACTGAAGCATCATAATAAGCCAGGCGACAAACTGAAAAAAATACACATGTAGAGTAATGATAGCTCGGTATGGTTGTATTACAATGTGGTAATAAACTGTTTGAATAAATTGTTTATGGTTTTAATCGTTTTTTACTTTTCAAGCATCGTAGCATATCAGAAGGAATGTTGTTACCTCCAAACTATTTTTGAATTAGCTAGTCACCTTGAAGTCATAGTTTTACGGATACTAATGGTTATAATAAATATGATATGTTATACTAGTATAAGATAAAAAATATATTAGGTGAATCTTCAACATCAGTCAATAAATTAGATAAAAGATATGACAAATAACACTTTGAACACAAATTAACCCATATAAACAATGCAGCGTTCTTGTTTGTTTTAAGAATTCTACGAGGACGTGTACTTACATGAGTCGAGGACATTTTTTATCAGAATGTTGGTGGTGTTCTTGCTTCTTACTGTTCCTGCTTCATAAAGGGCAAATCCACATTGCATGACTGTAATGTTCATTAAAACATATTACACTTATCTGAACGTACTATAAAACTTACATCAGTATGTGTTTTATCATTTTATGTGCGTGTAAAAGGAAATGTTGTCAATGTAATATACGTAACTCCCGTAAGTGAACGTGTGTCTGTATGTGCTGATGGATAACATACATACTATAGAACTTAGAACACTTATAACGGTTGTCTTCACTAGGGGTTTTACTCGTCGACAAGATTACTTACTACTCAAACTTATGCAAAACTTCATAATTTTATAAATGCAAACTTTTATCATCATAGTGTTCGTTTTGTTGATGTTTCTCTAAATTTTGTTACATTCATTTACACGATATATTAATATTAGAATTTGCGAAATCTGAATTTGTCGACATAGTTTTAAACGGATTATATTAGTGCATACGAATTAATAATTTTGTGCATTTTATTTCAGTTCTTAAAGTTGAACATGTAATGTCATTGACAGAGGCTTGAAGAAGATAATACTTGAATATAAGATAAACTTGCTGAAATTGATTTATTTTGATGAGATCATGAACAGCAAAACTTAATTTAAAAATCATTTATTGAATACAAACATCCATGCTTGGCGACGCAATCTAACCTATATACCTATAACAAGTTCACAGTAATATATTCCGAGCCTAACTTTATTAAGTTATCGAAAATTTATGTCATAAAGAGGTGACTGGATAGTTGATGAAAAGGCAACAGACTAAAATACGACTGAATGTTTATTCATTGCCGCCAACATGGCATTGCATGCTATCTGCATGTAATACATGTATATCTAAAAGATCGTTATCTTCAGTAGTATCAGATACAAAAAAGAAGTGCGTGTATTTGAATTAAAAGGTCTTTATTATCATTAATATTTCGATAAAACTCAAACTTCTACATAGATAAGTCTAAAACCTTACACATCACTATCATTCCCATGATGATCATGAACATTTGGTTCACTTCGTCCTGAAGCGCCATCTTCTGTCCTGTCTTTATTTCTATGAATTTGTTCAGTAAAATCCAAATTAAAAGAAATATTCTGTCCACTTTTTAATTCGTTTTATTTCCGGGTATTTTACGATTCTATATGAACGATACTTAAAATCAAATAATTCACTAACATTTTACGTAGAAGTACAAAATGTACATCAAACTTGTTGTTATTACCCTGAGGCAAATGAACGAATGTTTTATGAAAAACTAATACCACTTCATACACTGATCTGTTGATTTAACGATACTCTAATCTAGTAATATTTGATTATATGCGAAACTGACGAAGTGTAACGAAACAAGTTTTATTCACTAATTAAATTCCTAATTAAAACAAATCCACTTGCATGTTACGCATGTGTGCTAATGGTAATTAAAAAAGTATCTGAAACTTTAATGACATGATGCGAAAAGTACAAAAAGATCGAGGTCGTGTTCTGTTTCATAATCGAAATGTATTCATTCTACTTCCTTATATTAATTAAACACTAATGTGAAATAAAACGCACATGTTAAGATAATATAGTGAACATTTAAAGTTTTACAATGTTTGTCGTCAATAACTATACATAGCTAATGTTATTTTGGTATATATAAACCGACTATAAATAAAATTTTGTAGCTTGTATGTACTTGACTTGTTCCTGTCTTGGTCTGATGTTGTACATATTAAAAATTTATAAACGTAAACTGACACGCTTCATTAACATGTGAAACACATGAAGCAGATTGCCATTTAAATATGTATACATGTATATAAGTGCATGTATATCTCAAGCTTATGTAAATGTTGTTGTGTTTTTTTTCTTTCTTTTATGGAGGTGTAGTTAGTTTTACCTCGCCTCTGGGATAATTCCTTGCGGGCGAGCATTTTATGTCACAGCGTCTTACAATCCTGTTTAAGTAGATGATATCACGCATTGATGCAAATGAATGGTATAGCATACTGGATATAAAGTTATTTATAATCGGTATATGATCCCCAAAATAGTATATAATAGAAGTCAAACAAATGTCTTAAATGTATTTCACGGTATCAACAATATACAAGACATCATCTTTATGCTTTTCTTATCAGAGTGGGGTCGGTAATATCTGCGAGTGTCTTAAAATGATTTCATATTTCAACACGTGAGTATTATTCAAACGATTTTTTAAAGCTTCTTACTATTTATAACCATTTTTCCACACATATGATGGTAAGTTGCTCCCTTCATGATGACTTACAGGGGTTGGAAAATGTCACATGGTTCAGTTCATTCACAAAATGGTAAAATTAACAAGCATGTGTATCAACACATACATACACAGAGAACAGTGCAAATATTCAAATAACTGCAGCACATGGCATACTACTAATAAAATATACATGTCACGGTACTGACATGGTACTAAGTTGTAGGTCTAGTCAGTGCAATACAAGCAAAAGAAAGCTTCGTAAATGGGCATAGTACTGCTGTGCTCATGGAAAAATACAAAACACATCACAGGGTATGTATTCAAACAACATAATAAACAGAGCTTAAAATCATTGAAGCAATGAAGACAAATGCTTCAACAAAATAAATGAACAAAGTGTCTTGGATCTATGAACAGTCACGATACCATCAAGTTTTTAACAAGAACATTTTCAACAAGAGAGCGAAGTCAGTTATCAACTAGCTAGTCATTCAAATCAGATTGTCTACCTTGGAACATCTTATTGATCCACACAGGCGAAAATCATATAATCTGTAGTCAGCTAAGATCGTGTTCATTGTGAGTGCACTGTTCTAGTTCAATAATTTTGTCACATGTCTATATTCATGATTCAACTTTAATCAGATTTTATAAAACTTGGTTTTATAGAAGATATCAGTATATAGACTGCATTTAACGACGCTTATGTTTTAACATGTCTGAATTATTGCCTTAACCTTCGTCTTATAAACTCGAATCTTGGATGGATCAAAGTTCGTGAATCAATTGTAAATGTTTTACAATGTAAAGAAATCGAATATTTAAAGTAAATGTTGGACTGGGTATTACAAAAGTACATTTCAACCAAGTGTGTTCAAATGATTTTCTTCCAGTTCTGTAAAGTACGAGGTTTAAATATATCGAAACAATACAGATGCATGCAAGCAGTAAGGTAACTGTAAAAGTGATAAAAAAGTGCTCAGCTTTTAAATCTTTATTGATACGATATTTGTATAATTTCATTTTGTGATTAATTCTATTTGTACGCTTTTCATTTTTTAACACGTTCATAACATGTCATGGCGACGTCAACCACATTACACGTTGACGCGACGTCATTTCCGTTGTTATGGCTTATTTATTATTATCCTGAAGAAGCCAATGCGACGAAACGTCGATCAAATTAATCGCTTTTCATGTGTTTCGTGTTTGGTGATTTTTCATCTTTAATGATAAATTATTAACAACATGATTATTGTATAACATATAGTCATATGATAAAAGCATGTGACAAAATAATCACTCTAATGTACAAAAATGAATACTCAGTGTGCTGGTATTCCCAAAATATGACAATGAAATTATGTGGAACCATTACTAAAATGATATCATTATTCTACTAAACAAAAGCTGTTTACACAATGTGGTTTTGTTTAATATATACAGACAAATCTAAAATCCTTGATACGCAATGATTCCTTTTCCTATGTCAAAGTTCGCGTAAGTTATGCATTTATAAAAAAGGAATGGACATCATACAATACAATGTATAAAAGACAAAAAGAAAAAATGTACAGCACCACATATAATAAAAAAGTACAAGCTTTACCAACGAGTGTTAAGTATAACTATTGTTAATATGATCGCTAGCATCTTGGAGAATACCATCAGAAATGTTTCGAACCTTTAAAAATACACCAAAAGCGCCCAGACAAAGCATGTTATTTAACTACCACAAAGTTAAAAATACCATGCATTCGATCATATCTTCCTTCCCTATTGGCAAAGACTAAGAGTTCTCCGGGTGTTTCGTTTGTGACTGAACCCGTAAAAACATTTCCTGATTTCTCTAGGTACGTTTCTCCAACTCTAATGGTCTGAAGATAAGGTGCTTCAATCTGGAAGTGGATTTTCTTGTTAACCTGGAGTTTTCTTTGTCAAAGGTTCTCTCAGTATCGCTCTTTCTTCATCTGTGGTTCCATATGTGCCCGGATATTCAAAATCATTAACGTTGACTTCTGTACATTTTAGCATATATGTCATCAAATGTCCACTAGACGTTGCCTCCGTAACAAAACGACCAAATACGTCCAAGGTATATGTTCCTACTTTAGACGGGTGTACAAACAGTAAATAAACACCATTTTCCATATAACCGTACGTAGCGTTATTTTGCTGACGCAATGCATTACCATCATGAAACGTCAACCTCGTACTAAAAGCAATTCCCTCCGGTAAGTCGCTTTTGAATATCATTTTCAGTTCATTCTTCATTTTAATTAATCCATTTGTGTGACTTACAGCTCGAACCCCAATACGGAACGCCCCGGGTGAATATTTTACAGCTTGACTATATTCTAGGAGACTAACAGGCTGATCTAACAGCTGCCACTTCATGCTCTCTTCCATGTTGCTGTCCATATATGGGAAATGATTTGTTATGAAATGTTTCGGATTTGTAAGGAAATAAAATTCATTGAATTCTTTCTCAAATTGATTCATTGAATTCAGATGCCCAGCTCCCCATGTGCTGTCAATAAGGTACCATACACCTTTCAGTTGTACCGCGTTCCATGCATGGTCTGTTTCTGCTGACTCTGTAATAGTTTTATCTTCAGAATGGCCAAAAGCCTTTGCAAATCCAGATATTTTCTTCACAGGAATATTCGCATTGCTATACAAAATGAATAATAAAAAATATTTATTTATAAACTCTACAACAATGTTAGATAGTATTGCTTTATGTGAAGTATGTGATTGTTTATACTTTTCTTGTGTCGTTTAGTCTCGACTTCGACATAAGTTTTACTAGATATATGAAATAATTCAAATTGATATTACTTGGATCTTTTGGAGTCACCATGGTATATTATATTAGAATCACACACCTCATACCAACCATCACTAAATCAGAATGCATATATTATTATGTTCTTAAATAGACCATAATACAGTGTGTTTGGTATCTAAGACCACTGTACACTTAGCTCTTTCTCATTAATTAATTCATCACAAACCATATTTGATATGTTAACTTAAGACTCATATATAAAAGTACAGAAAAAAGTATTTGTCACACACGACGTGAGAATGGGTTTCGGTCAAGATGTGATTACGAAGGTGAGTTATGTGCTTTGTGATTAAGAAACGTTCTCATGTTCAAATGCTGCACACTTACCTGCATAGTTCACTCATGACATTGGCATAACCTGCGCATACAGACCGACCACAATTTAAAACTCCCTGGCTGTCACAAGGGGCTCGTTTAACTCTTCCAAAAAATCCATCCACGTCATACCTGCAAAGAAATACAAATACGTTTTTCCTTATGCACGACAATACGAAAGTTCCGAGGAAATAAACTATTTACTCGTACATTTAATTTTGCATCTACAATAGGTCGAAACAGGCAGTGACTTCAGCCACATACTGAGCAGCTGAGTTAACTAAAAAGGAAATTCAAAAGGTACATTTGATATTGTATGTTAGACAATAACACGGAAAGTAAAGATAGTCTGATGCTAAATTTACAAGGGTAGTTAACAAGTCTTCCGACAATAACAAACGTTGTATTCCCGCTAGAACTTACGTTTTGTGCTATACCAACCTTTCCATTACGGGGTCCATTCTAACAGACTGTTTGATATTGTCATTAATTCAAGAAATAACCTTGCTAATCGACTGCCAATCTGAATGCCAGAAACAAGCGCGCCAGTAGCAATGTGGTTCACTAAGCTAACCATTATACCATGTGTTTTATTACAGTCTACTTTTTCACTAGATTCAAAGTCGCATCAACAGGGTTATTTGGCGCATTTCCCGATTTAACTATGACGAAAGGCCTGTTAGAACCACCGACCTTCTGTTAAATAGCTGGACAGCTTTTCACATGTGAAGTTTTGTCCTTGGTTGGATTCGAACTCACAGTGGTGATACACTAATGGTTTCAAGTCAGAGACCCATAACCACTATAACCTAGAGGTCCCCTCTATGTCTTTAAACATAAGTGTTAATTGTTTAATATATCAAATCTTACTTGATATTCTCGGATATCCACACAAATATCCCACGTACCAACAAAAGAGGATCCTTGGATACAGAGGATAAATAGTTCACTATATCTTCAGCTGAGTTTTTTACAGTATCAGGCGCCTGAAATAAAGTTCAACCTAATTCATAAATACCGTACTACCTATTTCATTACAATTATTTGATCATTGCTCCACATAGTAACCACTTGCTAGGAATGATCCAACAATAATTTGGCTGCTGTTACATCATGTGGAAGTCGTACCGCAAAAGTACTCGAAACAACTTTTTAGCATAGTAACGACTACTGTTACACACTAAGTCAAAACTTATATTGCTTACATATATATACGAGTGTTACCCTGACTCTAGTAAATACATGTAGTATTGAGGTCGATCATGTTGTTAATTCATGTATGAAAAAGATCTTATCATAAACTGATGTATTTTACCTGTCGCGCATGTTTATCTATTTGTTCGTATTTGTCTTCGATCTCTTGTTTGTTATATTTCCTGTCGGATTTTTCTGACAGTTTCTCTGTTTGCATTTTATGTTCTTCTTGTATTTGAACCGTCTGGTGATTTTCAGTTTCTGTCTGCGTCTGTTGATAATGTTGTTGATTGTCAACTTCAGATTGTGCCTGTTGATCATTTTGTTGCTTATTATCTTCAGGTTGTGCCTGTTGATCATTTTGTTGCTTATTATCTTCAGGTTGTGCCTGTTGATCATTTGTTTGGTTGCCATCTTCAGGTTGTGTCTGTTGATCATGTTGTTGCTTTTTATCATCAGGTTGTGTCTGTTGATCATTGTGTTGAGTATCATCTTCTTGTGGTGTCTGTCGGTCATATTGTTGATTTTTATTTTCTTGTTGTGTCTGCTGATCATGGTTTTGATTACCTTCCTCTGACTGTGTCTGTCGATCACCTGGTTGATTATCTTTCTTCTGGTTCCGTTGTTGATAATTTACTTCCTCTGGTTGAATTTCTTGTGTCTGTTGCTGGATAAGTTTTCGTTTGTCTTGGTTGCTTTTCGTAGCTTGCTGCTTTTCACGTTCTTCTCTGTTTTCATGATGATTCTTAATAAGGTTGATAACTAAGTTTTCCACCTGTTGGTTTTCATTTTGCTCTTGTCTTTCCTCATCGTTTTGTTCTTGAATCTGTTGCTGTTTCTGGTGTTTATATTTGTCTTCCTGTTCTTGTATTCCATTATTCTTTCTCCCATTGACTGCTACATGTTTTGTTTGGCTAGTGACGTCTTTCGAGTTCCCACAACCCATAACGATTCCTAAAACGATAGACCATGTGTGCCAACGTGTACAATGACTTAAGAGGTCATTTTATGGAAATTTTTAAACAAAGAATGGAATAAAACTGGGATTCAGTGGATTCTATACCGGTATTAATCATGATTCCGTTTTGTTTTATAGCACAGTTTGTAATATAGTTGCATTCATGAAAAAGGCAATTTTGCCTAGCATTCTACATATTTTACATTTTTACACATATATACATTGTCAATAGAAATATTACATTGAATTATACAAAATAAGCATCCATAATAAATATAACATTAATCTAAATTTATATTGGCTGTATATATTAATTTGAATTTATTGCAAGAAATTTGACATACATGTATATAACAAAATTTCTTTTGTGAGAGAGGAGAACAGAGAAGTTTTTTTTTCTTTTCTCAAAACTTCTATAGATATAAGTTGATTAATTTCTAAATTCATTAATATTCTTTGATTTCAAAATATCAATAAATATAACCATACTTGGATAAGGTCAATAATATTTTTATATTTGTTTTTCTACTTCTCTAAAGTTAAAAGTTACATTATTGTTTATTGCATATCCAGTGGAAACATTCTTAGGTTGATATAGATGCCAGTCATGTGTATGTCAAATACTGCTATTTGGTGACTTGACGGACAGGCTCTCAATAATGAGAATACTCAAATTTGCATAAACCCAAACTGATGGTTTAGTGATAACTTAGCTGTGTTCAAACGCTTATTACTAATTGGAAAGTACCTGAAGAAATTACAGAAAGCATTGTTTAAACCAGTCTGTATCAATAATTACCCTTCATTCTTATTTATTGTATTATCATTAAACATCTTTTACTTGTTAAGGTGTCTCCAGATGATCTTAAGTCTGATAGAGTCGTCCCAATTTTTAAGAAAAGTGACAAAATTTCTGTCGGTAACTACCCCGACCTATGTCTATTGTATTTTCGATAAAAAGCGAGCGGCAAATCCGATGAACAAATACTTAAATTGGTGTGGCCTGAGTATTGGTATCGTATGAAAGACTACCTTACCAACACACCAAGTAACATCTTATAAAAAACATCATAATCCAGTGTCGTAACGATTATGCCTTCCCAGTAATATATAGGTGCAGTAATTTTCTGATAAATTAGTTTGTTTTTCTAAATGCCTCTCTATTCCATGTTGGTGTGCATGTCATGGTTCATTTATTCTCATGTATGTTATTTTATTTACTCTACATGTATTTTAAATTTCAATGTTATGTACTCCTTACCGAAATAAATCTATCTACTTTCCCTTTTCTTTAAATACCCGCTACATTTCCATGTGTCGTCAATGCGCCATAAAACAAAATTAAATCCATTTCATTGCAAATAAACCTTCCACTTTATTTTTAAAGATTCCTTTTAATACTTTAGAGAGAATCACCACTGATGATCGCAGATTTGCGATATTTGTGCTTATTATTTGTTATTTATTCGGTTGACTAAAACACATTATTTAAATAATATTAGTACTTGTTCGTATTGTCATTATCTGATAAAACACTGAACACGTACTGTTTAGTTTTTTATTGGCTTTGCTATATTGTTTTGTGTAAACCTAAGGAATTTATACTCTGATTTGTTAATACAGTTGTGAATAGACACTATCATATACATTTTGTAAATTTTCAGATGACAATTAAAAATTTGACAGCTAATTTTAAAGATTTTCCTTATATTGCTTTGTATTTCACATTATAAAACTTGTTATTTATTAAACATCACCATATTTGTTCATAAAGTTTTCTTTGCTTACGACAATTATTGCATTAGTTTTTACCACACGAAATTTAGCTTTAACTCATTCTCAATATTGTCATGATAATGTGTATGTCCTATAAAGTAATATTTTCATGTCATTAAATTGAAACGATGCTATTCTTTTCAAACGCTATAGTTGAGAATTCATATTTGATTTTTTTATTAACTTAGTGTCCTAGGACACTTACGTACATTGACGTTTTGTAAATACACATGTACGTATCAAATGAAGTTATTTTAATTTCTAAATTAACATGAAAACACTACTGAATGTTTATGTTTGACTAATTATATAATCGAACAAACCAAAAACATTCAAAATGAAAAAAAAAGAGAAATAAAAAAATTATTCTTCATATTAATTATGTAAAACACCTTTACCTTAATGATCCGTTGATTTCAAATGTTTGAATCATGTCCAAGTTGTATGCGCCCTTATGAATATTTCTTATATGTAAGAGAGATATTAGACCAATGACATAACTTCATGACTGTTTTAAGACTTCCTGTTTTAGAAAGACCAAATGCTTCGCTGAAGAGATTTTGAATACATTCGAATCAAAGTGCTAAATAATATACTAATGGCACGCATAATTTATGCGACAATTTTGAATGATAGC
The DNA here is from genome assembly GCA_964023205.1 of Lutraria lutraria. NCBI lineage: Eukaryota > Metazoa > Mollusca > Bivalvia > Venerida > Mactridae > Lutraria > Lutraria lutraria. The sequence goes on along the minus strand of OZ026846.1, from coordinate 24,840,801 downwards.
TGGCTAATCAAGATTCGATATTCTTTATTTGTAACGTAAACGTATACATGTTTCTAGTAACATGATCGTTTTATGTAAATGAAAGATCACATCATTTACAATAATAATAATCGAGAAATCAGGATTTATATTTTTGAACCGGAATATATTAATCGTACACCGCCGTGTTACCAATCAGAAATCACGAAACATTAGTAATTGCTATGGCGGTGTGTAAAAATAAAAAAATCTGTTCGAAAATAAAATGTCGATTTTGCAAATATTTGCGTCTTCTGAAATAGTTCGTAGACGTGTGATTGTTCATATATGATGTATTGGTCAATACGACCTATGATAGACTGACAATTGCATTAGTATGTGAAAGTAGGACATTTTTGTGGCCGCTAAAGTTTGGTGTTTTGGGTAGAAATTATTACAATTTTACTTTTAGTGTGGGTTAAACAACTCAAATTTACTATACTTCATACGAAACAAAAAGAGAAATATGTACCCAAATCGTTCGTGCACATACAAATATTTTCAACATTTATACTAACGGACCGACTTTTCGCTCATATATAATGCAGATCATATACATGTATGTGAAGGACATAGGCTTTACTAGTTTCTTAGCTTTTAAAATAAAAAGAAATAATTGGAAAGTTTAATGATCAGCATATTAATGAAAGACAATTAATGAAATTGCATTAAAAACTTTTTGTTGTACACAAACTAGCGAACAACACATAAGGAGCAGTAAATATCGACATCAATACTTTTTAACACGACAGTTCATCACCGCATTGAACACAATCAATGTCACTCAAACCATAAGGCCCCTGACACAATAGAGTAGGGCCTATAGTTAACCCGATGTTTCACGAGATTCAGGCGTGATCATTTAATTCTAAATAACTCTTTAACGATCACTTTTTAAAAGCACAAAACCAGTATTTTACGCTCGTATTTAGCGACTCGAATTATTATTCGTAAGCCGCTGTTTAAACATTCGGTTTCCACAGGTTACCCGACATGATCTCGATGTTCAACGTCTCTATTTTATGCCAAGTACAAATCAATATGATTAGATGAGAATTCGCCCGGTAATATCAAGATAATGTTAAAAAGGCATAAAACACATATGTCGATTGTATAGATTGTTGCAAATGAATGCATACGTCGTAGAGATATTACTGAACCATCCAAATGAAAAATTTCACGGTAGAAAAATACATTATCAGCGTATATTTAACTTCTTGTAATATGAAAAGATGCGTTAAACGATTTATATAACATTAACTGTAACCTTTTACTTGCCCAATGCACGGACATATTCTCTGGAATACTAGTATTAAAAGCCTTTTGGGTTTTATGATGTACTTTTATTTCTTCAGACCTGGGGATAGTATATTTGTCCCAGTTTATTCCAATTCTATTTTTTATCGGTGCTCTAGTAGCTAATAGTACATGAATGTGACTAATCGCTTTTGGAATATTTCAACGAGGACACTAATTTAATAATTACATAATGTGGTTTATTGCTAATGTTTTCTTCAAATACAAAAAAAATGTAATGAGTTCTATTGTTTGTTTTATTTATCTATATAGAACCTCTATCAACCTGGTTTGATATTGTGATACGTATTAACAAATTGTATCGTGGTAGACACAAAATCTGATTTGTTAATTATATCACATTTAACAATGCATGAATTATTATATACCACCTGTGAACAGAGACACTCCGACTGTAAAGAATTGTTGTATTATTTCAATTGTCAGTTTATGCTATACTCGAGTTTGTAGAGTTTATTGTGACTAATGCATAAAGACCACTTCTGTACTTTAATTACTGTAGATTGTCTACACAGACATATTTTACTGCATGTCCCAATCTGAACAAGTGTATGGGTCACCTCTCCAGACCAGTTACTTTTATGCAATTATTTCGTTAATGCACTATTTAGTATAATTATTTCAGCGCACTATCGTGGCAAATTAGGCAAGCCTTAATTAAAGTACATTAACTGCACACATAAACATACATGTATGTTTACTACCAATTAGGCTCACAGCATTAAATCCTCCGTATCGTGTTTCCGAACCATTTGAAGAAAGACTTCGCACGTTTTAAAACTTTGTGAATAGATCTTTGTCTTTTGATTTAGTTATCATAGAAGTGTAGGTACTGCACCAGAATACGTGTTCACATGGTCTTGTTGCTGTTTTATGGACTGTCTACAAGAAATTTTATTAAATGACGCATTTAAACTGCAATAACATCTTTAGTGTCAGTAACATATCTTAGTTGTAGGTCATGCATTTTGCCCCAAAAGATATACAAAAATGTATATGTTTTTCCTATATAAGTCTATGAATAATAAGTGACAATGAGTAGGGTCAATTTTGACCTATAGCGATTTATAAAGAACATTTGATACACCAGTCCAGTCAATCATTATCCTACGCCCAATGCCGGAGGTATAATGGATTGATGTTGCCCGTCCGGCTGTTAGTCCGCACATTTGTCCGTCCGTCACACTTTTTTAAATTTCCAATATCTTTAAAACATTTGAAGAGTTTTGTTTGTAACTTAAATTATAAATTGAGCGTGAAGAGCGAAGGAGTACTGATCCAGATCCATAACTCTATCGTGAATTTTGACAGAATTATCTCCCGTTTGAATTAGAAAATATCGACACTTTTACTGTTAAATACGATTACTTTATTGGACCTCATGAAACTTTGAATATTAGTAGTGTGTGGAAATCTGCTAATCAGGAACTTTACTACCATGCATTTTGACAGATAAATCCCTCTTTTTAGATTTACAGATATTGTAACTTATACAGTTACTTACAATAATTTAAAAGGTATTTTGCTGTAATCTGGCTTGCAGTGGATTTGTAGCTTGCACATATGTATCTGATTTAACCTACAAACAAAAATACTCGACAGCGGATGGCAATTCGATGTATCCATTTGTTTTATCATTATATATAATATTAACAGAATAGAAAGGTTCTTGGAATACATAGATTTTCTGTACCACTGCATACAATCTGTCACATATTTTAACTGATTATGTACATAATAAAAATTTCGGGACTGAAATATATTATGTAACAGAGAGGTTTTCGGATATGAAAGGTTCTTTCGTGTTACGCAAGATTCCTTTTCCAAATCAAATCATTTGCAGTTTCAATTCTGAGTAACATAATCTATGGCATAACGTGTTTTCTTTTTGCTGTTCGAGTATTTTATAGTGTATGTCGGACTGGGTAATATCATGATCAACAAAAAAATCAACGAAGTTTTTTCATTGATTTTTTTCCAATGATAAAAAAATCTAAGGTGTTAAAATGTCAAAATAATAAAATTACATACACGTATGAAATTATAAAAGATATAAAATTGTATTCTATTTACTAATTCTATAGAGAAAATAACAACACGTTGATATAAAGTCATATAAAGAAAAAAATACCCAAAAAAAAAGTACATACAATGTGCTAGTATTCCAAGGCATGATAATGAAATACTGTGGAACTATACAACATACAAAACAACGTATAATAGACAAAGACAACATAGGATAAACAAAGTACATACTTTACCAACGAAAGTTAAGTAAATGATACTTTGTATAATTAATACCATAGGAATATAATCGTAAGTGTTTAAAATTGTGAAACATGCGTCAAATGTACCATGAAAAAAACATGCTATTTAACCACAACAAAATTAAAAATACCATGCAATCGATCATATCTTCCTCCCCTATTAGCAAAGACGACTAGCTCTCCGGGTGTTTCGGCTGTGACTGAACCCGTAAAAACATTTCCTGATTTCTCTAGGTACGTTTTTCCAACCCTCATGGTCTGAAGATAAGGTGCTTCAATTTGGAAGTCGATTTTCTTGTTAACCTGGAGTTTTCTTGTCAAAGGTTTCCTCAGTATCACTTTTTCGTCATCTGTGGTTCCATATGTGCCCGGGTATTCAAAGTCCTTAACGTTGACTTCGGTACATTTTATTATATATGTCATCAAATGTCCATAAGACGTTGCCTCTGTAACAAAACGACCAAATACATCCAAAGTATATGTACCTACTTTAGGCGGGTGTACAAACAGTACATAAACACCATTTTCCATATAACCGTATGTAGCGTTATTTTGTTCACGCAGTGTATTACCATCATGCAACGTTAAACTCGTACTAACAGCAATTCCCTCCGGTATATCGCTCTCGAATGCCATTTTCAGTGCATTATTCATTTCAATTAATGCATTTGTGTGACTTACAGCTCGAGCCCCAATACGGAACGCTCCGGGTGAATACTTTACAGCTCGGGAGTATTCTAGTAGACTAACAGGCTGATCTAACAGCTGCCACTTCATGCTCTCCTCCATGTTGCCATCCATATATGGGAAATGGTTTGTTATGAAATGTCTCGGATTAGTAAGGAAATAAAATTCATTGAATTCTTTCTCAAATTGATTCATTGAATTCAGATGTCCGGCTCCCCATGTGCTGTCAATAAGGTACCATACACCTTTCAGTTGTACCGCGTTCCATGCATGGTTTGTTTTTGATGATTCTGTAATAATTTGGTCAGCTGAATGGCTATAACCCTTGGCAAATCCAGATATTTTCTTTACAGGAATACTCGCTGCTATACATAATGAATAATTAAAATATGAATTTACAAATTTCGTAAATACACAGAAAAATGTATTAAAATTGCCTTGCTTCATGCAAAGGGTGTGATTGTTTAGTTTCGACTTCCGCATTATCTATGTATAAGAAATAAGAACGGACATGGATCTTTGGAGTCACCATGGTATATTATATAAGCGTCACTCACCTCATTCCCAGCTCCACTCAAACAATCTGACGATATGCATGCATTGTTGTGTTCAAATATAAACCATAATATATGGTATCTAGGTCCACTACTATATTTCACATTGATCAAATTCATTACGAACTATAGTTATTGTTTCGATCAAAGACTCGTGGATAAAAGTACATTGTAATCAATGTTTCTTTTGTCACGCTCGATGAGAGAACTGGTTTCGGTCCAAATGTGATTACGAAACGTATTAATGTTCAAATACTTCACGCTTACCTGCATAGTTCACTCATGACATTGGCATAACCTTCGCATACAGAACGACCACAATTCAAAACTCCCTGACTATCACAGGGAGCACGTTTAACTCTTCCAAAATATCCATCCACGTCATACCTGCAAAGAAATATAAACATGCTTTTTCTTATCTTCCAAAGAAACGAATAAACATTTACAGTTCTTCAGACAGAGTAAAATATTTGCTCATACATATACATTATAGTTTTGCATCTCCAATACATTGAAGGCCCTATCTACCATGGGTGTAAATAGTTAGATCTGTTAAATCTTACTTGATATTCTCAGATATCCACACAAAAATCCCACGTAGTAACATTAGAGGATCCTTGGATACAGAGGATAAATAGTTCACAATATCTTCTGTTGAGTTCTGTACAGCATCAGGCGCCTGGAATAAAATAACGCGGTACCAATTGTATCACAGTCATATAGTTGCTCCACACAGAAATCATATGCTAGGAATTATCAAATAATAATGTGACTGATGTTAAATGTAACAACCTTGAAGCGTAAGAGCGAGTACTGTTACATACTTAGTCAAGGTAATCTTGACACTGGAAAATTGAACTGATTTCGACCATTTTGTAGTATCTTTTCGTGTATGACAATGAGCTAATAAAATTACGAACTGACGTCTTTTACCTGTCGCGCATGTTTATCTATTTGTTTGTATATGTCTTCAGTTTCTTGTTTGTTATATTTCCCATCAGGATTTTCTGACAGCTTCTCTGTTTGTATTATATGTTCCTTTTGTATTTGAACTGTCTCTTGATTTTCATCTTGTACTTGAGTCTGTTGATTATGGTGTTGATTTTCTTCTTCTGCCTGTGTCTGTTGATCATGTTGTTGATTTTCATCTTGTACTTGAGTCTGTTGATTATGTTGTTGATTTTCATCTTGTACTTGAGTCTGTTGATTATGTTGTTGATTTTCATCTTGTACTTGAGTCTGTTGATCATGTTGTTGATTTTCATCTTGTACTTGAGTCTGTTGATTATGGTGTTGATTTTCATCTTGTACTTGAGTCTGTTGATCATGTTGTTGATTTTCATCTTGTACTTGAGTCTGTTGATTATGGTGTTGATTTTCATCTTCTACTTGTGTCTGTTGATCATGTTGTTGATTTTCATCTTGTACTTGAGTCTGTTGATTATGTTGTTGATTTTCATCTTGTACTTGAGTCTGTTGATTATGGTGTTGATTTTCATCTTGTTCTTGAGTCTGTTGATCATGTTGTTGATTTTCATCTTGTACTTGAGTCTGTTGATTATGGTGTTGATTTTCATCTTGTACTTGAGTCTGTTGATCATGTTGTTGATTTTCATCTTGTACTTGAGTCTGTTGATCATGTTGTTGATTTTCATCTTGTACTTGAGTCTGTTGATTATGGTGTTGATTTTCATCTTGTACTTGAGTCTGTTGATCATGTTGTTGATTTTCATCTTGTACTTGAGTCTGTTGATCATGTTGTTGATTTTCATCTTGTACTTGAGTCTGTTGATCATGTTGTTGATTTTCATCTTGTACTTGAGTCTGTTGATTATGTTGTTGATTTTCATCTTGTACTTGAGTCTGTTGATTATGTTGTTGATTTTCATCTTGTACTTGAGTCTGTTGATTATGTTGTTGATTTTCATCTTGTACTTGAGTCTGTTGATTATGGTGTTGATTTTCATCTTGTACTTGAGTCTGTTGATCATGTTGTTGATTTTCATCTTGTACTTGAGTCTGTTGATTATGGTGTTGATTTTCATCTTCTACTTGTGTCTGTTGATCATGTTGTTGATTTTCATCTTGTACTTGAGTCTGTTGATTATGTTGTTGATTTTCATCTTGTACTTGAGTCTGTTGATTATGTTGTTGATTTTCATCTTGTACTTGAGTCTGTTGATTATGGTGTTGATTTTCATCTTGTACTTGAGTCTGTTGATCATGTTGTTGATTTTCATCTTGTACTTGAGTCTGTTGATTATGGTGTTGATTTTCATCTTGTACTTGAGTCTCTTGATCATGTTGTTGATTTTCATCTTGTACTTGAGTCTGTTGATCATGTTGTTGATTTTCATCTTGTACTTGAGTCTGTTGATTATGTTGTTGATTTTCATCTTGTACTTGAGTCTGTTGATCATGTTGTTGATTTTCATCTTGTACTTGAGTCTGTTGATTATGTTGTTGATTTTCATCTTCTAGTTGTGTTTGTTTGCCATGTTGTTGATTTTCATCTTCTAGTTGTGTTTGTTTGCCATGTTGTTGATTTTCATCCTCTAGTTGTGTCTGTTTGTCGTGTTGTTGATTTTCATCTTCTAGTTTTGTTTGTTGATCATGTTCCTGATGTTCTACCTTCTGTTGAGTCGTCCGATCCCTTTGTTGATGATAATCTTCTACTGGTTCAATTTCTTGAGTAAGTTGCCGGACAAGGAGTCCTTTGTTTTGGTTCCATTTTGTCTCCTGCTGTTTTTCTGGTTCTCCTATTTCTTGGTGCATTATAATGTGGTTAACAACTTGATCGTCATCCTGTTGGACTCCATTTTGCTTTTGTCTTTTCTCTACGTTTTGGACTTGAATTGGTTGCTGTTTCTGGTGTTTAGTTTCGTCTACCTGTTCTTGTCTCCTATTATTCTTTCTCCCATTGACTGCTACATGTTTTGTTTGGTTAATGACGTCTTTCGAGTTCCCACAACCCATAATGATCCCTGAAACGTAGACCATGTGAGCCATCTAACTTACTTCGAATAATATACTAGTATAAGACAAATGTGATTGACGGAGCTTCACGAACATCGAGATGGATTCGACGTGACATACAATGACGAACGAATCATTTCATGGAATTTTAAATAAAAAAAGATTAAAACGGTGATTCAATAGATTTTATGCCGGTGTTATTCTAGGTTTCGTGTTCTTTATTTAAAGAAGACCTTCAAATGGCTATTCAAATACTTAAGCATATAATGGTATACAGTCACTGTAAAATCAAAGCATGAAAGTACTGGTTATTTTTATTATGGTGAAATAAATTACATGTAAAATGCTTCCATTAAAAACAGTATTTGATTTGTTAACTCTTAAATAATAATTGAATTACTCACGTTAAAATCCCGATATTTTCGCAAATACCATTCAAATCAACAAAAAAGTTTGATCCATTAAAATATTTTGTTTTATAAAACTTTTATTAGAAAAAGTATTTGACGTTATTCATGAACAAATACACCCCATTATAATAGATGTGTGCAAGAAACAATCAGGAAGACCGATATTCATTTTATATGTCAATGTCCTTTCTATGCTAACTTACGTAAACAATATATTTTAAAATCATATCATAATAATAAAGCACCCATGTTTTATTTTTTTTATGATTACTGAATTCTCAGAATTAACAATCATTAATTAAAGTTTCTTATTCTAAAGAAGCCATACAATTGACAAATTCACCATCATTCTTTTTGATATACATTTTTGTGCTTTTTTACGGTTTATACATGTACTTGTTAGTTTCCCTTTTGTTTAAATGCTCGCAACATGACTATGTTTGTAACAAACTTTAATCTGTTTCATTGCAAGTAAACACACCACTTTATTTTTAAAGCTTTATCTTATTACTTCAGAGAAAATCACTACTGATGATTGCAGAAATGTATTATTTGTGCTTATGATTTGTCACTTATTGAGTTGACTAAAACGTGTCATTTAAATATACTAGTATTTGTGCGTATTGTCTTTATCTGATCAAAATATTGAACGCGTACTGTTCAGTTTTTTTATTGGCTTTGCTGAAATGTTTTGTGTAAACTTACGGAATTTATACATGTTAGTACAGTTGTGACGTGTCATTATTGTATATATTTTGTAAATTTTCAGATTACAATTAATACTAATTTTTAAGACAACCACGCTTATTTTCGTCACTACCGTCAATCGAAAAGATGGCGAGTTCACTACCTTGGAGTATTTTATACAATAAGGGAAAAAATGAAGATTTTTCTTTCGACAGGTTTGCGTTGTTTGATAGGTGAAATTGAAAAATAACGTCGGTAAACGTATAAAAATCACGAAATCGAGTGCCTATGCAGTGCATCACCGCATTGAAAACAACCAGGATCACTCAAATCATAAAGACCCTGACACAATAGAGTAGGGCCAATAGTTTACCCAATGTTGCTCGAGATTCAGATGTGATCATGTAATATCTTACTTTAAAAGAACTCTTTAACTATCAATTTTAAAAGCACACAACCAGCATTTTACGCTCGTATTTAGCGACTCGATGTTTGACGTCGCCATTTTATGTCAAGTATGAATCAATAAGATTTTAGAATTCGCCCAGAAATATCAAAATAGTGTTAAAAAGGCACAAAACTAAAACACATACGTCGATGGTAGATTGTTGCAAATGAATGCATACGTCTGTAGAGATAATTACTGAACCATCCAAATGAAAAATTTCACGGTAGAAAAATACATTATCAGCGTATATTTAACTTCTTGTAATATGAAAAGATGCGTTAAACGATTTATATAACATTAACTGTAACCTTTTACTTGCCCAATGCACGGACATATTCTCTGGAATACTAGTATTAAAAGCCTTTTGGAGGACCTTGGGTTTTATGATGTATTTTTATTTCTTCAGACCTGGGGATAGTATATTTGTCCCAGTTTATTCCAATTCTATTTTTTATCGGTGCTCTAGTAGCTAATAGTACATGAATGTGACTAATCGCTTTTGAAATATTTCAACGAGGACACTAATTTAATAATTGCATAATGTGGTTTATTGCTAATGTTTTCTTCAAATACAAAAAAAAAATGTAATGAGTTCTATTGTTTGTTTTATTTATCTATATAGAAAATCTATCAACCTGGTTTGATATTGTGATACGTATTAACAAATTGTATCGTGGTAGACACAAAATCTGATTTGTTAATTATATCACATTTAACAATGCATGAATTATTATATACCACCTGTGAACAGAGACACTCCGACTGTAAAGACTTGTTGTATTATTTCAATTGTCAGTTTATGCTATACTCGAGTTTGTAGAGTTTATTGTGACTAATGCATAAAGACCACTTCTGTACTTTAATTACTGTAGATTGTCTACACAGACATATTTTACTGCATGTCCCAATCTGAACAAGTGTATGGGTCACCTCTCCAGACCAGTTACTTTTATGCAATTATTTCGTTAATGCACTATTTAGTATAATTATTTCAGCGCACTATCGTGGCAAATTAGGCAAGCCTTAATTAAAGTACATTAACTGCACACATAAACATACATCGATGTTTACTACCAATTACGCTCACAGCATTAAATCCTCCGTATCGTGTTTCCGAACCATTTGAAGGAAGACTTCGCACGTTTTAAAACTTTGTGAATAGATCTTTGTCTTTTGATTTAGTTATCATAGAAGTGTAGGTACTGCACCAGAATACGTGTTCACATGGTCTTGTTGCTGTTTTATGGACTGTCTACAAGAAATTTTATTAAATGACGCATTTAAACTGCAATAACATCTTTAGTGTCAGTAACATAGTTGTAGGTCATGCATTTTGCCCCAAAAGATATACAAAACTGTATATGTTTTTCCTATATAAGTCTATGAATAATAAGTGACAATGAGTAGGGTCAATTTTGACCTATAGCGATTTATAAAGAACATTTGATACACCAGTCCAGTCAATCATTATCCTACGCCAAAGGCGGAGGTATAATGGATTGATGTTGCCCGTCCGGCTGTTAGTCCGCACATTTGTCCGTCCGTCACACTTTTTTAAATTTCCAATATCTTTAAAACATTTGAAGAGTTTTGTTTGTAACTTAAATTATAAATTGAGCGTGAAGAGCGAAGGAGTACTGATCCAGGTCCATAACTCTATCGTGAATTTTGACAGAATTATCTCCCGTTTGAATTAGAAAATATCGACACTTTTACTGTTAAATACGATTACTTTATTGGACCTCATGAAACTTTGAATATTAGTAGTGTGTGGAAATCTGCTAATCAGGAACTTTACTACCATGCATTTTGACAGATAAATCCCTCTTTTTAGATTTACAGATATTGTAACTTATACAGTTACTTACAATAATTTAAAAGGTATTTTGCTGTAATCTGGCTTGCAGTGGATTTGTAGCTTGCACATATGTATCTGATTTAACCTACAAACAAAAATACTCGACAGCGGATGGCAATTCGATGTATCCATTTGTTTTATCATTATATATAATATTAACAGAATAGAAAGGTTCTTGGAATACATAGATTTTCTGTACCACTGCATACAATCTGTCACATATTTTAACTGATTATGTACATAATAAAAATTTCGGGACTGAAATATATTATGTAACAGAGAGGTTTTCGGATATGAAAGGTTCTTTCGTGTTACGCAAGATTCCTTTTCCAAGTCAAATCATTTGCAGTTTGAATTCTGAGTAACAGAATCTATGGCATAACGTGTTTTCTTTTTGCTGTTCGAGTATTTTATAGTGTATGTCGGACTGGGTAATATCATGATCAACAAAAAAATCAACGAAGTGTTTTCATTGATTTTTTTCCAATGATAAAAAAATCTAAGATATAAAAATGTGAAAATAATAAAAATACATACACGTATGAAATTATAAAAGATATAAAATTGTATTCTATTTACTAATTCTATAGAGAAAATAACAACACGTTGATATAAAGTCATATAAAGAAAAAAAATACCAAAAAAAAAAGTACATACAATGTGCTAGTATTCCAAGGCATGATAATGAAATACTGTGGAACTATACAACATACGATACAACGTATAATAGACAAAGACAACATAGGATAAACAAAGTACATACTTTACCAACGAAAGTTAAGTAAATGATAGTTTGTATAATTAATACCATAGGAATATAATCGTAAATGTTTAAAATTGTGAAACATGCGTCAAATGTACCATGAAAAAAACATGCTATTTAACTACAACAAAATTAAAAATACCATGCAATCGATCATATCTTCCTCCACTATTAGCAAAGACGACTAGCTCTCCGGGTGTTTCGGCTGTGACTGAACCCGTAAAAACATTTCCTGCTTTCTCTAGGTACGTTTTTCCAACCCTCATGGTCTGAAGATAAGGTGCTTCAATTTGGAAGTCGATTTTCTTGTTAACCTGGAGTTTTCTTGTCAAAGGTTTCCTCAGTATCACTTTTTCTTCATCTGTGGTTCCATATGTGCCCGGGTATTCAAAGTCCTTAACGTTGACTTCGGTACATTTTATTATATATGTCATCAAATGTCCATAAGACGTTGCCTCTGTAACAAAACGACCAAATACATCCAAAGTATATGTACCTACTTTAGGCGGGTGTACAAACAGTACATAAACACCATTTTCCATATAACCGTATGTAGCGTTATTTTGTTCACGCAGTGTATTACCATCATGCAACGTTAAACTCGTACTAACAGCAATTCCCTCCGGTATATCGCTCTTGAATGCCATTTTCAGTTCATTATTCATTTCAATTAATGCATTTGTGTGACTTACAGCTCGAGCCCCAATACGGAACGCTCCGGGTGAATACTTTACAGCTCGGGAGTATTCTAGTAGACTAACAGGCTGATCTAACAGCTGCCACTTCATGCTCTCTTCCATGTTGCCATCCATGTATGGGAAATGATCTGTTATGAAATGTTTCGGATGTGTAAGGAAATAACATTCATTGAATTCTTTCTCAAATTGATTCATTGAATTCAGATGTCCGGCTCCCCATGTGCTGTCAATAAGGTACCATACACCTTTCAGTTGTACCGCGTTCCATGCATGGTTTGTTTTTGATGATTCTGTAATAATTTGGTCAGCTGAATGGCTATAACCCTTGGCAAATCCAGATATTTTCTTTGCAGGAATACTCGCTTTGCTATACATAATGAATAATTAAAATATGAATTTACAAATTTCGTAAATACACAGAAAAATGTATTAAAATTGCCTTGCTTCATGCAAAGGGTGTGATTGTTTAGTTTCGACTTCCGCATTATCTATGTATAAGAAATAAGAACGGACATGGATCTTTGGAGTCACCATGGTATATTATATAAGCGTCACTCACCTCATTCCCAGCTCCACTCAAACAATCTGACGATATGCATGCATTGTTGTGTTCAAATATAAACCATAATATATGGTATTTAGGTCCACTACTATATTTCACATTAATCAAATTCATTACGAACTATAGTTATTGTTTCGATCAAAGACTCGTGGATAAAAGTACATTGTAATCAATGTTTCTTTTGTCACGCTCGATAAGAGAACTGGTTTCGGTCCAAATGTGATTACGAAACGTATTAATGTTCAAATACTTCACGCTTACCTGCATAGTTCACTCATGACATTGGCATAACCTTCGCATACAGAACGACCACAATTCAAAACTCCCTGACTATCACAGGGAGCACGTTTAACTCTTCCAAAATATCCATCCACGTCATACCTGCAAAGAAATATAAACATACTTTTCCTTATCCTCCAAAGAAACGAATAAACATTCACAGTTCTTCAGACAGAGTAAAATATTTGCTCGTACATATATACATTATAGTTTTGCATCTCCAATACATCAAAGGCCCTATCTACCATGGGTGTTAAATAGTTAGATCTGTTAAATCTTACTTGATATTCTCAGATATCCACACAAAAATCCCACGTAGTAACATTAGAGGATCCTTGGATACAGAGGATAAATAGTTCACAATATCTTCTGTTGAGTTCTTTACAGCATCAGGCGCCTGGAATAAAATAACGCGGTACCAATTGTATCACAGTCATATAATTGCTCCACACTGAAACCATATGCTAGGAATTATCAAATAATAATGTGACTGTTGTTAAATGTAACAACCTTGAAGCGTAAGAGCGAGTACTGTTACATACTTAGTCAAGGTAATCTTGACACTGGAAAATTGAACTGAGGTCGATCAGTTTGTTGTATCTATTCGTGTATGACAATGAGCTAATATAATTACAAACTGACGTCTTTTACCTGTCGCGCATGTTTATCTATTTGTTCGTATATGTCTTCAGTTTCTTGTTTGTTATATTTCCCATCAGGATTTTCTGACAGCTTCTCTGTTTGTATTTTATGTTCCTTTTGTATTTTAACTGTCTCGTGATTTTCATCTTGTACTTGAGTCTGTTGATTATGATGTTGATTTTCTTCTTCTGCCTGTGTCTGTTGATCATGTTGTTGATTTTCATCCTCTAGTTGTGTCTGTTTGCCATGTTGTTGATTTTCGTCATCTAGTTGTGTCTGTTTGCCATGTTGTTGATTTTCGTCATCTAGTTGTGTCTGTTTGCCATGTTGTTGATTTTCGTCATCTAGTTGTGTCTGTTTGCCATGTTGTTGATTTTCGTCATCTAGTTGTGTCTGTTTGCCGTGCTGTTGATTTTCATCCTCTAGTTGTGTCTGTTTGTCGTGTTGTTGATTTTCATCTTCTAGTTTTGTTTGTTGATCATGTTCCTGATGTTCTACCTTCTGTTGAGTCGTCCGATCCCTTTGTTGATGATAATCTTCTACTGGTTCAATTTCTTGAGTAAGTTGCCGGACAAGGAGTCCTTTGTTTTGGTTCCATTTTGTCTCCTGCTGTTTTTCTGGTTCTCCTATTTCTTGGTGCATTATAATGTGGTTAACAACTTGATCGTCATCCTGTTGGACTCCATTTTGCTTTTGTCTTTTCTCTACGTTTTGGACTTGAATTGGTTGCTGTTTCTGGTGTTTATTTTCGTCTACCTGTTCTTGTCTCCAATTATTCTTTCTCCCATTGACTGATACATGTTTTGTTTGGTTAATGACGTCTTTCGAGTTCCCACAACCCATAATGATCCCTGAAACGTAGACCATGTGAGCCATCTAACTTACTTCGAATAATATACTAGTATAAGACAAATGTGATTGACGGAGCTTCACGAACATCGAGATGGATTCGACGTGACATACAATGACGAACGAATCATTTCATGGAATTTTAAATAAAAAAAGATTAAAACGGTGATTCAAAAGATTTTATGCCGGTGTTATTCTAGGTTTCGTGTTCTTTATTTAAAGAAGACCTTCAAATGGCTATTCAAATACTTAAGCATATAATGGTATACAGTCACTGTAAAATCAAAGCATGAAAGTACTGGTTATTTTTATTATGGTGAAATAAATTACATGTAAAATGCTTCCATTAAAAACAGTATTTGATTTGTTAACTCTTAAATAATAATTGAATTACTCACGTTAAAATCCCGATATTTTCGCAAATACCATTCTAATCAACAAAAAAGTTTGATCCATTAAAATATTTTGTTTTATAAAACTTTTATTAGAAAAAGTATTTGACGTTATTCATGAACAAATACATCCCATTATAATAGATGTGTGCAAGAAACAATCAGGAAGACCGAGATTCATTTTATATGTCAATGTCCTTTCTATGCTAACTTACGTAAACAATATATTTTAAAATCATATCATAATAATAAAGCACCCATGTTTTATTTTTTTTATGATTACTGAATTCTCAGAATTAACAATCATTAATTAAAGTTTCTTATTCTAAAGAAGCCATACAATTGACAAATTCACCATCATTCTTTTTGATATACATTTATGTGTTTTTTTACGGTTTATACATGTACTTGTTAGTTTCCCTTTTGTTTAAATGCTCGCAACATGACCATGTTTGTAACAAACTTTAATCTGTTTCATTGCAAGTAAACACACCACTTTATTTTTAAAGCTTTATCTTATTACTTCAGAGAAAATCACCACTGCTGATTGCAGAAATGTATTATTTGTGCTTATGATTTGTCACTTATTGAGTTGACTAAAACGTGTCATTTAAATATACTAGTATTTGTGCGTATTGTCTTTATCTGATCAAAATATTGAACGCGTACTGTTCAGTTTTTTTTATTGGCTTTGCTGAAATGTTTTGTGTAAACTTACGGAATTTATACATGTTAGTACAGTTGTGAAGTGTCATTATTGTATATATTTTGTAAATTTTCAGATTACAATTAATGCTAATTTTTAAGACAGCCAAATCCAATAAAAGACATTACTTATATTGATTTGTATTTCACAGAGCAATTCTTTATAACAACCGGTAATTGAAACGTTTTTATCAATTATACATCATCATCATATTTGTTCATAAATTCTTCTTCGCTTACGACTAGTATTGTATTAGTTTTCTTTATGATTTTAAACTTTAGAATATCATTGATATCATCATAATTTGTAGAACGTACAGAGCTTCAATATTATCTGACATATCTGGTATTATTTCTTACAATTAGTAAAATCTTCACCGTTTTTTTTCTTCTCGGTCATGATAATATTAATTCATTTAAACGAAGGCAACATTTGCATATATATAAACGATCTCATGAATCACTTCATGAACGTCATAGATAAATAAATACTAAAAAACATTGTTTTATCGATTCATCCCTTTTTTGTAAAAAATAATTCTTAGCACAATTCTTAAAAGGTGAAATTGTAGATTTTGAACATTCTGTGATCGCAATTTTGTTCCAAATTCTCGAAAATAAAAATGAGAAGATTTTTATGTAATTTGTATTATGTTCAGGAGTAACTTAGTTATTTATTAGTTATTTGAAAGTATATTGTGTGCACTGTTATCAGAAAGTCTTAAGACTTCATCATATTAACATCTATTTTGAAATGTTAAACATTTTAGAGAAATTGATCATTTGTTAACAAATACTTTTACCATACATTTGTACTTCACTCATTCAAAAAATTGTAATGATAATGTGAACGCATTATAAAGTTATATTTCCTCGCTATATTTGAGAATTCATATTTGAAATTTTTTATTAAACTGAGTGACCCAGGATAAAGTATTATCAAGTATTATCAAGTACTAACATGTATGTACATTCACGTTTTGTAAATACGTATCAAATAAAGTTATTTTAACCTCTAATTTAAAAAATAAGAATATATATTCATAATGAATATGTAAAAAAATCTTTACCTTAATGATCCGTTGATTTTAAATGTTTGAATTGCGTCCAAGTTTTATGCGCCCTTATGAATATTTCTTACATGTAAGAGAGATATTAGACCAATGACATAACTTCATGACTGTTTCAAAACTTCCTGTTTTAGGAACACCAAATACTTCGCTGAACAGGTTTTGAATGTATTCGAATCAAAGTGTTTGATGATATACTAATGGCACGCATAATTTACGCGACAGTTTTGAATGATAGCTGGCTAATTAATATTCAATAGTCTTTATATGTAACTTAAACGTATATATGTTTCTAGTTGAATGGTCGTTTTATGTAAATCAAAGATTACATCATTTATAAGTTACACAAGTTTATATAACGTGCTAATAATCGAGAAATCAGGTGTTATAGTTTTGAATCGTAATATCTCAATCATACACCGCTATGTCACAAATCAGAAATCACACAACATTAGTAATTGCAATGGCGGTGTGTGAATACAAAAATTCTGTTCGAAAATGAAAATGTTAATTTTTCAAATACTTGCGTCTTCTGAAATAGTTTGTAGACCTGTATTTATGTATGTGATTGTTCATTCATGATGTATTGTTCATAGACTGACAATTGTATTAGTATGTGAAAGTAGGACATTTTTGTGGCCGCTTTGATTCCAACTAAAAGAAAGCGGGTCACATTCTAGCGTTTATAGCTCGTGTACGGAATTGGCTAGGAGCTTAGTTTTTGGTATCATTTTGTGCGAAAATATATTTATGAAACCGCTGCAAAATTTGTTTTAATAATTCGTCCATATTGTTATATAATTTTACGCTTTATGTAGTTGGTGCGCATTCACCGGAATGATATAATGCATGTCAGTCGAAGGTTGTGACATTTTAGGTAGAAATTATTACAATTTTACATTTAATGTGGATGAAACAGGTCAAAATTTACTACACTTGTGGACAAAAAAATATTGGTTTGTTTATCATCGTACATTAATAATTAAAATACTGAAAGTAATGTCAGAACATGATTTTTTCCATACGAAGCAAAACAAAGAAATATGTACCCATATCCCTCGTGTCCAATTTTAACATTTACACTAACGGGTCGATTCTCACCGGCTCATATATAATGCAGGTCATATACATGTATGTGGAGGACATATGCTTTACTAGTCTCTTAGCTTTTAAAATGAAAACAAAATAACTGGAAAGTTTAACGTTCAGCACTCAGCACCCAATGTTCGAAAATAAGCGTGGGTCCCGGCTTTCCTTCTAATCTGCACGTGCTTTCCGGGAACCTTGCTTTCGTTGTAGTGTTCCCCAACTTTAAACGTTTTGACAGCTTTTACAAGGAAAGCCAGGACCCACGCTTATTTTCGTCACTACCGTCAATCGAAAAGATGGTGAGTTCACTACCTTGGAGTAGTTTATTCAATAAGGGAAAACAGGATTTGCGTTGTTTGATAGGTGAAATTGAAAAATAACGTCTGTAAACGTATAAAAATCACGAAATCGAGTGCCTATGCAGTACATCACCGCATTGAAAACAACCAGGGTCACTCAAATCATAAAGACCCTGACACAATAGAGTAGGGCCAATAGTTTACCCAATGTTGCACGAGATTCAGATGTGATCATGTAATTCTAAATATCTTACTTTAAAAGGACTCTTTAACTATCATTTTTAAAAGCACACAACCAGCATTTGAGACGAGTATGTTGGTCCCAGTTTATTCCAATTCTAAATTTTTATCGGTGCTCCATTGTCTAATAAACTAGCTTACAAGTACATGAATGTGACTAATCGCTTTTGAAGTATTTCAACGAGGACACCAATTTATTAATTGCATAATGTGGTTTATTGCTAATGTTTTCTTCAAATACAAAACATGTAATGGGTTCTACCAACTTGGTGTGATATTGTGACACGAATTAACAAATTTTGTCGTTGTAGACAATCTGACTTGTTATGTTAATATATGACATTTAACAATGCATGAATTATTACATACCACCTGTAAACAGAGACACTCCGTCTGTAAAGATTTGTAGTATTATTTCAATTGTTAGTTTATGGTGTACTTGAATTTGCACAGTTTATTGTGACTAATGAATCAAGACCACTTCTGTACTTTAATTACTGTAGATTGTCTACACAGACATATTTTACTGTATGTCCCAATCTGAACAAGTGTATTGGTCACCTCTCAAGACCAGTTACTTTTATGCAATTATTTCGTTAATGCACGATTTAGTATACATGTAATTATTTCAGTGCAATATCCTGTGGCAAATTAGGCCAGCCTTAATTAAAGTACATTGACTGCACAGATAAACATAAATATCTGTTTACTACCAATTAGGCACATCGCATTAAATCCTCCACATCGTGTTACCAAACCATTTGAAGAAAGACTTCAGACGTTTTAAAACTTTGTGAATAGATCTTTGTCTTTTGATTTAGTTATCATAGAAGTGTAGGTACTGCACCAGAATACGTGTTCACATAGTCTTGTTGCTGTTTTATGGACTGTCTACAAGAAATTTTATTAAATGACGCATTTAAACTGCAATAACATCTTTAGTGTCAATAACATATCTTAGTTGTATGTCATGCATTTTGCCCCAAAAGATATATATGTTTTTGTTGCGATTGGTTACAATCGCTACAGAGTTGACATAAATACGTACGGACGCACAGAACCGACTCTACAAAGCAACACGAAAAAAGCCGAACAAAACCGAATGCCCAATTTATAAACCATAAAATATAGACATCTCGGAACTACTTCCGTCAAAAATTTCGATAACCTAACAACTCAGTCACACCTCTTTAAGTTATTTAAGTGGTGTCAATCAGTAGCAGATACATTATTAAAATGTAGAATTTGCAGTTTTTACTCCATATCAAGTAATATCGTACGCTATTTCGTGTGTTCAACGTGCACTATTTTTTGCGGAGAAATCCCAGTCACGTGACTACACAAATCAGCTAAATACGACGGCCATTGTTGCAATTAGGCTACTACCGCGAAGACCGAAATGAATAGGAATGTAAGTATTGTTCAGGTTATAAGTGCATGTTGTGAATTATCTTGTCGTCGTATATCTTATTGAATGTTCTATTTGCTCTCATTGTAACGAAAAGAACGTGTCTCCGTTTGATCACAAGGTTGACCTACATAACTAGAGGGGCTAGGTAGTCTGGAGTTCCTTCCCCTACCATTACGTTAATCAGCAAAATCGGGAACCAGACTAAGGGGCTAGGTTGCCTGTTATCGAGTTGTATCAGAGACGTATATACTTTATTTAGTGTTGCGATGTTTTTCTAAATGTGCAATAAGTTTTGAGATACGACAAAGTAATGAAACTGCTGATTACAGTGTCTTGTCGGTCTCGCTGTACCCTAGCTAGTTCGTGTCCCATAACTAATTGGTCTTTTTGAACCATTTTAGTTAAATGGATTTGTCCTCTTTCAAAGTCGACAGTTTAGACGCTTGTTCATGCGTCTACTGATGCAGATAACTTTACATGTATTCCGGAACGCTACGGACTTAATCCAAACCATTTACGAGGAATATTTTATACTCGAACGTCGGCAAAGTATTCGATAACTTTCGTCTGTTGATTACAAGGTATATTTTAGCTCTTGTTGATAGATTATAGTTTAATTCAACGCACTGTACACATATTTTACGGAAATGTGTGGGTTTTAAAGGAAAACGAACTCGACTAAGATTTGTTAGCTTTTAAAGAACAAGTGGCTTTGACGATTAACCTCGATGCTAGTCGAAGGGTCAACAACACAAAATTAGTTGAAAATAAAAAAGGCCAATTTAGTTATGGGACCCAGAACTGTGTAATTGCAAGCATCGTCGTCTAAGACCCTTCGACTGGCTATACGGTATACCCCACTCGCTTAGAAATTCATATTCGTGAAGGTGTCTGCTCTGCGAATATGAACGAAAGTACACGAATACGAACGATATATTCACGATTTGTGAGAATTTCGGAAGTATTTTATTTCTAAATCAAAAAGAACATAAAAATCATATGATATACCAAAAATCGTTGATTTTGGATCTAATATATAGAAGTTATGATCTCGAGCTGTTATATGAATACACGCTTAGAAATTCATATTCGTGAAGGCGTCTGCGCTGCGAATATGAACGATATTTTTATAAATTTTATGGGTTTTTTTCTTTAAAGAAATCTGTTAAAATATCAAGAACATAACAGTAATTGTACATACCAGAATACTTGATAAAAAGTACATAAAAGATACTTTAATAAAAGTTATGAGATGTTTATGAATGCGCGCGTAGAAATTCATATTCGTAAGAGCATGTATAAGCTACGAATATGAACAATATATCGGTCATCATCTACAGTGTATGTAATATATGTTTGTAACAATTTCAAGTTTTTGTTATATACTGCTATTTAGAATTGTCAATATCATTATAATAATAGTATACACCACAAACTTTATTGAGTGAAAGTTTTATGAATGTTCTAACTTATATTCAATTTTGTACATGTAATGCGCGTATAGAAATTCATATTCGTGTTCGGTGTATAGAAATTCATATTCGTGTACAGTAGAGAGTATGGCAATTCATATTCGTGTTGAGAGTATAGAATGCGCATCTTTATCATTCTTGAGTCAATGTAAGCTATGAATATATTATGCCTATTGCAAGTTTTTACTGTTTTTATTGACTGTGTAAAAATAAAATGGATAGGTTACTGAAAGAAACCTATTGAATGCACAGATAACTTCGAGTTAGTCTTCTTTTTTCCTCATTATACGCTCATGATTCACGAATATGAACTTCTATACACTCAACACGAATATGAATTTCTATACTCGAGATCTCTACTGTACACGAATATGAATTTCTATACTCGCGATCTCTACTGTACACGAATATGAATTTCTATACTCGAGATCTCTACTGTACACGAATATGAATTTCTATACTGTCAACACGAATATGAATTTCTATACTCGAGATCACTACTGTACACGAATATGAATTTCTATACTCGAGATCTCTACTGTACACGAATATGAATTTCAACACGAATATGATTTTCCATACACTCAACAAGAATATATGCTCATCACGAATATGAATTTCTATATATACGCTCTACTGCACACGAATATGAATTTCTATACGTTCTTTCATATTACATCTCGAAATTTTATTAAATTAACCCAAATTCAATGTTTTTCGTTATGCATAATTTATATTCCGTCAGTTTAATTTTAAAGATTTCTTTCAATAAAAAACTTTGACAAAAATATAGTTCATATTCGCAGCGCAGACGCCTTCACGAATATGAATTTCTAAGCGAGTATTCATATAATAGCTCATAACTTCTATAAATAAGATCCAAAATCAACGATTTTTGGTATATCCAATTATTTTTATGTTCTTTTTGATTTAGAAATAAAATACTTTCGAAATTCTCATAAATAATGAAAATATCGTTCATATTCGTGTACTTTCGTTCATATTCGCGAATATGACTCATATTCGGTATTAAGACAGACCCCCCACTGGTGATATCTATCAGTGTTTATCAAGGTTGATCAGTTTATTTGGAATATTTTATTTTCACCAACTGTCAAAATGCTCACAGACAGACTGAGCGAAAGGCCCGGAAAGGCAGACTTCCAATAGAGCTGTGTGTTGGTCTGACGAAGAATCTTCTTATCAGACTGGCTGTCCGGCCACTTATTCCCTTGTTGTGCGCAGGATTTATCCTCAGTCTGACAGAATTTTTAAGCTTGAATGTCCGACAGTTTTTTTGCTTTTCGCTAGGTCTACAGGGATCAGACTCGTAATTGCTCGCAGGGATCCGACGAGACATGTAACAATTTGTATACATCAAAGTCATTATATACATTAATTATGTAGTACTTAGTTTACCAAAATAAAAATACCTGTATTGTTGGAAAAGTTTAAAATTTATCCAATTAATTAGCACTTTACAACAATATGATTTAAAGTATCGAATCATGATGATGTCAGGACTCAGATGGCTAGTATTTTGCCTGACCTGTCAGTGTCCACTGTACCTTACCTGCTACAGGTAGCTTCAGATAGTGTTTACTATTAACATGGTCTATAATTTCATGGTAAGTTGTTTTGATAATGATTGATACCACAGGGTCTTGAAAAGTAGCGGCGCCCAAGAGTTCAAATAGTAAGTCGTATTTTTCGTCTTAAGTTCAAATGTTCTGAGTTTTTTATGTACCAGTAGCCCATGTTCCAGCCAACAATCTTCCGAATCCATCGGTCTATTATGTAGTATGGGCTGAATAAATCTTTGGCAATTTTTCAGATACATGTTTAATACCACCCACTACAGAATTGTTACTTATCTTATTGTAGGAATATGAACATAGAAAGGTGAACATCAGAGATGAGGATGTGTGACAGTGTCTACAAAGACAGTCACTCTTAATCTAAACTAAGTTGAAGATAGCACTGGTAGAACCAAAGTTAAATTATGGTTTGATTTGTCACAGTCACCACTAAGGCCAGATGAGTGAGATGACCGTGGAATTATCATAGACGTCATCGTTACTCATACCATAGTAACAGGATATTTTCCACAACAATAATATTAAATCGATAGTATTAGTAAAGGTATGTATAACTGTAAGTGTAACTTTATTTGAGCTGCTACATGATTGAGAGAGTCAACAGGATAATTTGTGAACAGTATGGATCCAGATTAATTTGCAAATGGAAGCTAAGGCCGAACAGATCTTATACTGGTCAAAACCACAGTACAGTCTTCACGAAGAATTTTTTCAATGACTGGACATTCAGTATTGTGAAGCACAAATTTTACCAGACGAAATGAACTTAACAGACTGATTCTTTACCTGTTTTCGCATGATCAAATGTTGTTTTCTATAATATTTATAAAGTATATTTCTTACACATTATAAGTTCTATATGATAGTTTTATTATGATTAACAGAAATTCTTTATCATTTAACTAGTGAAACATTAGTTTTGGGGATTCTGTTATGCATTTTAGACAATATATTTGCTGTAAATTTTACCGGACCATCGGTCTGGTGATTTGTCAAATTTTGCAGGCCTGGCAGCAACTTAGGCAGACTCGGTCTTTGGACCTGTGGCTTAATTCAAAGACTGCATTATGCAGGATTTCTCATACCATTGCTCATTTAGCTTACTTCATTTATGATAATTATAATTTATTCTTGGAAGTCTCTCTTAACAGAAAAATTTAAAGTCATAACATACAAGTTAATTTTGACCTGACTAGTTAAACAAACTTCAGTCTTGTTAGTTGTTATTATGAAATCATTTCTCTTTAATATGTTTGGATAAACTTTGAGTTTCAAATCACAAGATGCTACAAAACTTGGCATCAGAAGGCATAAACTATGCCCTACATTAAGTATAACTGGAAAAAGTAGCTCATTTTCTTCTCATTCAGTATAGTACAAAGTTTGTTTTACTCTTTTATATCTCATTCTGTATTACCTATAATATTTGTTCTATTTTTTTGCAGATGTGTGTTGCGCATGTGAAAGTGTTGCATGTGCAAGTTGACGCTGTTGTAGTAGATTGGAGAGCTTAATGAGCTCCTCCTATATAACGAGCAAACCATTGAAGTCAGATGCCACAAGATGCCAATGTACTGGGAAGTGAGATTGTCACATCTGATCATATGAATTTAGAAATAACTGTGTTTGCTGGCCCTCTGACACTACAGACAAAAAGAAGTGGTAGTGATGTTTCAGTCATCAAGGTTTTAAAGAACTGATTTGTATACTAAGACATTTGCGATGACACAATGAATTCCTCAAACATTTTTTTATATTTTTACAATGAATCTTCAGTTTAAACACTCAGTTCTATTTAGATTCTCTGTTTATATACAGATTGAAGGTATGTGTAACCTTTAGAAGGTGAAGGTATAATTTAGAAAAGTTAGCAAGCAATAAAACTTGTTTATTTTCACATATTCCTAATATTAAATAATAACATACAGTTATTTAAATTTCAACACTCATTCAGGTAGTTTGTCCTTTGTAACTTCAGCTTTTGTCATAGGCATAATGTGGCATTGATGCAGTATTGAGAGATTTCTAATTCTGTATGCGCATTTCAACGTTTGATTCTATTTTTACTAGGCTTTTCAAACTTTTAAAATAATTAATTGATAGCTCTTTGGTCAGCTATCTAGTAATTCTAACTTAACTTTCATTTTTTTAAATTTTATTTTCACATGATTATGGATAGTATAAAAGAAGACATAAAAGCATTATGTATTTTACTTTGTGTTCAGCATATGAAGTCCTTTATTGATGTGCATATTTTGTCCTCTACATTGTTACATGAAATGTGGCATTGACCTTCAATGTCCTCATTTTCAACGTCAAATAGTAGCAAATTTCTTTGTTGTTTTTCCAATCTAGTGCTAGTAGTATTGTTATTGTTATCTTTTTGATATTCTAGATTGCTACTAAAACTTTACTCAAATGAGCGATACAGTGCTAGTCAGCCATTTTGTATAATACTGAGTTACAGTTTATTTTATTAGAGTTATTTTTTTAACAATACCTGATACATTTTTATATGACAAACACTGCTATAATGGTTTTACCGATTTTGCTGGTTATGATGTGATTTGGCCAAAAATGAATTCACTTAAATTGTTCTTATTAGTTAAATTAAGTACATATCACACATACTCCAAATTTAGTGTTATAAGTTGTAAGGCGTTTTTAGTCGTGTTGTACTTTACTCTTTATGCTTTATTTGAGTTTATATTTGAATATTTTCATAAGATGCACATAAAAAACTGGTATATAGATTTTGCTTGTTAAAATGTTCAATGCATGTCAATTATTGGAGTTTTTGATAAAACAAAATAGTCAGTTCCGTGTTAGAGGCCACCTCCGAAATAAATCTGGAATAAAGGCCATCTTAAAACTGTCATTGATTATTTAGAACAAAATGACCTCTTAATTAAAGGTCACCTGTCAATAAAGGCCACATTGTGTTTTTCCCAAGGCTGGCCTTTGTACATAGACTTGACTGTATGTACCTTTGCAGTCATTAAATAGGTCAAGGTCTAAGACTGGTTGAAATGGACCTTGTCCATGCTTTTCTATTCAGAGTCATTGGCTTGGCTCAAACATCAAGGTCACACAGCTCCAGATCAGATTCGTATGACTTAGACACTACTTTAGGTTTTTCAATATTTTCACTTTCATTCACCTTTGCAGAACATTCAAAGATTGTAGCCAATGCTTCTATGTAAAATACAGTCTCTGTTAGTGGCCTGTATGCAAGTCTACAATTATAAATATGCCTGTATATTGACAGTTCAAAAACGTAACTTTATGATCAGTCTTTGTCCAGCAGCATCAACTTTGTGAACACACTAGGGGCCACATTTTTACTCAAATTCTTACAAACTGGGTCAGATTGTTAATATTGACAAAATCTCTGACAAGTCAAATATAGGTCATTTTGGGTGGAAAACTAGGTCACCAAGGCAAATTGAAGGAAAACCTTGTGAACACTCTAAAAGTCATTGTTTTGATTGGATATACATGAAACTTGGTCAGATTTTTTTTTTATGAAATCTTGAACAATTTATGAATAATGGGTTATCTGGGATCAAAAACAAGGTCATTCGGGCAAATTGCTGTAAAACCTTGTGACCACTCTAGATTTCACAGTTTTAATTGGATATTCACCAACCATCCTAAATATGTTTAATGATATGTAGATTAAGAGCAAACATGGGTCATCTGGGATCAATATCTAGGTCATCAGGTCAAATCTGAGGAAGTCCCTTGTTAACTCTGCAGCTGTCACAGTTTTGGTTGGATATTCACCAAAATTTGTCAGAATATATGTCTTAATGATTTGTAGGTCAAGTTCGTATGGGGATCATCTGGGGTCCAAAACTAGGCCACAAGGTCAAATCTTAGGAAAATCTATATAACACTGCAGATGTCTAATTTTGATTGGGTCTTCACGAACCATTGTCAGTATGTTTATGTAGGTGGTACTAAGATAAGTTCGAACATGTTTCATCTGGGGTCAAAAACTAGGTCACCAGGTTAAATCTTTAAATAGGAAAACCTTGTTGATGGATTTGATCAGATCTTCACCAAATCTTACCAGAATGTTTGTCTTAATGATATGTAGGACAAGAACGAATATGAGTCATCTGGGGTATTAAAATGGGTCACTAGGTCAAATGTTAGGTAATTTTTTAACATTAACACTGTAGTTGTCACAGTTTAATTGGATCTTCACTAGACCTTGTAAGAATGATGTCTTAATGATATGTTTGACCTGTTCGAACATGGGTCATCTGGAGTCAAAAAGTAGGTGACCGGGTTAAATGTTTGATAAATTTGTTAATGCTCTTGATGTCAGGGTTTTGATTGGATCATCATCATACCTTATCAGAATGTTTGTCTTATTGTTATTTTGGTCTTGGGTCAGGCACTAGGTCACCAGGTCATCAGTAAACAATGAATGTCATGTGAGCAATAAAGGGCCATTCTGGCACTCATGTTTTATGTGTGTGCATAACATGCAATGTAATGGTGTGTTACACAACTTGAATATTCTTCTTACTGACACAGCCTTCAGACAGCATCTATAGTATATGGAGTTCTGTTAAGAAATAATTTGTGCATGGTAGGAGAAGTGTTTTGGTTACCATTATTAAATTGTTCAGGAATATGATTTAACTTATGAAGTAAATTTTGTGTGATTTTTTGGACTTGATTTTTATCAAAACCAAGTCCTTTGTAATCATTGACTTATATTTGTCGCTGGACTCCATAACAGCTTGGTTAAAAGAATGCTACATAAAAGAAATAGTACGCAACTAAATGGTATGTTTATATAGAAGTATCTGGAATCTTTCCCCAATTAAGTGTGTCAGATCTAAATACATTTCAAATCATTCTATTGTAACTACATGGAAAGAGTCATGTATCTAAATAAGTGCTTGTCGGTAGATACATGAGATTTTCAAATGCGTAGAATTAAAACCGCGTATTCACTGTCCAATAAAATATCTTGCCGTAAAAGTAGTTCTACTTTCGGTTTTCGTTCGATAGTTCAGAAAAATCTCCACGGACGTATTCATGCATTTGCAAGAATCTACCATCGATGTGTGTGTTTTGTGCCTTTCTAACATTTCTTAATATTACAAAGCGAATTCTCATTTAATCGTATTCACCAACTAGTGTTATTTTGATGACGGAATCGCTATTTATAGACTCACTCCCCGCAGTGGCTGGTAGCAAAGCGTAACCGATGTGGGGAGTTTGATTTATCGAAGGTTGAATGTTAAAACTGCGGCTTAAGAATAATAATTCGAGTCGCTAAATACGAACGTAAATTACTGGATACGTGCTTTTAAAATTTACAGTTTAAGAGTTCCTTTTACGCCAGATTATTTAGAATTACATAATCACGTCTGAATTTCATGCAACATCGGGTTAACTATAGGTCATATAGGTCTTACTCTACTGTGTCAGGACCTTTTTTATTTGAGTGACCCTGAATGTGTTCAATGCGACGATGTTCTGTTGTGTTAAAACCAGAAGAATCAATGTTTGTATTTACTGTTACTGAAGTGTTTTTTACTAGTTTTGTACAATAAAGAGTTTTTAATGCAATTAAATTGTCCTCAATTAATGTGCTAATCATTAAACTTTCCAATATCAGGCTTTTTTTCATTTTAAAATTTTAGCAAAGGGCCTAGCTTATGTCATTTACCTATATGCATATGACCTGCATTACAATATGAATGAAAAATCGGTCCGTAATTTTAAATGTTAAACTATTTGTATGGGCTCGAACGATGTGGGTACACATTTCTCTCTTTTGTCTCGTATGGTAAAAATCAAGTCCGACAGTACTTTCAGTACTTTGATTACTGTTTATTGCTCTTCAATATGTTGTTAAACTGTTGTGATATTTTGCAAAATCCATATTTGTTGTTTATTTGCAAAATTTGATACCAATGATTTATAATAGACTGGTCCCTGAAAGAAGGTCAAACATAGAGTAGCTAAGGTACATAAAATGTCAGTTAACATAAGTAGGTGTTGTATTAAGTTATTTGGTTAAAATTCCATTTATTTATCAATTATCATTGTCTAAATATTGGTACATTTTATAAGGTAATAATAAATACTGGTACATCTTTATCTAAACTGCATGATAATTTTTATCAGATTTTACGTCTGTATGCCTTAGTGTTCTGTAGCATGTCTATGTAGTACTTCTCGGATAATTTCTGTTGTCCAATCATTTTGTTTGTTCAGTCACATGATGACAACGCTATTTTAATTTTACCCTGATGGCCTCATTTCTTTTTGTGACTGAGTGTTGAAACTGTACTGGCTAAATGTTCTAAATAAATGGATTTTTGTATTGAATCAAGCTGTCAGGGACGTAAACTTCAAAAATTGATGCTTCTGATTATAAATGCAGATTTTTATCACTTATAATTATTTTTTGCCTTTCCTGAGTATATGATTTAACTGCTGATTTTCGCAAGCTTTAAAATTGATGCAACTGATAAAATTCAGATTGTTTATTAAATCACTGATAGCTGATTTCTGCTGATTTTGGACTCGATGATAAATGATCAACATGATAACTGAATTAATTTCATTGTCGTATGTACGGTGATGTACACATAAACAACTTGTAGTCATTTTACTGTTCTTATTCTTCTTACCAACATAGTATTACACACTTATGTTTACTCACTGTTTTTGTATTACACTCAACATTGTATATGTTGTTATTATATAATTGCTGATTGAGCAAAGTTTGAGGAACAAATGTGTTTTTCTTTCTCGAAAAGGTGCCCTTTATACTTAGATCAATGACTTTGTTTTGTTTTCCATATGCTGCTACATTATTAACTACATTTTCCTGTATTATAATAATAGATACACATCTTTGTTAAATATCTGCCTTAATTCTAACCATTGGTTGTTATGATAAAAAACTATTTGTTGAAGGTTGAACAATGTTATTTCAGTCTTTTTGCCAATAAACTTTATGTATATTTACTTGCAAAGAGTGCAGATTTCTAGAAATACACACTGAAATCAACTTTTGGTGAAAATGAGAAAAATAAAAAAATGCATTAAATTTATTCTAGATATTTAAAAGAAATATCTGCATTTCTTCTGCAAGTAGGTATAGTACTTAGAAGAAAAAATCTTGTTTTGTTTTCCATATGCTTCTACCTTATTAACTACCGTCTGTTCAGCTGTCTGAGCTACTGACTCGGGCAAACTGTGATGATAAACATGAAATAATACTGGTGTTTACTGCATCTCTTAACATTATAGTGACAAGTGTAACTTAATCACAAGTCGTACACAACATGATCATCCTGCACTAAATGGAAGTTTGTCCTAATTTTCCCTGTTTGCTGTTCAATGCGGTAAGCAGCGGAGTATACTCCTATGAGATGAATGATACTATTTAAATGAAAGGCTGTTTATTCTTACCTGTTCAGTGAACAGTGAATACCTAATAATTATAAAATATGAATGGTTATGTCTAAATTGAAAAGTAAAGAACTGTTAGCTGGTTGGTCTGCAAACAGTGATTACATGTATGAAATATGGATGGTACTGTCAAAATTGAAAAGCACAGAACTGTTTGCTTTTCAGTCAGTCATTGAAGTAACCGTGATAACTCCAGTCTTAAAAGGTGCTTCACTGTTTCAAAGTGACTTAAACATTTACTGTAACTTTCAATGACAATCGCAACTTCAGCACTTTCAGTGCTTTGATTCCTATATAAGTCTATGAATAATAAGTGACAATGAGTAGGGTCAATTTTGACCTATAGCGATTTATAAAGAACATTTGATACACCAGTCCAGTCAATCATTATCCTACGCCAAAGGCGGAGGTATAATGGATTGTAGTTTGCGAAGGAGTACTGATCCAGATCCATAACTCTATCGTGAATTTTGACAGAATTATCTCCCGTTTGAATTAGAAAATATCGACACTTTTTCTGTTAAATATGATTACTTTATTGGACCTCATGAAACTTTGAATGTTAGTAGTGTGTGGAAATCTGCTAATCAGGAACTTTACTACCATGCATTTTGACAGATATATCCCTCTTTTTAGACTTACAGATATTGTAACTTATACAGTTACTTACAATAATTTAAAAGGTATTTTGCTGTAATCTGGCTTGCAGTGGATTTGTAGCTTGCACGTTTGTATCTGATTTAACCTACAAACAAAAATACTCGACAATTTGATGTATTCGTTTGTTTCATCATTATATATAATATTAACAGAATAGAAAGGTTCTTGGATTACATAGATTTTCTGGATCACTGCATACAATCTGTCACATATTTTAACTGATTATGTACATGATAAAAACTTCGGGACTGAAATATATTAATATGTAACTGAGAGGTTTTCGGATATGAAAGGTTCTTTCGTGTTACGCAAGATTCCTTTTCCAAGTCAGATCATTTGCAGTTTGAATTCTGAGTAACAGAATCTATGGTATAACGTGTTTTCTTTTTGCTGTTCGAGTATTTTATAGTGTATGTCGGACTGTCATGATCAACAAAAAAATCAACGAAGTGTTTTCATTGTTTTTTTCCAATGATAAAAAAATCTAAGGTGTAAAAATGTCAAAATAATAAAAATACATACACGTATGAAATTATAAAAGATATAAAATTGTATTCTATTTACTAATTCTATAGAGAATTAACAACACGTTGATATAAAGTCATATAAAGCAAGAAAAAATACCCCCAAAAAAGGTACATACAATGTGCTAGTATTCCAAGGCATGATAATGAAATACTGTGGAACTATACAACATACAAAACAACGTATAATAGACAAAGACAACATAGGATAAACAAAGTACATACTTTACCAACGAAAGTTAAGTAAATGATAGTTTGTATAATTAATACCATAGGAATATAATCGTAAATGTTTAAAATTGTGAAACATGCGTCAAATGTACCATGACAAAACATGCTATTTAACTACAACAAAATTAAAAATACCACGCAGTCGATCATATCTTCCTCCCCTATTAGCAAAGACGACTAGCTCTCCGTGTGTTTCGGCTGTGACTGAACCCGTAAAAACATTTACTGATTTCTCTAGGTACGTTTTTCCAACCCTCATGGTCTGAAGATAAGGTGCTTCAATCTGGAAGTCGATTTTCTTGTTAACCTGGAGTTTTCTTGTCAAAGGTTTCCTCAGTATCACTTTTTCTTCATCTGTGGTTACATATGTGCCCGGGTATTCAAAATCCTTAACGTTGACTTCTGTACATTTTATCATATATGTCATCAAATGTCCATAAGACATTGCTTCTGAAACAGAACGACCAAATACATCCAATGTATATGTTCCTACTTTAGGCGGGTGTACAAACAGTACATAAACACCATTTTCCATATACCCGTACGTGGCGTTATTTTGTTCACGCATTGTATTACCATCATGTAACGTCAACCTCGTACTAACAGCAATTCCCTCCGGTATATCGCTCTTGAATGCCATATTCAGTTCATTATTCATTTCAATTAATGCATTTGTGTGACTTACAGCTCGAGCCCCAATACGGAACGCTCCGGGTGAATACTTTACAGCTCGGGAGTATTCTAGTAGACTAACAGGCTGATCTAACAGCTGCCACTTCATGCTTTCTTCCATGTTGCCGTCCATGTATGGGAAATGATCTGTTATGAAATGTTTCGGATTTGTAAGAAAATAAAATTCATCGAATTTTTTATCAAATTGATGTGTTGAAGTCACATGCCCAGCTCCCCATGTACTGTCAGTAAGGTACCATACACCTTTCAGTTGTACCGCGTTCCATGCATGATCTGTTTCTGATGACTCTGTAATAGCTTCATCGGCAGAATAGCCAAAACCCTTTGCAAATCCAGATATTTTCTTCACAGGGATATTCGCTTTACTATATAAAATACATGTAAATGACAAAAAAGATTGATTTATTAACTCCGTAACAATACAAAATAATGTATTAAAATTGCCTCGTCATGCAAAATACTTCATCATTTTTTCTGTTTCTTTTTAATTTCGACTTCGATACTATTAATTGTAGATACGAACTAAATCAAACGGACATGTATCTTTGGAGTCAACATGGTACAATATACAAGCATCACGCAGTTCGAGTATACATAAATCTGACGAAACTACATTCATTGTTATGTTTAGAAATAGGCTGTGATCAATTGTGCTACATTACTATATTTCACATTAATTAATTTATTACGAACGACGCTAAATGTGGCTATTTGATCATATTAAAATTCACCACTTTATAGATTCAAAACCACATTTTTATGCTTTATATATAAGAGATGTGCGTAACATTTGTTATATACTCTGAGTATTAGGTTCCTCGCTCCTATTGCTTGATGTAGATTTCAGCAAAGAATGTTCATAGCCTACATGATGTATGGTACAAACATGACTTTATATTTGTCTAATGTTTAAGGTCGCTGACTTCAAATCACTATAACCTCTCATTGATAGAGGGTCCCAGCTACAGACCACGTCTCTTTAAGGAAGAAAGTAGACAATTGCTTACGGAGGACATGAGCCTAGTACTAGTTCTTCCCAGGAACAATGGTTAGGTTAACTGCCCGCCTCACATGATTCTGGCGGTTGAAAAGGGGCGTAACACTCGATCAAACAATCAAACAACGAAATAAACATAAAAGTACATAATCATCAGCGTTTCATCTGTCAACTCAACTAGATAATGAGTTTGGTTTATATGCTTTTTTCAATGTCTGATATCACGGTTTACTAAGGTGAATTAAGTGCACTATAAGTATGAAACATATTCATGTTCAAATACTGCACGTCTTATTTACACGCTTACCTGCATAGTTCACTCATGACATTGGCATACCCTTCGCATACAGAACGACCACAATTCAAAACTCCCTGACTATCACATGGGGCACATTTGGCACTTCCAAAAAATCCATCCACGTCATACCTGCAAAAAAATAAAAGCATGTTTTATATCCCCGAAAATACGATTTCGTTCCAGCTGGTTAACAACGATATTATACTTGAATGGTATTACGGCGACTGCTTCACCTAACCAGTTTTCTTGGACTGTATTTTGAACAGTATGTACTAATTAACAATATTACATGGACCAGCAATTTCTCCACATTTTAAACAGATTTCAAAAAATACGAAGAAGCAAAGACAGTTTTCAAACAAAACTTAATATGTTCATGTATTTCCGTCTCTGATCAACGCTGAAGTTTATAACCTGAGTCATTTGCGGAACAGCTAAGTTAAGTAAAAGAAACAGAAAACGAAAACCTGGATATATCTTTACTGGAGTTTAATGTCGTAACAGCAGTCATTGTCATATGGAGATTTTCAAGTTTTAATGGTGGAGGAAGGCCCTAAAAACAAACCTTGTAGATAGGGATGTAACGATATGGCATAACCCGTATTGCGATATATTGCGATACAGTCGACCCAAATTGTAATACGTATTGTAATACAGTGAAGTAATGAAAACACAATAAAACTCATTACCACATAGAGATACAACTGTATAAAGTAGTTCATTCATATTATGTAACCAGTAGATGGCTTATCAGTACCAATAGATAAACTATCAGTTTTATTCACTGTATCGTTATAGGTTTATTGGAAAATTGTAAATAATCAATAAGTTATTCTGAGGGAATATTCGGTCTTTGATGGTATGAAGCATTAAAAATTGAGGCAGCATTCATTTACTATGATAGCTCAATTATTTAAAAAATATCGCCACTACTTGCACAACTACTGCCTTTCCTTAAGCTAGATGGACAGCTTTTCACAGGAGAAATTTGGTCAATGGTGGAATTCAAACTAACAGCGGTGTAGCGCTAGTGATTTCTAGTCAGAGACCAAAACCCCTTGACCCTGGGTCTTAATGGTAAAATGTTATTGAATCTTACCTGATATTGTCGGTTATCCACACAAAAATCCCACGTACCAACATAAGAGGGTCCTTGGATATAGAAGATAAATAGTTTACAATATCTTCTGCTGAGTTTTTTACAGTATCAGGCGCCTGAAATAAAGTTCAACCCAATATAGAAATAACGCGCTAACTATCTTATCCCATTTATTCATTACTCCTAATAGAAACTTCATGCTAAGAAAGACCTAACATTAATGTATCTGCTAAAGTGTAACCGAAAGTACTTGAAACAACTTCGAAGCGTTAGAGTGCTCTTTTTGTTACATACTTTGTCAAAAAATTATTTATTACTTATATACGGATGTTATCAGATAAGTGCAATCCTGGTCGATCATGTTATTGTGCTAATTCAAGTACTGGTATAACAAAGATCTTATAAGATTACAAAGTGATGTCATTTACCTGTCGCGCATGTTTATCTATTTGTTTGTATTTGTCTTTGATCTCTTCTTTGTTGTATTTCCCATCGGGTTTTTCTGACTTATCTTCAGATTGTTTCTGTCGATCGTGTTGTTGACTGTTCTTTCTTCCATTGACTGCTACACGTTTTGTTTGGCTAGTGCCGTCTTTCGAGTTCCCACAACCCATAATGATCCCTGAAACGTGACATTTAACTTACTTCGAATATTATGTTATTTGAAATTGTTGATTTACAAACAATGAAATAGATTCGTCGTGACATACAATGACTTAAAAAATCATTTCGTGGAAAATATACAACAAAAATGGAATGAAACAGTGATTCAGCTGGTACTACACTAGTATTAATCAAGGTTCCGTGTTTTATATAGAATAGACCATCATAAGGCTAATCACATACTCAAACATGTAATTATGTACAGTCAATTTTTAAAATGTTGACATGCATTGCATAGTCATTGCATGATAATTTTAATAGAACTGCTCCCATTATTGGGGAAACTATGATTTGCATAGCTTTGCTAAAGCGCTCATTACAAAATTGGAAAGTACCTGGAGAAAATACAGAACACCTGAACAATTTGTTTAAACCAATCGGTATTAATTGCCCTTCATTCTTATTAAATTATTATTGCACGATTTATACTTGTTACCTTCTTTTTATCTAATTGACATTAATTTTGTTGTCGTTTGTTGTTTTTCATTGTTGCTTTTTTGTTAACGTATTTTAGCTTTAAATAATATTGTTATCTCTTTCATTCATAAGCCAAATTTTGCCATACATGTATTAGTTCATCGATGATAAAGTGTACGCATTATGAAGTAATATTTTCATGTCCTCAGATTGAAATGGAGTTGCTCTTATCTAATCTTCAAATTATGATGGTGAATGCTTTTCAAACAAAACCTAATCATTTAAGATGAAAAAAAAAGAAAAACCAAGAAAGGCAAAACAAAAAATATCTTCCTATTAAATATATAAAAACAACATTACCTTAATGATCCGTTGATTTCAAATGTTTGAATCGTGTCCAAGTTATATGTGGATCTTATTAATTTGTCTTACACGTAAGTGAGATTTTAGACCAATGAAATAAAAACGTCATGATTGTTCAAAACTTCCTGATTTAGGTAGATCAAATGCTTCGTTGAACAGATTTTTGAGTGCACTCAAATAGAAATGCTCTGGTTAAATATACATATATATAATTATTGAAATTAATATGTGTTTATCATATATTTTAGAAAAGTAATACCAATAAGCAATGTTCCAAACTAATAACATGAAACAAATAAGCTTTGTCATAGATATCAATGACTGTAAACGTTGAAAACTTAGTAAACTCTAATCATGAACTATGTAGATCAGCAATCATTCTTATGAGATATAATTATGTATGATTGTCCAACTACTGACAGCTATTCAATTAAAATTGATATAATACTATCATACTGTTTCATTATATCTGAGATACGCTGTACAGATCTTTGACCGGGTTCCGGTTATGGATGTGTAGTCAATCAGACTCTATAGACAGCCTAGCGGTCCCATAGAGTACTGAAGGATATACTGATGTTATCTAGAGGATGCGAACACAAACTCCCAGACTGACCTTTCCGTCTTATATGTTGTATATGTCAAGGCCACAGAACTTTCACAGACAACTAATTATGATCTAGATAACAAAGCGATCTTAGATAATGTTCAACGCATGGCAAATCAGTTATATTTGATATATGTCTGAGATTCAGAACTACGACCCGGTTCTCGTCCTGTAAGAATATTTGATCTACTCAATATACAACCTCGCATTCTCACAGAGCACTGATGAATTAACTGGTTATAAAGGATGCGAATTACTCCCTCTGTCTTGTCAGATATTTATGTATTCGTGTGTAAGTACCAAGGCGGCAGGGCTTCATCAGACAGTTAATTGTGACTTAGATTCAATACGATCTTCCATCATCACTTGTCGTATGCCAAGTCACTTCTCCAAAAAATAGTATTGTTGCCTCCTTTTATGCTCTACTGGAATTGTAAACTACATCGATTTACTGCTTATTGCTTGCAAATGAAAATCCAAGCTGTAAAAATGTGAAAATAATAGAAATACACATGTACTTGCATGCAGGTAATTATAAAAGAGACAAAACATTGTATTATATTTATTTTGTTAATAGAGAATTTACAACAAATTGATATAATATAAAGTCATATATAGAAAAAATACCCAAAAAATCACTTTAATGTATACTTATAGTGCTGGTATTCCAAGACACTGCGGAACATTTAACATATTAATTGATAGCATTATTATACTTTAAGACAAAAGCTGTGGATTTCTTCTGCTTTCAAGAAGACTTTACACAATATGGTTTCTTTATATATACAGATATAACTAACATCCTTGGTACGCAACAATTTCTCATTTTTCTATGTTTTACAGGGGTTTTTTTTTCAGAAATACATCTGGGCAATATGCCCATAAGTGCACATGATAATCTGACATAGATATGCATCGACATAAACAATGTGACACGGTCGGTGTACCCAAGGTATACATCTATTATACAGGAATGGACACCATATGTACAATGTATATAAGACAAAAAGAACAAAAATGTACGGGGCAGCATAGGGCCAACAAGCTTTACCAATGGTAGTCAAATATAACAACAGTTAGTATAATTACTAGCATAGGAAGTGCTTCTTGGCTGTAAAGATATAGATTTAAAATCTAAGCCTAACTAAACTAAATAAATATTTAAAACTGTGAATAACACGCCAAAAGCATTTAGTACAGATACTATTAAACTACCGTGAAATTTAAAATACTATGCTTTCGATCATGTCTTCCTCCCCTATTGGCAAAGACTAAGAGTTTTCCGGGTGTTTCGATTGTGACTGAACCCGTAAAAACATTCCCTGATTTCTCTAGGTACGTTTCTCCAATCTTCATGGTCTGAAGATATGGTGCTTCAATCTGGAAATGGATTTTCTTGTTAACCTGAAGTTTTCTTGTCAAAGGTTTTCTCAGTATTACTCTTTCTTCATCTGTGGTTCCATATGTGCCCGGGTATTCAAAGTCCTTAACGTTGACTTCGGTACATTTTATCATATATTTCATCAAATGCCCATAAGACGTTGCTTCTGAAACAGGACGACCAAATACATCCAATGTATATGTGCCTACTTTCGGCGGTTGTACAAGTAGTACATAAACACTATTTTCCATATAACCGTACGTTGCGTTATTTTGCTGACGCAGTGTATTACCATCAAGCAACGTCAACCTCGTACTAACAGCGATTCCCTCTGTTATGTCGCTCTTGAATGTCATTTTCAGTTCATTCTTCATTTTGATTAATCCATTTGTGTGACTTACAGCTCGAACCCCAATACGGAACGCCCCGGGTG
The DNA here is from genome assembly GCA_964023205.1 of Lutraria lutraria. Classification (NCBI taxonomy): domain Eukaryota; kingdom Metazoa; phylum Mollusca; class Bivalvia; order Venerida; family Mactridae; genus Lutraria; species Lutraria lutraria. The sequence goes on along the minus strand of OZ026846.1, from coordinate 24,801,692 downwards.
AATATTTTACAGCTTGACTATACTTTAGTAGACTAACGGGCTGATCTAACAGCTGCCACTCCATGCTTTCTTTCATGTTACCGGCCATATATGGGAAATGATTTGTAATGAAATGTTTCGGATTTGTTAGGAAATAAAATTCATTGAAATTTTTAACAAATTGATGTGTTGAAGTCACATGTCCGGCTCCCCACGTGCTGTCAATAAGGTGCCATACACCTTTCAGTTGTACCGCGTTCCATGCATGGTTTGTTTTTGCAGACTCTGTAATAATTTGGTCAGCTGAATGGCTATAACCCTTGGCAAATCCAGATATTTTCTTTACAGGAATACTCGCTTTGCTACACAAAATAAGAAATAAAAGAGGATAATAATGTTAGATTGTCTTGCTTTATGTGAAGTACGTGATTGCTTATATGTTTCTTGTGTTTTTTAGTCTCGACTTCGACATTATAAATGGTAGAAATATAACATAATTGATAATGATCTTTGGGATTCGCCTTGGTGTATTATATTAGCATCGCTTCATTCCAACCCCAATTAAGTCTTGTTGCATGCATTATTATGTTCTGAAATATACCATGACACAGTGTATTTGGTATCTAGGTCCACTCTTTCACAATAATAATATCATCACAAACCATTTTTGTATGTCTTAATTAAAGACTCATAGATAAAAGTACCTTATAATAAATGGATCATTTGTTACACTCGACGAGAGAATCGGGTTGGCTCCAGGTGTGATTACGAAGGTGAATTATGTGCGGTGTGATTAAGAAACGTATAAATATTCAAATACTACACGCTTACCTGCATAGTTCACTCATGACATTGGCATAACCTTCGCAAACAGATCGACCACAATTCAAAACTCCCTGACTGTCACAGGGGGCACGTTTAACTGTTCCAAAATATCCATCCACATCATACCTGCAAAGAAATATAAATACGTTTATGCTCATCATCGAACATACGAAAAAACACACAGTTCTTAAATGGTTATCATAGATATAGTCGATATTTAAATTGGTTGCGGTAAATAAAATCTCTGTGAAAGCGATGTACACACTTGATTGTGTTTTATTTTGATTAAAAGTTAAGCTGCCAATCAAGATACCAGTAACAAGATTCTGTAGCAATGTGATTCACTCAGCTAACCATTATATACCATGTGTTTTACTACGTCGCTCCAACAGGGTACCATGCATGGTCTTTTGTCAACTTTCTTGCTTTAACGATGTAAAGATCCCAGACGTTCACCTAGTTAGAACCACTCACTTCTGTTGGAAAGTCTCACATTTGAAATTTTGGGATAGGATTCAAACTCACAACTGTGAGACTCCAGTGAATACAAGTCACAGACTTTAACCACTGAATCTCTCTTTACGTCTTTAGACATGGTACAAATTTATCAAATCTTACTTGATATTCTCGGATATCCACACATATATCCCACGTACCAACATAAGAGGATCCTTGGATACAGAGGATAAATAGTTCACTATATCTTCAGCTGAGTTTTTTACAGTGTCAGACGCCTGAAATAAAGTTCAACCTAATTCATAAATAACGTACTACCTAATTTATCACAGTTAGTTAATTGCTCCAGGTAGAAATCACACGCTATGATTGTGGCTGCTGTTAAATCTAATGGGATTCGTACAGAAAAGTACTCGAAACAACTCCGTAGCGACCACTGTTACATACTTAGGTCAAAACTTTGATACTTATAAACGAGTTTTACTAGATATGGGTTATCCTGATGTTAGTATATTTTTAGGCCGAACATGTTGTCGTGTCAATTCATGTACGTAAAAGATCTAACATTATTACAAACTGATGTCTTTTACCTGTCGCGCATGTTTATCTATTTGTTCGTATTTGTCTTCTATATCTTGTTTGTCGTATTTCCCGTCGGGTTTTTCTGACAACTTCTCTGTTTGTATTTCGTGTTCGTTTTGTATTTGAACTGTCTGTTGATTTCCATCTTCTTTTGGTTGTGTCTGTCGATCGTGTTGTTGATTATTCTTTCTCCCATTGACTGCTACACGTGTTGTTTGGTTATTAACTTTCGAATTCCCACAACCCATAATGATTCCTGGAACGATAGGCTATTTGTGACATCTAATAAAACAGTGATTCAATGGGTTTATTGCTGCATTATTCAAGGGTCCGTGTTTTCTTTATATAAGGAAACCTTCAAAGTGTTACTTACATATTTAAGCATGTGATGTTGTACAGCCAGTTTAAGGGAAACATTCTTAAGTCGGTATATATATCAGTCATGTAAATGTCTAAGACTGATATTTGGTGATTACATATTTTTGGTGCTCCCATTATAGAGAAAACTAAAATTTGTATACAAAATTGAAAATACTTGGACAAAATACAGAAGCAATGAACGACCAGTTTTTAACTAATTTATACCATTTACCCATCATTGTGATTAATTAATATATTACTTTCACACAGTTAAACAGGGTGTCATTCCAGATGATCTTAACTTCTTAAGTCTGCTAGAGCAGGAACATATGTTGACCAAATGTTAATAATTGATTTCCATAATGTCGTGTTATAGGAAAAATTGGTAAATATCTGCGGGAAGCTCTTTGTAATTATTAGGAATGAATCTTTACAAATCCTGTATGTCCAGTATGGATGTTTTTCTTTATGCATGTTTGCGTTTGTTTTTTTTTCCTTATTTTCTGTATTTGTGTGTAGTTTTCGTGCTATTATGAATGCATAATTCTTGACCAAAGGCACTTAGTGCTGATTTTTGCCAAAGAAAATGTGCATGTATTAGTTTATTGTTACACTCAGCACATTATAGTAGTGTGACATGAGGTATAATATACCAGTATTTATTTATCATCAATGAATTTTGGCAATTATATAGATTTTCCCCTTCTTCCTTAAATAATATCATTATTTTATATTGTAACTGACTACGAACTACAACCACCCATAAACTGTAAAACTGTAATTATGATATGTTCACATGTATTTCCATTATGGAAGCTGTAACTGAATAAAGAATTGAATACAGTGGACCAGACTATATGTGTTGATATAACAACAATGTGATGGTAATCATATGTAGTAACAAATGATAAAATACAAAGTAGATATATACATCAAGGACTTATTTACATACATGTATGTATATAAGTCCTTGTATACATGTACGATATATAAATTGGCAACTATCAATAAATAGTGAAGATAGGTAAATAAGAAGGATAGAAACAGTATAATTGTTTAGTTAGGATTGCCAGGTGGATTATTAATACTTGTAGTTATTTAATCTACCTCTTTCTACTACTGGGAGATCATTATTACAAATCAATGATTTCAGTATTTACTGGGTAAATTGGTATAAAAATCTTCTAACGTAAGTTCAGTTTTGTAGATTCTATAATTTGTACACCTCGTGGATTCAAATATATCACTTGACCAGAGTTGCAAGCATTGATTTTTAGGGATGTCTCTGCAAGGTATACTAAATAGTGTTTGGTACCTGGGAAATATTGATTATACCAGACATAACTCAAGCCATACTCATAAATTATTGCTTTATATTATCTAAGAAAGCATTGTAACAATCGTTGATTATATAATATTTATGGAAAACTCTATATAAGATAGACGAGAGAGAAGTGTTGTGAATTAGCTTGTACCAATAATCTATAATTATTTTTCTAATAGTAATACTATGTGGAAATCGACCAAGATCACCATACAACATTACATGGGGAGTACTTTTCTTAACAAACAAAACATGTTCAGAAATTGTGCATGAATATTCTCAATAGACGTTAAATCACCGAAGCCCAGTATTGCAAACAAATAGAGCAGAAGTGGTTCTACCTTGTTATCAAAAAGTTAAGTATACAATCAAGTGGTAAATCTAAGTTTCGTATTTTGATGTAAACACTAAAAAGAGATTTTCTGGCTTGGTCTACTGCGTATTGCTTAGCCTAGGGGAATTTTCTGTTTATAGATAACAAAACGTCTGCATGTAGTATAATAAATATTAAATGAAGGATTATCTTTTAAACCAAGTACAACGATTTTCACAGTTTTATGGCCAAATGATTTCTTTTTAACAATGATCCATGTCAAAATGCTAGATAAGTAAAGTCAATTACAAAAATGTATTTCTAAATATCGAATACATTGAATAGGTGTGAAAAACAGCGTACAGTAATTTCGAACTTTCGCATCTTATTATAGTGTTAAAAATTATCTTTGACTTTAATTTCATTTCGAAGTTCATTCTATATTGAAAATAGAAGCAGAGACGTAAATTATACGTCTCTGACAGAAGGAAGTTCGCCGAGACTGACGAACGATTTCGAAAATTCGCATTTATCGCGATTCAACTGTACTTGGTGTGCATAGTCATTTTGAAAATGCTTATAAGTTTGAGTTGATTTTATCTTTTAATTGTCATAAGACAATGGTGCAAGTTAATTCTTATTAGATTATCGATAAAAACATAAACATTTAAAATGAGAGAAAAAGGAATAATAGCAATTACAAAAACAAATATCTTTATAATAAATATATAGAAACATCTTTACCTTAAAGTACTGTTCCGTTGATTTCAAATGTTTTGGTGGTGTTCAAGTTAAATGTAGATCCTATGAATATTTCTTCCAGGTAAAAGAGATTTTAGACTAATAGAAAAATTCCATTACTGTTATAGCGTTTTTTATGATGAATAATTACACGGTTGTTGAATGTGCTTGATTAAAGTTTCGTATTTTACGATCAGGAGATGTATTATCATGTAGCGCATGTCGTTGAATATTCGACCACCGGTATAACGGAAATTATTGTATTACCGAATCTCACCGGAGTTAAAAATAATGCGAGCATTGACCGTGAAATTATTCAGCTTTAACAGGTTAATAAAATCGTACAAACTGTCTACTTAAGGGAGATTATATAACTTAACATAATCTTATCAGGCATTGTATACATAAAATGTTAATATATAAACATAACAATACTTCGGTTAACAAATGTTTTAATGAATTTAAGTGCTTCATACAAATATAATTTTATGCGATAATTTTATTTTGAATTTAGCTGCCGACTTAATCAAATTAAGTATTCTTTATTTGTAAGGTAAACAATACATGTTGCTAGTCACATGATCTAATGCATTTTATAATAGTAGGAAGATCGCAGCATTCATAATTGACATAAGTTTATACAATTTACATGTGCAGATCAAATTCGAAACTGATAAACATAAAGTATTACCACAAATTTGAGAAGCATTATCATGAGGGAGAATAAGTACATTAATACCAGTTTAGATACATGCATTTCCCTTATATGATGTGTGCCCTTTTCGGGAACCTCACTCTTGCTGTAGTGCGCCAAGTTTTTTTGACCGCTTTTAGAAGGAAAGCTGGGACCCACGCTCATGTCAACTCCGGATGCCAATGTGATAGAGGGTGGAACATGTCGCGTGTCTAAACTCACTGCAGAGTTAGATAATGTTGAATAATTGCACTTATATTGAATCATTTCGTAATAAATAAAAGAAGCTACGAACAGTTTGGATACCATCAAATAACTAGCTCATATTTCTTAAACATCGCATTTGACAGAGCCCTGTGCATTTTCAATAAGAGAGTGAAGTCAATTATCAGTCAGCCAGTCATTCAAATTAGATTGTCTACCTTCGAAAATATGTAACATTAATTTCATGGGATTATAACATAAATGGGATTATGCATGATTTAAATTTGTAAAATGCAAGCTTTGATACTTATGAAAAAAGGCGTATGAATCGGAATAAACCCCGGGGTGGGGCTACTTTGGCACCAGGGCCATCATTTGAACAATCTCGGTTGAGGTCCCCGACATTATCTTTCATGCCAAATAGTATAAGCTCTAGCCTTTATTATTTCAGAGAAAAAGATGTTTTATTTTTATTTTTTCTGTATGCATAAAGGGAAAACCAATATCTCCGAGGCAGGGTCAATTTTTACCAATGGGCCCTTATTTGACCAATAATATGATAGAGATCTACTAGACATAGTTTCATGCCAAATATCTTATTTTGGCTGAGGTCTAACACACGATGTTTCGTGCCAAATATATGACGTCTAGACTTCGCGATTTCAGAGAACAGGTTCGTTGAAGCTTTTACTCTATACATATAAGGGAAATCCATGACCCTCCGGGGCGGGGCCAATATTGAAACAGGGTCATACTTTGACCTATCTTGGTAGAGGTCCACTAGATAGTATTTCATGACAAATATATTAGCTCTAGTCCTAGCAATTCAAGATTTTACAGAAAAAAATCTTTCCGATGACATGGCAATCAGAATTCTGCATGGAGTTTCATGCCAGGAACATTCCTGCCAAGGTTATACTCAATGTGCTGGTATTCCAAAATATGGCAATGATATTATGCAGAACCAAAATATGGCAATGATATTATGCAGAACCATTAACATACTGATATCCTTATTCTGCTTAACAGAATATTTGAAGACTTTACACATGTACAATGTGTTTTTGTAATATATACAGACAATATTAAAATCCATGATACACAATTATCCCTTTTTCTGTTGTAACTGTTTACACGAATTACCGTGAAATCATTAATTTTCGTTGGGATTTTTCGTGTTTTTTACTAAAATGGCTATTTCGCGGGGACATAAATTCATGGATTTTGATTTTTGAAAAGAAATGCCTTATCTCCGCATTTGAATTCGTGGGGATTTGATTTCGTGGATGAGCCGACCCACGAAATCCACGAAATTAAATCCCCAACGAAAATTTATGATTCCACAGTATTTCAGATATACTTGTAGGCAATATACTCATGAGTAAACGGTGATAATCTGACATGAATATGCATAGACATAAACACTACGTCAAGGACGGTTCCAAGAGGTATACATTCATAATACAGGAATGGACAACATATATTAATACACTGTATATAAGACAAAAAGAACAAAAAGTACTGGACAGCATGGGACACACAAAGTACAGTACACGTTTTTACCAATTATTGTTATGTTTGACAATTGTTAAAACCGTGAAACATTCGTCAGAGGCACCACGACAAAGCATGCTATTTGACTACCATATAGTTAAAAATAGCATTCATCAGATCATATCTCCCTTCCCTATTAGCATAGACAACGAGTTTCCAGGTGTTTCGGTTGTGACCGAACGCGTAAAAAAATCCTGATTTCTCTAGGTACGTTTCTCCAATCTTCATGGTCTGAAGATAAGGCGCTTCAATCTGGAAGTGGATTTTCTTGTTAACCTGAAGTTTTCTTGTCAAAGGTTTTCTCAGTATTATTCTTTCTTCATCTGTGGTTCCATATGTGCCCGGATACTCAAAATCCTTAACGTTGACTTCGGTATATTTTAGCATATATGGCATTAAACGTTCAGTCTTTGCTTCTGAAACAGGACGATCAAATACATTCAGGGTATATGTTCCTACCTTAGTAGGGTGTACAAGGATAGAAACACCCTTTTCCATATAAAACAAACGTGGCGTTACTTCGCTCACGCAAAATATTACCATCATGCAACACCAGACTTGCTTTTACAGCCACATCCTCCAGTATATCACTTTTGAATGTCATTTTAAGTTCATTCTTCATTATAATAAATCCATTTGTGTGACTAACAGCTCGAGCCCCAATGTGGAATGCTTCGGATGAATATTCTACAGCTCGACCATATTCTAGGAGACTAACAGGCTGTTAAAACAGCTGCCAATTCATGCTTTCTTCCATGCTGCCGTGCATATATGGGAAATGATCTGCTATGAAATGTTTCGGATTTGTAAGAAAATAAAATTCATTGAATTTTGCTCAAATTGATTCATTGAATTCAGATGTCCAGCTCCCCATGTACTGTCAATAAGGTACCATACACCTTTCAGCTGTACCGCGTTCCATGCATGGTCTGGTTTTGAAGACTCTGTAATAACTTGGACAGCTTTGGAGTCAAAACCCTTGGCAAATACAGATATTCTCTGTACAGAAATGTTTGCTTTGCTATACAAAATGAATAAAAACAGATTAATTCACAAACCATGTTAGTATACAAAAAATATAAAGATCGCCTTGCGTCATGTATGTTGTTGTGTGTTTTTTTTTCAGTCTCGACTTCGACAGCATTACTGGTAGATGTATGAAATATATAAAACGGACATAGACACGTGGATATGTGAAGTCACCATGATCTATTAAATAAGCAGCTCATTTCCAGTCTAAATAAAAATGTCTGACGAAATTGCACGCATTGTTGTTTAGAAATAGCTATGATACGAGTATACGGTTACAAGGCCCTATACTATACTATATTTCACATGAATCTATTCTTCACAGACTAAATCAAATTTCATTTGTCACGCTCGATGAGAGAACTGGTTTTGGTCCAAATATGATTACGAAGGTGAATTATGTGCGGTGAGATAACGAAACGTATCCATGTATTACTACACGTGTCATGTAAACGTTTACATGTATAGCTCATTCATGACATGGTATAGTCTCCGCATACTGACTGACCACATTTCAAAACTCCCTGATAGTTACTAGGGGCACATTTGGCACCATCCACGTCATACCTGCAAGAAATATCAACGTGTTTTCCTTATCCTCGAAAATACCAAAAGTCAAACACAGTTCTTCTGACATAATAAAACATGTGCATGTATTCTTTGCATCTTCAATACATAACTAGAACTATCACTAAATGTGATGAATACCCCCAGATGCGGCATTGACACAGTTATTGTTACAATTTACAGAGGGAAATATAATGCATTTTCATTTTTTTAATACCTGCAAATTGTTGCTTAGAAATATCCTGACCAGTTTCTAAATATTCATTATATAGAAAATAACAAAGGGTCATAACTCATTTAAATTTACTTGGACAAAACCTATTGTGGACATGCACAACTTGGCAAACAACTTATCACTTCTAAGAAGTTTCACTGAATTCCTGCATGTAGTTGCTGAGAAATGGTACGGACAAAATTTACCTTATTGTATAAAACAAAGGGACATAACTCAGTGAAAATTAATCCAAACAAAACCTGGTTATTGCATGCACAACTTGGCTTACTTTTTATAACGTTTCATTGAATTCCTTTGAGTAGTTACTGAGATATTGCATATACACTGTATAAAAAACAACAAAGGGCCATAACTCAGTGAAAATTTAACCAACCAAGACAAGTTTAATGCATGCACATCGAGGCTACCTACTTATCACTTCTGTGAAGTTTTATTGAATTCCTGTCAGTAGTCAATGTGAAAATTTGCCTATTGTATATACTGAAGAAAAAAGCAAAGGGCCATAACTCAGTGAATATCAATCCAAATGAAAAATGATTTAAGCATGCACAACTAGGCTAATTACTTTTTACTTCTGTGAAGTTTCATTGAAATCTTGTGAGTAGTTGCTGAGAAATTGTCCAGACAAAATTTGCCTATTGTATATACTGTAGAAAAAAACAAAGGGCTATAACTCAGTGAAAATTTATCCAATCGAAAAATGCTTTAAGCATGCACAACTAGGGTTACAACTGATCACTTCAGTGAAGTTTCATTGAAATCCTGTAAGTAGTTGCTCAGAAATTCTCCGGACAAATTGTGTCTACAGACGCACGGACCGACTGACCGACCGACTGACAAGGTGAATCCAATATAGCCCCCATATATTCCATATCTGGGGGTATAAAAATGTGTCTGACTTCAGTCACTAACTAAATGGCTGCGTTAACTAAAAATGAAACTGAAAACGGACGCTGGAGTATCTATTGACGAGGCTAGACAACAAGGTTTCCATCAATAATGTTTCAAGGTACATTTGTATTAGGATCCTAAATCCAAAGGTGGTCAATTCTATTATTTTTTCTTTGATAACTTTTAAAAATATGTTATTTAACAATGTTATAAAAAGTTTGACCATGCATTTTTTAATGGTGGTTTATTTGGCAGAAAAGTCTAATTCAGTCTATACGGCTAAACCCTGTGTATCATAGATCGATAAATGATCATAATTTCATTATTTAGAATAAATTTGCACAGGAAATCGCATTTTTTATTGTGTTTTACATACATGTAATTGTATATAAATATACTAAAAAGGTATCTGATATTAGCGCATTGTACGAAAAAGAAACACAGATATTTCTTACTTTTTTCAATGCGTCAGAGACTTATTATTTACGTTTTTCGTTGAAATTGGCCAACTGCTTAAGAAGGAGATGTTGTTTAAAGCAATTGTTGGCAGACGCAGGGATGCATGGATGGACATTCCTACGAATATACATTTGTTGGGTATTTCCTTTGATCTTTGATACCCAACAAGACCCCTAAAACAACCGAACAAAACCCTTAAGTACCTAACAAGTGTCCTGTCGTATGCCACAGGTACCCAACGAATGGCCTATCATTCTCCCGGAAGGATGGACAACACTTAGTCACAATAGCTCACCTTGAGCACTTTGTGCTCTGGTGAGCTAAAAACATAAAATTAAGCTTTGAGTGCAAAACCCGATCTCAAGTTTTGAAACCTTGGGATTAGGATTCTGAACTACAAGTATCAGACAACTTCACCACGTCAACCATTCAAATCAGCAGTGGAACAGGTGGACTACTTTCTAATAATTACAATTCAAATATAAAGAGATCAAAACAGAATTTAAATAGGTTTAATATATGACATGTAACCAATAGATTACAGAAAACATATCAATGAATACATAATGCAAATTAAAGGAAATGCTAAAATTGTCAAAATAACATTTACTAAATAATTATATTTGAGTAATTATCTATTAATGAACTTTTAACTCACTAACTTCAACATGATTCTTTCAAAGATTTCTACCATGTATAATTAACCAATATCAGACATTGGCACAGTATGTATATATACAATTTATTGTAAATTGACTGTAAAATGTCTGAACAAATGTATGGTAATGAACACTTACTAGAAAAATGATGACCATATAAAACAGTATAACTACTGACTCACTCTAGTATAAACTCTACATTAGTAATACTTAATTTATACAGTATAATCACAAAAACAAGCCTGCTTTCAAAAAACAATTCTATGGAACTTGATCAGTGAATGTTTGAATATAATTATCTACAACTTGGGGAACCAATCAAAAGAAGATATACATTTACACTCAAACCTGTAAACAAAGGCCACCCTCAGGAAAAACAAAATGTGGCCTTCATTGACAAGTGACCTTTATTCAGAGGTCACTTTGTTCTAAATAATCAATAATGATTTTTAAAAGAATGGCCTTTATTTGGAGATGTCTGCTAGCACAGGTATATCCAACCAGTCATTTGCATTAAAATACATTTTACTAGATTACATTTAAAGCAGGTAATCATTAATCATAAACTCTATCTTCTTTTCTTAAAAAAAAAACACTCACAATAAAGTTAAACTTTAACAACAGGTATCAGGCAAAGTGTGCTTTTTTCATTGATCAGGCCAATAACTATTTATGTCCAACATTTATCTATTTAGTCATATGTTATTACCTCTGTCTACACAAGGAATTTCAGCAGAATTTTGTAAATTGTTTTTCTTTCCATACAAGAGATAAATTACAGTCGAAACTCATTATATCGAAATCCCGCTTATATCGAAGTAAAGATAAAGTCCCGATTTTTATCCTTATAACATATAAAAAAAACACACGTATATCGAATTCGTGGTTCTCGATTATTTTATATATCGAAGTAGATTTTCGGTCCGAACCAAATATTTTCAACAATAAAGTGACCATCTATGTCGAACCAATTATGTCGCCAACTTACAGAAAGAAATGTTCGCACCTTTTCCGCAAACAAACACAATTCAAAATCGATATTTAATTATTGACAGCTGTATAAACATGTAAGTGTCCATTCTCACGATTATACAAACTTTTTGTTGATGAAACAAATTAATTATTATTAATGCTGTTATACGCTCATTTAAATCTATATTATGCTTATTTGAAAAGTAGATAGCAAAATAAATATATCAAAAGTAACCGTATAAGTACCGGTATAAATGCCGTATTCTTATAACCCGTTACAATCCTTTACACTAAATAACACGATTACTTTATTATTACGACACACTGACTTTAGCTCTAAATTCCTATATCGAAATTCATTTATATTGAAGTATTTTGGCAAGTCCCACGAACTTTGATATAACGAGTTTTGACTGTATCTTCATTTTATAGCCAAATCAAACTTGCTAAGTATTTAAACAATTAGACTGATGCAGGTGATCTATTGAAAGTAAAAAACATGGAAAAAGAATTAAAAGAATTCTGTTCTGTATAACTATCCATTATCAGGTCACATGATTTTATAGCAGCGATGACTTATCTAAGGGAGATAATTGGCATATTAAACTTCGTATATATCAGTCTTATTAATAAATATTCTTACAGCATTTTCTAAATGTGAGATTTCCAGGTAAATATAACTGTGTAAATCAGTCTGAACAAATTATAAACAAAAATTGAATTCATACAACTGAAATCACATTTCAAGTATAAACAACTAATGCCTGACTTGATGAAAAAATAGATATTTATATTTCTATAATCATAACAAATTTCTACAAGGGACACAGAAATCTTCACTTATTACACAATAAAAGTGAAACTTTCATATTCAGTCAAATCTGTGAATAAAGGGAAATAAATGTAACCTTAATTCTAAGAGTGGCCATTACATGGAGGTTAATATTCATTACACTAAATGAATGTACAAACAGTACAGATGTGTCATTTGTTCACAAAATGGTCTTAATTTGCAAAAGACAATAACTCAGGTTTGGTTGTAAAGGCAATAAAAGTGTACAAGCTTTTCATTTTTAACAAACTATACTAATTGTCATCCAGTCTTAAATATCACATCACTACAACTGTCTGATCCTATCATAAAACATTTAATAGTAAACTGTCCTTCGTTTCAATTCAGGAATTAATAAACATGGCAATACAAGCCAGTATAAAAGTCCATACCCAGTAAGTGCCCACTTGTGGTATGTTTAATTAAAATAACATAATTAAATGACTAGTCATATATGTGTGTAAAACACAACCAGCAACACATTGGAATAATATGTCACAGAAAGATGAAATGCTAAACTAAATGTATTTAATTCATTCAATCAAACACATCAAGGGAGGTAATTTATTGATGAAATCAACAAGGGAGGTAATTATGTCAAAATGACACTTCAGTATGTCATGTTTCAAGCAGAGATTTCAAAGGAAGATGAATGAACATTGAGATAACTCAAGAAATACTTAAAACAATGAAAATATGGAAGAATCTATGTCATAAACATAAATATTTAGGCCAATCACGAGTAAAAGTCACTTCAGTGTTTAACTAATCAGCTGTCATTACATGAAATATATGTATTCAAATAAGAACATAGATCTACAATGCCCGTAAAATGGTATAAAAACAAATAATTCAAAACAGTTTTATTGCACTCTTAAAACAGTCAAATCATATAATGATGGTAAGCAGGAAGAGAAAAGTAACATTGAGCAACAAGATTCAGAAATATCATCCAGACAGGAAAATGTGAGTTCAGCTGCCAGAACAAGTATACATGTATATACAGTCAAACCTATGAACAAAGGTCACCCATGGGAAAAACAAAAACGTCCTTTATTGACAGGTGGCCTTTATTTGGAGCCCAATTAGTTCTAAATAATTAATGATAGGTTTTTAAAAGAATGGCCCCTTTATTCACAGGGTGACTTTATTTGGAGGTTGTCGCTCACACAGACTTGACTGCACTATGAAAACATTGGAAAATGAAAAGAACACTCCTGGTTGTGTGGGTATGAGTCATGAGATCAGTCATGTAGCTTCAAACTTCTGATCCCTATGTTCAATCCCAATGTTATAAAACTTGAGAAAAATCTCTGAGCTCAATATTCAATTGGATTCTTAAAGTATTATGATTGAAAAGATAGAGCTGATTAAAGTTTAAATACATATTTAGATGAATTATGTTGTCAGAATAATGTATCAATAATATCATTATTATATCATCAAAATTAACTAAGGAACATTAAAAGATAATATATGAGATTTGAGCTTGCAGAACTAACTTAAGTGTTATAACCTTGGGTCCTGTTTTCATCAAATATATAATTTTGTTACTTCATTTATTAAGGAAATAAACTTATTTTCTTCACTTTATGTCACAAATCGAATAATGGATTTCAATATATACACTCTACCAAATAAAAAATAAAGAAATTATTTTTTAAGCTATCATCCGTCTTCTCCCATTGGTATCTAATTAACAAGTACATCAAGTACAATCCATGAGAAACTACAGTAAGTGTGGTAAAATTTCATGACAATACAGTGCAAGCTCTACAGAGTGGCCCTCTATTGAGCAACAACCTCCCTTCAACAACAGCATAATATTTCCCAACTGTATGATTTAACTATTAATTTAACCTCTCTAGAACAACAGCCTCTCAACAACAATATAAGTTTGCTTCTCCCAAAGGGCGTTGCTTTGGAGAGGTTGCACTTTATTTCAATGGTACAAAACAACACTGCTTTTTTCATCTATTATTTGCACTATTGGTTTTGTTAAGCTGTACATGAACTTGTTGAACCAATAATTACAGAATAATGAGTAATCTATACTTGGAAGACATTATACTAGACTTATACAAGATGTCACAGCATAATATAACATAATACAGCACACATCATGTACATACAAATAAAACATCAATAAAAATCTACAAGTATCAAACTATTAGTTTTATCTTTTAATCAATACACATTGAATTTGAAAATATCCAGTATTACATGATCCATACATGATTGATAACACAGTACATCCTCAGAACAATAAGAGATAATACATAAATAAAACCATAAACCATAAATGGTTAAAAATGACTTCAAGTATCCGGTACAAAGCTCATACTATAAAATACATCCAGACCAATTAAGTACTTTAACCATTGTTCCTTACAAACACAGACAAAAAACTGCATAACTACATCACTACACTTAGTATTTATTGCAATTGTTTTTAACAACATTTGATGTGAAAATGGTTAAAAAAGGAGTAAAAAATTGGAACATTTTCAAAAATACAAAATAATGCAAAATGTAGCATTTAACCAAGAACAAAAATTTACAGATCAAAAACACAGACTCCTCAATCATGATCAGATCAACTTGGGGTACATAAAACCTACATAACTACAAAAAGTTTAATGAAACAAGGGAGTTAACCCAACATGAATTTAACAACAAATAAATCATGGGGGGTAACTCTAGATCTGTACAATTTTTTCAAAAACATTATTTAGAAGGAAAAAAATACATTTTTGTTATGAACAAGTTTGTTACTTTAACTAAGTCATCAAATACATGCATTACTAAACAAAAATGTTTTTTAACTCATTAAAAGGTCACCGTCTTAAAGTACATCCCATACATTAATGAAGTAAAATGTAATTACGTAACAATGAAATTAATCTCAATGAATTTTCTAATATTTACAACAGCAGCATACTTGACATGGATTTACAAAATAATTCAAACAACACTTATTAAGAGACTGCTATCCAGTGACAATTTTTTATCATCTTAACACACCAGGCATTATAACTGATTAGCTTTTAGCACATATTAACTTATATCTTTTCAAAAACATCATAATGTATCTAACATATTCATAAACAAATCCATCTACTTTATGATGATTCACAGCGGCAGTTTCAAATAAACTGTACAAACTAATTCACGCGTCATAAATCATATACGAAATTTTCTATACAAGCAGAATTCATACATTTATGGACTAAAGTCTTGTCAAGTCTACAAAAAATACAATATCTATTTTGTTCATAATCAAACATGAATGAAAATGGAATCATTCGAAAGAAAATGCTTCTTGTAAGTCATTCATTTTTATTGAATTTCAATATGTACCTTTGTTACAATAATAGCGCAAAGTAGTACACCTATAAATGTCAATATACAAGCGACTTTAAAACAATCACGGAAATCAGAACCAATCCAAGACTTTTGTCCTTAAGTATACTTGAATTGTTTGTTCACTATGTACGCTCAGTTTCTAAGATTTTCTAGCACATAATTAAACATTAGCAGTAGTTTTAGCTGTTTTTTAGAACATCATGAACCAGATGACTTGAAGACAATGTGTCCATCTTTAACTTCTAACTGGCCTTGAGCTACTGCACCATCTGTTAAAGAATTTCTATTTCCACTAATGGATGCTTCTGTCTCCTGGTTAGATAAAATAATCTGACCACTTAGGACTTGTAATTGACCAGGTTTAGCTACATTTTGGCAAGTATTAGCAATATCAGCAAGATTTGTTTGTGTGTTTCTATTTACAGTTTCAGGTGAAGAGGAATTGGAAGAATTATCATCAAGAACTATTTGTCCATCACAAACTTTAAGCTGTTTAGGTCGTCTTGGTGATGCAACTTCTCGAACATTCCTCTCCCTCTGACTTCTTTGTTCACGTGGAGGTCTCCGACCCAGCGACTGGGTCCTCTGAACAGTAACAGTATCGTCTGTACTAGCAGTTGTTTGTGTCTGATTTGTTGTGTTTTCTTCCTCCATACTGACTGAATATTGTAAACCAACTGGTTCATTACAAGCACCACTTGGAGTGCTTAATCTTTGACTAGCATTAACAGATCTTTCATTGTTAGCAGTAGTATTAGCACTAACTAACTGCATATTTAAATTTTCACTCGGAGACTGAACAACTCTATTATTAGGGTTTCTATCAATCGTACTGTACTCTGGGGGAGGGGAATGTCTTCCAACAATACCGCTCTCAGCTAACACGTCAGAATATGATGGTGGAGACTGAACAGCATTGGTAAAATCTGAACTTGGCACATACTGAACACCATTATTTACATTCACTATAATATTTCCAAAATGAGTTGGAGACGGAGCAGATATAAAAGGTTCATGCTCAATGTGTTCACTTCTCCGTGACCTTGACTCATGACCTTCACAATTATGATGGCTATGATTTCGCCGTCTCTCAGCCTGTCTAAGAGAACGACGTATAGCGGCACGCTTCATCTTCATACGACATATTCCTATGACAACCACAGAGATAAGAAGAACAATACCAACAGTACAAACTATTACAGTATACACAGTGGTTTTCAACCAGGCCATTTTTCCATCATCAATTCCATTGTCTTTTGGGCTGGGGTCAGTTGTGACTGAAAAACAAAATATTTAAGTGCCATTGAATGTTTTTTTCTTTAGGTTAGGGTGAAATAGCAATTTGAAGAGAGTAAAATGTATACAACCTCCCAATGCTTCAAACAGAATATCTAAAAATACAGAATTAAATTTCATGGTTGGAATTCCAAGGAAAATTTATTAATTTGCTTCATTGTTTGTCATAAAAATTGTAAATACTTAAATTTAAATAGTGATAGTTCCTTATCGAATATTTCTACATCACTGAAAAACAAAACAGGGACAAACAATCAAGCATTACTGGAATGCTTAGTATTGAACATACAATAATAACCACACAATTGTAGTTAATTAATAAATTGTAAACTAACACTTAGAAGTAATTCCTTTATAGCACTGTAATCACTTGTGAATAAGAAAGACACATTTTGTAACAGACAAAATAGGATTTTAAAAAATGTGCGTCGTTAACGTAGCAGTAGAACTCAATTCCAATTCCCAGGACACAAAACAGACAGAATATGATCAAACTGGATTAAATTCGTTTTTATTTAATGGCATATTGAATGAGCAAAACAGAAATATATCTTTCACATTGCTTCTCTAAGTCCTTTACTTTTTCATTCTTTTCCCAGATTTTGTTTAGACATCTATATGAGTTTGAAAATAAGCAACAAATGCTTGTTGCACACACCTCTTATTAAGAAAACTTTGGGGTGTTAAGAATGAAAGGTTTGAGTAAATGTTGACAGGCCGAGAAACTTAAGTAGTCTTAATTCATAAGTATCAATATATCATGTTTAAGGTTTTCGAAGTCTAATACGAAGTGTGAAGGATCATATTTTAAATATTGTCATTCTTTTGTATATCCATTAAGACATTTACAGGTGAATTTTTAAAAACTTTTACCGTCAGTTAAGAGAGTTACAACCATTTTTGTTCCTCTACCCCTATCGTAAAATAGTACCTCAAAATCAAATGAAGTCACCTTTATGAAAATTGGCCTATCTCCCCAACAGATGATACAATAAATGCAAGAATGTATATAAGTTTAAGGGTAACCAATTTTTAGTCAATTCAAATTGTTTATACGATGTTTGAAATTACTATGTTGCAGAAAAAGTGAAAAATGTAACCCAGCCCCTTGAAGATTCAGACAAGATTTTAGCCTTTTACCAAAAAGTAACAAATTGATAAATATCATTAAAATAATAACTAAAGCAGGGAAACAGCTGAAATTTTCTCAGAATTACATACTATGTGTGTATAATGTCTATACCAAATTTTAAAAAGTTTCACTGTCCGGTTTTGAAAAAAATTGTGTCAGAAATCCATAGTTACTTGATTTTCGTTAATTAACCATGTATAAATTCCAATAAACTAGACAAAAATATTTGGAATAAATATTTTTTTCCATATTACTGTATAAATTTATGTTCTTAATACGAAACGTTTCCTAAAAACTAAAAAAGAAAAGAGTATGGTCCCAGTGGGGTTTGAACCCACGACCCTCAGGAATATGTCAATATGTCTGTAGAATTCATGAAATTGAGTACTCTTCAAAAAGGAGGTTTTGAATTAGAGATTGAAATCCTTAAGTATTACTTATGAAATACAAAAAAGGGTGGATTTATTTCCATTTTGTGTCCTAACTTTCTTCAATGATACTGTATTTCATCAAACTTTCACACAATTATTGTCACCAAGTACATATCTTGGATTTTGAGATACAATCATTTTTGGCAGATTTATGGCCCTTTGTTTTATTCTGTCCACAACTCCTCCAACATTTCTCAAATGATTTTGATCATACATGTACATTCATAGACTAGAGCTGTCATCAAGAGACCCGGGGCAATGATTCAATTTTTTTGCGTGCGGCTATTGTGATAGAGAAATTATGTTCTAAAATAACTCCTACATTTCTCAAAGGATAAGAATAAATAAACACCTTGTTTTGTAATAATTTCTGTCACTTGTTTTGTCTGCTTTGGTCATTTTCTTTAATGAAGAATGTGTGTTTAATACATAAAAATATTTTTTGGACTTCCTCTGATTTCTTACCTGAGTCTTATTATACATAGGTACTACCTATACACAAGTTACTACAATACACACAATGGAGTTCTTTAATTACTGCTTGAAAATGGCCAGTGCCCTAACGCTACCTTTGGGGAAGGGGTCCTCAGAGGGGGAATTTTTCTAAATGGGGAAATTTTT
Organism: Lutraria lutraria; assembly: GCA_964023205.1. Lineage (NCBI taxonomy): Eukaryota > Metazoa > Mollusca > Bivalvia > Venerida > Mactridae > Lutraria > Lutraria lutraria. Next base: position 24,782,170 of record OZ026846.1, on the reverse strand, counting down.
ATAACACAAAAGAAAATTATTTTTACTTTAATACACGTTTGACATGAATTAAATATCTAGTACATGTATTAAGGACAGCACCAGGCTTTTTAAACCGAAATTTACTTATATTTAAAAAAAAATTCTAACATTTTCTGAGGAAGGGCAAGTTCATTTGGGGGGATATACTTTACAGGAGAGGGACTGCCACCGAAATTCGGCAGCAAATTTGATAGATTGAGGGCCCTGATTGCTATCAAAGTCATACCTGTACAATTCTTTTCATCAGCACCATTGGGACAGTCTGATTCACCATCACATCTATGTGCACATGGTATATTGACTATTACATTACAACCGTCTAAAAAACATTTAGTCTGTACATGACCGTAACAGTTAAATGAACATTCCTTCTGAGAGGTATCAATCACCTTCTTGTCTGCATTTGTAACTGGAATAGAGAACAATCCACCCAATGTCATCAATTAACAGATAAAGAAGTGACTATATTAATATAGTGTACTATACAACAAATTGTTTTTCATAAACTTACTTAATGATCCAAACTAATCAAATGGCCAGAATTTCACTTATTCTAATTTATGAATAAATAACTTAATTCCTGATTGAGATCATTTCAACAAGATTTGTGGAAATTCCATCAGAACTTGAAGACATCTGTACTGACTAGGTAGCAAACAGAACATACACATACATGTAGCTCATGCTACACCAGTATATATATAGAGAGAGAGCTGCAAGTGGAGGCAATGTGTTTCATGATGAAATGTAAAACTTACTCTAAGAAAGATTTATGCTAAGTACCTTACATTCATTAATATTATATTTTATAATGAAACAAGTTCAATGTAAAGACATATATCCAGCAGCCTGTATCAGCTGGAATTAATTCAATGTAAATCAGACTTTTTACTGTTTTGGGGAACAGGTACTGTATCAGGTCTCTTTGATCGGGGGAAATTTGCGTCGTGAAACACTAAATTTGGCGATATTCTTTAATTATGGGGATCTCTTTTCTCTGAGTGGGAAAACATAATATATACTTTTTTACTTAGGGAACGGGTAGAATACCAGACCCAAAAATGGCATAAAATTTAAAAAAGGGCCTGGATATTATTTCTATTAATTGTAGACATAATGAATCAAGAAAAATGACACATGATGATATTTATAAGCAGTACTGAAAAGTAACAAATTTTTAACAGTAAAACATATTACAAATAAGGTTATTAACTAGTGTTGGAAAATCGGACTCAAAAGAGAATCGATTATCGAATCGAATCGGAAAGGGTGTTTCGATTCATAATCGAACAATAATCGAAAGCAAGTTCATATCCTTATTGTCATACAATATTGTATAATCTGAAACTCAAAAAACTTCAAGACTGTTGACCTGAACCTTCCTGTCCCTCACTGGGGCACTATATTACTGTGGATTCTGAATCCGAATCAACTTGTACCCACTTTTTTTTGGTTGATGTTCACACAGTCTGCATTGATTGTTTTTGTTAACAAAAAACTGTTTGTCGACATACTTACAAAAAAAAAAACGTAATACATACGTTCTTGCAAATGTCAGTTTAAAAATAAAATTACAAAAAGTTAGATTCTTTACACGTTTTGTTGGTACGAGTGAGCAACAACTATAAGAAATATGGGTGATATTTACATTTTAAAAGTCGGGTACGAGTAAACTGAGGGAATGCGTAGACGAATTCGGGTATACGAGTTCACCAGATTTCTTAGATTTTAATGGAATATAACAAGTCATAAACAGCTTTTATTGCTATAACGTTGAGCTAGTCATCACTATAAAAATGAGGACCATATTCCCGACCATATCCCTTTTTATTTTTCGCGTCAGCTTTTGTTTTTCATCTGGAATTCTCCGCATCGCGAAAAACTGTAACTTGTAAATAATTGACTGGTTAAATTTATTTGGGTGTCGAGTATCATAGGTAAATTAAAAGAAAGCGATCCAGTCTGGCATAATTTCTAAAAATAGATACATAACGCCCGCCCTGTTCAAGGCATATTTAAAACACCGCTACTGGTAACCATTGTTAACAGCAATAATGCCTCAATTATGTGCCAGTCTTTTTTAAGAATGGGATTTTCCTACTGGCAAAATTCGTCGGATATCAATGCCGAACAGCAGGTCGTGGGTGTCACTGGGTCTTTGCAATTTATGTCAGTCTCTGACGGACATACTTAATTAAGTTTAAGTGTCAAACCCAACCTGGATATGGGAAAATTTCACTAGATACGAAAGTAGAGGAAAGAGGTCAGTTGCTCAAATAGCGGCAGCGGTCTTTACTTGTCTTAGTCATACCCAGCGTTTTTTTCCCACCTCATTGGGAACGGGAATTTTCGCGTCGTGAAAAGTGCCAAATTGGGAATTTCATGTCGCGAAATAAGGCAAATTGGGAATTTTATATAAGGTGAATAAATTACAGTTTTAGCAAGTCACATAAATGATTCTGCTTTCTTTTAGTAAGTTTTATAATCTAGGTTACTTTTATGATCTTGTTTCATAGGTTTATGCACATAAAAGTGTGAAAAATAACATTGGATCACATTTATTGATAAGCAAAAAAGTCAAAGCCATCATAGTAATGTATTTATACAGCATGTTCACATGAAAGAACACTTCTGGGCCTACCTTTAGAGAAAAGGTGGTGGGGCCTTAGAAAAGGGAAAAACAGCATACATATCTACTCCCTACATTTGATTATCAATAGGTTATAACCTTGTTGATTGCAAACAAAGAGCTCGCCTACTTAATTGATCTTATTTATCAAAACTTTATTTCAAGACCATAAAATTCTACTGTAGGGGGGGTTTAGGAGAATAAACATTCTTTTTAGTCAAGGGACATGATGTCAAATTTGGTCCAATGTCAGTCCCCAAAAAACATGAGTATCTGACACTCTTGTTTCGCTTCGTACACGTGAAAATGCCGTTATCGGCAGTAAAATTTGTGTTAGAGATTGTGATTATTAGGTGGTTTCGGACGATATTGATTGATATTTTAAAATAAATTGGGAAAAGGGCAATATTGATCAAATTGGTACAGGTCCGTGCTCGAATTGGGACGGGTCCGGTAGAGATTGGGAACGGGTCCGTTTACCGGCCCCGTCCAAAGAAGGAAAAAAAACACTGTTACAGTACACGCAAGGTGGGTTTTCCTTTTTCCACCCGTCCAGTGGCGACGACTCTGGGTGACAACGCAAAATTTGCCACCGTGAATCCACCCAGATCTTTAAATTACGGTGGACGGCCACGGTGACCATTGCCACAGTGACAACACATATTATGGTGACAACACGGTGGTGACACGATCTATTGAAAAAAGAAGAATAAAATTGATAAGATCGCAGAACAATTACTGTATAAGTCGACCAAAATTAATATGGGTCCTGAAATTATCCGTAAAATCCAACTCAACTAATGGCTGAGTAACAAAAAAATATTTTCAGACACTTGCACAGCACTTAACACAACAATTAAAGTCCGCGTGTATTTTTGCACAAATGGGGTGAACTGGTGCAATTTGTCTTGCCAGAGAGTTTAACTATTATTGATTTTCTATTTTTAGCGCTTGAAATAAACAAGGTTTAAAGTTAGTGTAACTGACGTCATGAATGATGTTATCTGTCAATCAGATGACGTATATCTTGCTCTCTGGTTAATATTTTACTCCCATAAATTAAACAGGAATTTCCTAATTTAAACGTGTAATATGACAATAAGGTCAGACTTTATTGCAATTTAATCCCAATATGATCTACACACATTGTTTTGATGAAGTTGTGTTGAAACTGATGCTTAGCATGTGCTTAGCACGTGATTGATGAATGCTAGCATTTTCATTGGTTGTTTGTTTTCCAAACTGACCTTGACTGGTAAATTAACCTCCATTTAATTCTAGCTGTAACCCGCGCGCAATCGATATGCAGTGCTATTGACTGTTTGAGAGAATTTGTACCCTTCTTATTTATGCGTTATTAGTGTTGAAACTGAAGAAGTTAGGTCTAATTTGGTGACAAAACTTAGCGAAGTAACTATACGTCATTTTCTGAAAATCACTTCATAAATGTGTTAAGTTTGTTAGAAAACACTGCCATCCCTTTTTCGACATTTATGATTCAAATTTGGATTTACATGTAGCAGCTTTGTAATGCATATAAATCAGGCATGTAACTTGTAAGTGCGTATACCTAAGTAAATAATTCGCAGTCCATGATTATTTTTTTTACTTCGTTTAAAATTTGTAGCAGAAAAATAAACCACAGTCAAATAATCACCGTGAATCCACCGCGTTCGTCTAATTTGACCACGGTGTTTCCACCATGACCGTCAATTTTACGATGTACCGAGAAATGGCCACGGTGACAATTAGGGTGACAATTTCTGTCCATGGTGGAGACGCCACGGTGACATGTCACCTCAATTTTATTTCTGACGCGGTGGCTGGGTGGAAATTGGAAAACCCGAGATGCGTGTACTGTACCTGTAACGACATCGATTTAACACCCTAACATCGATAGTCGCCGACCTGAAGCTGTCAGCGACGATTATTCGATTCTACTCGATTATCGTTTCATCACTACAAACTGCGTTACCAATAAATTATTTACAGTGAAATTACTGAATTAATTAAACCTAACATGAGTTTTTGTTCCAAAATATGTTACAAACAAGTTTTAAAAAATACATTCATCAAAATTTATGCCGATACAAGCACATAATATAAAACTATGGTACGTGTTAACTACGGTACAAGTTGACTACTGTATGAGTTGACCAAATTCATGTACAAGTTGACTACGGTATGTGTTAACTACGGTACGAATTGACTGGAAAGCGGATGGCCCTTCCGATTTTGTTCACGAAAATCGCCCAACCGAAAAGCCAAATTAATAGTGCTACTTCAATAAATGCATGAAGAAGTGTCTTAAGCAGTTGACTTTGAAAGAGGTCAATTCCATAACTAAAATGGTCAAAAGACGATATATGACCAATTTAGTTTTGAACTTAGGGTACCCAGAACTAAAATGGTCCCTGACTAAACAGATCTATGCAAGTTGTCAGCACATACTTGTTTGGTTTATTCATCGTTGTAAGAACGGTCGTCAAACCATAAAATCCACAAAATTATTTGTTTAACAACTGTGCATAGGCTTATTAGATCGCAGACAGTGAATGTATTACTACTAGCCTATTTTCTTTAGCCAGTTTTGGGTCATTTTTGTCAACAGTTTTAATCATTTGAATACACAACAACATCAATAAATGGAACGTCGCTAATTAAACAATTCAGTGTAAACTTACACGCAGTGACAAACAGAAGACGATCATAACCAAACAAAAACGTTAGATACAAGAAAACAGTGAAACACTCCATTAATATTTTTTTACTAAATTGAGTCAGCCATGTTTGACTGGTTTATGTGAAAATTACAAGGGAGATAATTTGACTATGAAAATAGAAAATTTGGCCCAAGTTGTTTCGATCACGAAAGTCATTTCTACCCCCAGGGTATTTCGACTCAGTTGTATGATTTTAGCAATGCTGTACTGATTAAACACGGGGAAATGACCCTGATTTATTATTTAGATTTATCGTTTTGTGATATTTTGAACTCTGGTATAAAAATGTCATGAGGTCGAAATGTCTTGGGATCGAAGTACCCAAGAACTACTTTACTAATGAAAACCAGTCTATGTTAAAATATACTATATGGATTATTCCGCTTTAATACTTTTCAGAATATAATTATAGTTTAAAATGTGGGAAAATAATATAACTTTAAATAACTCACATGCACTGAATTAGGTTTGATTTGGTTTTTGATGATGAATCTTGAAACTATTCGAAATGTTATATGAAACTACTTTTTGGCGGATCAAAATACTTGTTGAGTTGTTAGGCACTTCCGGGAAGTAAAAATAGTCAACGCTAAAAAAACCCGAAAATTTTCTACAACCCAAGTGCGTATTTTTTTGTGGTTCATTGGCGATTAAGCATCGCCTGTCAAACACACATTTTCGAGAATACGTAATGGTTGCCCTTGACAAAACTCCCGCCGATGTTGTATTCGTTGTTGAAGGAACTGCGAATCTTGGTGCCTACATAGAAGACATCAAAACCAACTACATTTTGCCTACATTAGAGTATGTTTTTTTACTTCTATAGTTCTATTATGATAAGTTGAACATTCTTTTCTTATAACAGAGCATGTTTGGCTTGTGTTGGTTTAGTACCCACGAACCATATGTTCATAATTCTAGTTATAACTGTTATGTGTCCTCACTTCAGAAACAAAAAAGTTATGCAGCATCATAGTCACACCGAGGCAGTTGTCTCGGCTAAAGTTTGCTGAGCAATGAAAAGTAAAATCAATATACTGTAATGTTAGAATAAGATATTAAGTGGCTGCATATTTGCAGATTCAATAGAATGCATTAAAAAAGTATATTTTAGGAGGGGAATGGGGCCGAAATTCTGCCCCAAAAGTCAAATTATCGAGGGCCTTGACAATTGCTCTACAATTACGTCAGGCAAAGCTCAGTAATGGCGGCCTTCAGTAGTAATGCACAGGCAACGGAATATTCTTATGTTGACTGATTATTCATGATTTTATGCCTAATTTTAATTGTTTATGCACTAATATTGTAACAGCGGCGAGATATTTTAATAATCATTCTTAATTGTTGAATATATATACTTTCATAAAGTAGCTATATTTTGGATGTTAGTCTTTGTAGTTTCAAAAAAATCATTTTGTGATCATATCTAAAAAATGGACATCTATGATATATATTATATAAATTAAATAGGATTCATTACCAACCCTCACAAGCACTTGATCACTTGATATAAGAAAATACCCTAACATTAGAATGTACAAAAGACGCCGCCATTATTGCGCTTTGTCTGACCCGATAACATAGTGTATGGGGAAGGAACTCCAGACTACTTGATCAGTGACAACTCAATGATAGACTTACACTAGTTACAGACAATATTATGTTTTTGCATATTATATACTTTTTAATATTGTCAATTATAACTGTGATGAAAATTATCTCCATGGATGATTGTTATTTCCAGAAAATTCAATGGTGGACCACCAGATCCAATTGACTATGGTCATGATGTAAGTCAAGTAGCTCTCTGTTAATGAAGTTTGTTCACTCGTATTGACCTGTGTGTGTTCACATTTTGTTCATAATGCAAGAATTAGATTTGTCTGATTAGGTAAACAGCAGAACATCTTGGTTTTCATCAGGTTCTTTTGTATAAATATTTTTATTGTATAATAAGCAATTTGAAGTTAAGTCTGACCTTTGTGAATATTCATGAATTCATTATTGTAATTAAGCCCATTTATTATTTTATAGACAATTTGAGTTTTCTTTGTTTACAGTACAGCTGTACATTGTACAATTTAGTAACATTTTTCTCTGCGGACATTGCCCCAGATTCAGCAACAAGATGCTCAGATCTCACCACTAGCACACATCAATTCCTTACATGGCTGGACCATGTCAAGTAAGTGAATACTTAGAAATGTTCAAATGACTTATTTGTGTTTAAACTAAGTCATGATTCAAAATAATTTATTTTCTTCAGTGCCAGCTTTAAACTGGTTTTGAATATGCACAAATTATCTATAAACTAAATGCAATTGTTTCAATATATTCACTGGAGTGAAGGTGATGTTAATTTTTCATCATATTTCAATAGTTGTACACAGAACTTCTACTTTTACATCAAAGGTTTATTGGTGGTTGTGGAGAATGTCACAGTCATATATCTGAAGGGTTAAGGACTGCTCTTCATGTGTTTGATGATATCAAGGACAAAAGAAATAATGACAGGTAATGTTGTTGCCATTGTATTCCAATGACTGTGACAACTTATTTTCTGTTATACTTACAACAAATATTACCAATATCTGCTCAACTTTTATTCTAGGCAAAAACTGCTGGAATTGTGCCCATTTTAGTGAAGTTCTAACAATCTGTATATTTATAGTCAGTTGTATCAGTTATCTCTGTTAAATGTTTGGTACAATCTGCTTATCATCGACTCTACTGACTTCATTATAATAATCATGTATTTGGTATTTATCAAGACATAAAAGATTAATGGTGTAAAAGTTTATAGATTAATGTGTAGTTGAAGCTCAATTTGAGTCTGTGTTATAAAAGATTTAAATTAGATGCCATAAAATTGTAAAAGTTATATCATGAAGTAAATTGTGTAGCAAGCACTTTTTTTTCTTTAGAATCTGTGTATCCTTTTTTCCACTGACAATATTCATGTTTTAGATTATCTCCAGAGAGACACTGTATTCTTATTTGTAACTCTCCACCGTATCAGTTACCCAGTATGGAAGGATGTCGTTATACAGGTTACTATAGTGAGCAACTTGCTAACATGCTTGCTAAGGTAAGATGATGATAAGATATACAACAATTTTTAGAACACACTAACTTCAAGGGCTACATGTGTTCAAGTGGTAAATATAAATGTTGGGGAGAAAATGAAATTTGCCTTTAATACTTACTTACTTACATTCTACCTACCCATGGGACTTTCTTTTAATTGCATGACTTTCTGTAACTTTCTTTCAGAATGTTTCCTTTTTATTATCTCTTATTTGTTTTATATATTATGTTCATTGCAATATGTATTTATACATTTACTTGTATTCCTTTATATTTCAGAGAGGCATTAATTTGTCAATTATTTCACCTAGGAAAATCCCAGCCTTACAGAAACTTTATGAAGAGGTAGTTTTATCTCTAGTTTTAAAGTTTATGTCCTTCTTGTGTTAAAAAACTATTTCTATCACACCTCTGATATAGCTATTTGACTTTAGGATGCTGTGATTTATCAGCAAGTCTGTATGTAGATCAAGTACTTGTATTTGATTGTTAGCTAACATTTGGCTGACAATAATTTTCATATTAATTAGTATCAATTAATAAAGGTGATAAAAAAGTCTTGATGGATATAACTCCAGAAATCAAAATTTAGGAGATAAGTGTCATAAATATACAATGTGGTGGCGTTTTATAAATATGAGAATATTATGCAGCTATATTGAACTTACATATTGCATATTTTTATTCTGTCACTAATACCTAATATAACTCATCTGTTTCAGGCCAGTACTCCTGATATACCTGCACAGATTAAAGATTTCTCTATAGACTTACACCATCTTATATTATTACATGGATATGAACTGGAAGGTATATTAAAGTTTTATCAAAATATTTTTTTCATATCTTAGTTACTGTACTAGAATGTTATCTGAGCATATTGTCAAAAAAGGTTGATGTTCAAGCTTTCAATGTACTTGATATTTAATCGACAAAGAATTGAAAAAAATATCAATTCTATTCACATTGATTCATAGAGTATACTGAAGGATTTGTCATTTATCTGTTTTATCAAGTTGTTTAATCTTTAAACATTTTTATTCATATTGTATATGAATGGGTCATAGTCTCTACAAACTGATTTCTTTCAAAGCACATTTCTTTTCATAAATCTGATTCAGTTCTTTTACTGTTGTTGTTGTTTTACAATGTATTGTGTAAACAACAGTTGATAGAGAGAACTTGAATATTTCCGAATTTTTGTCTTACCACAGTCACTTATTTTACCTTTCAATTTTAATGTTATATTACTTTAATAAAGTATATTTTGACCAACCAATACATGTACATTTTTATTGTATTGTTTATAGAGAGAGCACACACGCCAGGTCCTGGTGATGATAGTAGAGATGAACATATGAAAAACTTACTAGGTAAGTCTCTGTTTTAAGAAACATGATTTGTTCACAGATAATGTAGCCAACCAATTCAAATCACTATTGAAATGATACTTTTTTCTCATTATTTAGATAAAACAAGAATTCTTAAATGTTTGTGTACATTAAAATGTTTAATTGGACTGAAATGAAGAAGTCAATGATTTCTAGTAAGTCTTTGTAATATATGCTACTTCATAAATTGTTTGTTTGTTTGTCATTATTGAAATGATATTTATCCTTTAGCTGCTAGATCACCGGCCCCTGTGTCCGGAGACAGTCATTTCAAGGTACCTATTACAACAGCGCCCTCTGTGATGTCCCTGAATCCGCAAGCCTCACCACAGGCTGGATCACAATCTTCACAACAAACACAACAAGGTAAGACCCGTACAGCAGATAAGGGGGCAAAGGCCACTCTTGGGATTGCCAGAATATGGCCTTTATTGACAGTGTAGCCTTTATTCGGAGGTGACCTGCTAACTCAGGTTTGACTAAACATCAAATGGGGAGGAATCCTTGCTTCTTTTTATATGTAGTTACACATGGCTCAAAATATGCTTGAAACAACCCATCTACATTACTTTAAATATCTATCTAATGCCCACTCTTGCTTCTCAATGTTTGAATTCAGGTTGGCAAGATAAAGTTAACGGTATATTTAGAGTTATTATGCTACAATGTCAATAAAGATGTAATTTGAAATGTTCATGTAGATTGTATGCCAAATGTATATGTTATGTGACTACTTAAACTTTTTTGTTACAAAGATGTCATGGGCTATTTTTCTAGCTGAAAAGCAAAGAACACTTCTCTGTTTTAATTAATCATTTTTAATGAACTATGTTGATCTGCAGGACTTCCACAGAGTAATAATGCTGTACCGAAACAACAGCAACAACAGCAGCAGCAGCCACCACAACAACAAGTCCCAGGACCACCATCACAGCAAAATAAGATACCTAACTCACAACAAGCAATGATGAATCAGCAACAGTCACAACAACAACAACAACATCAGCAACAACAACAACAACAGTCAAATGTTACACAGCAACAATTACAAATGAAGGTATTTATTAAGCATTTATATATACAGTAGTCATTATTTCATGATCACTTTCGTTATGACCTCCTTTCTAAGAAGGGAGGGGATAAATTGCACATGTCGGTCCTTCCAGAATCAAACCTTGTCTGACCAATAACCAGACAACAATTTGACCTACCATAGCTCAGACCTGGTAAGGATGTTTGTCCTCACATGTAGATGACCCCTTATGATTTGTGGCTAGTTGGTCACAGTGACCTTCAACACAATCACCTTGTCCAATCAATAAAAGGAAATTACTATCTAGTAGGCATTTAGGGGGGGGGGAGCAAAAATGTCTATACATCTGTCTGATATTGTATAAAATTCAAGGAAGCAGGCAGTAAGTATACATTGTCATTATTGATGTTCCAGTACTTGTTAAATGTTCTATCCAATCCTGACTTCAAATTTGAATTTTTTGTAAATGTAAATATCTTTTTCTAGATAGAACTAGTTTGCGTGTTAATTGTAAACTACACAAATTCTCCAAACAAAATCAAAATGTAACTGTTATTCAGGAACTAGAAGTCATAATTATGCCCCCTTTGCACATGTCGGTCGCTCGGTCTGTCCGTCCATCCGTAACCAAACATTGTCCTACCAATAAGTAGAGAATTTTTTGCCCGATTTGGTTGAGAGGTTGGTCATCACATGTAGATGACCCCCTATTGATTTTGAGGTCAGTAGGTCAAGGTCATGAGGGGCATCCATGTTTATTATAGTAATTGATCATTCCATAACAACATGTTTTAATGTTTATGAGTTAAAATGTATTGCAATACTTAATAGTTTATTGCCAACTGAAATGATACAACAAAACTTATGCAATTATAAGATCAGTAACTACCAGTACATCTTTCTAATCGAACAATGTTTAGAATTCAAGGACCCTTCTTCCTTATAGAAATATAATTGTTATTTTAGGACCAGCAACTACATCTTCTTTCTAATAGATCAATGTTAGTCAACAAGCAACAGAATGTCATGTCTTCTAATAACACACAGAATGCATTTATGAGCAGACCAACAAACCCTACTTCTCAGGGTATGACACCAGCTAGTCAGGTAATTGTCATTGTGTTTGTTAATAGTGCTGGACTTTTGATCTAGGACCTGTGGGTCTGATTTTCTGTCTAGCGGGATTTTATACTGTGCTCAGGCTAATAACCCCTAAATTAGATAAATATAAAAAAATTAAATTGCTCATTGAGCTGTTGATAGGGAAATTTTTATGGTTTTTTTTTTTTATTAAGTTCTTCTAATGTTATTTTGTGAATCAGTTGTTTGGGTAAAATTGACCTCTAAATTCTAATCCATTTAAGCTGCAGTATATGAACAAAGATTTGGATGTACATGTATTAAGTTTATACTGTATTTGTAAAATGGAGTTTTTCCTATGTTTGGTAAACATTAATTTGTTGATTATCATATAACTTGTTTATTTTTTAGCAGCAGGATAATTTTAATATGTCAAACATTGGACAAGTTAGAATGCAGAATCCAAACATGATCAATACTGGTGGACCACCAATGTCTCAAGATCCTGGAAACATGAACCTCGCAGGTTCTAATCCGCAGATGAATCCTGGAATCAATTCTAAGCAGATCATGATGGGATCAATACCCAATTCTTCACATTCTATGGTTTCAACAACATCAATGCCAATGGGCGTTTCATCGTATCAAACCATACAAAATACTGGTCAGTGTAAAATGATGTATGAAAGAAAGAATATGACACTGACAATTTTTATCATTTGTATCTTCCCATGCTATCATTATCTAAAAATAAAATGTTCGGAAAAAAGGTTTATTATGTGAGACGATCTGTTTTTACATTTTATAAATTATTGAATTGCCATGACGATGAAGTTCTAAAAAAATAGGAATCTTTCAATGCTCATTTCCAATGATACATTTTGTAGGCGCCTATTTTGTAGGCGGCCTATTTTCATTTCTAAGCAGTCAATTTGGCCTCTGACCACCTCTTATTGGAAATAATATATTTTAACTATCAATGACTTGAAACTATGCTAAAATCAATGAGTTATAAACAAAGATAAAATAATTATAACCCTGCAAACGAAGTTTGAGAGGGGGTATATTGTAGTCACTCTGTCGGTCGTTGGTTGGTCAGTCCATACAAACAAAATAGGTTTGGGTGACTCTAGGGTTAGGGTTAGGACTCTTTGTTCAACCGGACTCACTTAAAAAAATGTCCATAAGTGGATTTATGTGGCTAAAATCGGGTTTATGAGGCTAAATTTTAACATGGGAAAGCCACTTAAGCATCTATCGTTAGTACGTCCGTCCGCATAAAGTTTGTGGAGCGAGCTACTTCCACATTTTTAAGCTATTGCAATGAAACTATATATTATAAACTAAATATATTATCACCATGAAGTGTAGATGTGCAAGGCACAATTTTCATGCCCAGGGATTCACTCATTGCAGTTATGTCCCCCTGAACATAGCCATATAGTGTACTATTGCAGTATTAGTGTCAAAGTGGCGGCGGGGTATTAGTCACCTCTGTGACAGCTCTAGTTATATATGTTTTGTTTCTGATGATGTTTTATCTTTCAGGCCCAGTGGGTGGAGTGACAGACTCATTGACTAATATTGTAGGAGGACCCAATCTTACAGGAGGGAACATCCCTGGTGCCCCACCTGGTCAGCCTAATATACCTGGTCCTGACCAACAGGCCGCAGGTCCACTACAGAACAGAAATATTATATGGAAAGGTAATTTCATCAATGTTTAACAAATATTTATCTCAGTGATATCTTAGCAAAGCTCCTGTCAAATAATCATTCATATTTTATGAACTATTAACTAAGTTTGCAGGAAAAGTTCAAGAAAAAATACAGGTGATGCTAATTTAAAAAATAAATTATTGCCCAAAAAAACAGTACAACTGAATACATTTATATTTAACTGTGGCCTGGTACTCTACTACATCTATGCCTTCTTTTGTTAGGTATGCTGGAATGGCAAGACAAGAAAGGTGTGATGCAGGGTCCTAGTTCCAGAATAACGAGAAGTCTTCAATGTATGGTGTCTATAGCTAGAACTGATCAAGATATGTAAGTGTAACAGTGTATGGTTTCTATAGCTAGAACTGATCAAGATATGTAAGTGTAACAGTGTATGGTGTCTATAGCTAGAACTGATCAAGATATGTAAGTGTAACAGTGTATGGTGTCTATAGCTAGAACTGATCAAGATATGTAAGTGTAACAGTGTATGATTTCTATAGCTAGAACTGATCAAGATATGTAAGTGTAACAGTGTATGGTGTCTATAGCTAGAACTGATCAAGATATGTAAGTGTAACAGTATATGGTTTCTATAGCTAGAACTGATCAAGATATGTAAGTGTAACAGTGTATGGTGTCTATAGCTAGAACTGATCAAGATATGTAAGTGTAACAGTGTATGGTGTCTATAGCTAGAACTGATCAAGATATGTAAGTGTAACAGTGTATGGTGTCTATAGCTAGAACTGATCAAGATATGTAAGTGTAACAGTGTATGATGTCTATAGCTAGAACTGATCAAGATATGTAAGTGTACCAGTGTATGGTGTCTATAGCTAGAACTGATCAAGATATGTAAGTGTAACAGTGTATGATTTCTATAGCTAGAACTGATCAAGATATGTAAGTCTAACAGTGTATGATGTCTATAGCTAGAACTGATCAAGATCTGTAAGTGTAACAGTGTATGGTGTCTATAGCTAGAACTGATCAAGATCTGTAAGTGTAAAAGTGTATGGTGTCTATAGCTAGAACTGATCAAGATATGTTAGTGTAAGATTTCTATAGCTAGAACTGATCAAGATATGTAAGTGTACCAGTGTATGGTTTCTATAGCTAGAACTGATCAAGATATGTAAGTGTAACAGTGTATGGTGTCTATAGCTAGAACTGATCAAGATATGTAAGTGTAACAGTGTATGGTGTCTATAGCTAGAACTGATCAAGATATGTAAGTGTAACAGTGTATGATTTCTATAGCTAGAACTGATCAAGATATGTAAGTGTAACAGTGTATGTTTTCTATAGCTAGAACTGATCAAGATATGTAAGTGTAACAGTGTATGATTTCTATAGCTAGAACTGATCAAGATATGTAAGTGTAACAGTGTATGGTGTCTATAGCTAGAACTGATCAAGATATGTAAGTGTAACAGTGTATGATTTCTATAGCTAGAACTGATCAAGATATGTAAGTGTAACAGTGTATGGTTTCTATAGCTAGAACTGATCAAGATATGTAAGTGTAACAGTGTATGGTTTCTATAGCTAGAACTGATCAAGATATGTAAGTGTAACAGTGTATGGTTTCTATAGCTAGAACTGATCAAGATATGTAAGTGTAACAGTGTATGGTTTCTATAGCTAGA
This sequence comes from Lutraria lutraria, assembly GCA_964023205.1. Classification (NCBI taxonomy): domain Eukaryota; kingdom Metazoa; phylum Mollusca; class Bivalvia; order Venerida; family Mactridae; genus Lutraria; species Lutraria lutraria. The sequence continues at coordinate 24,766,835 of OZ026846.1, read as the reverse complement.
ACTGATCAAGATATGTAAGTGTAACAGTGTATGGTTTCTATAGCTAGAACTGATCAAGATATGTAAGTGTAACAGTGTATGGTGTCTATAGCTAGAACTGATCAAGATATGTAAGTGTACCAGTGTATGATGTCTATAGCTAGAACTGATCAAGATATGTAAGTGTAACAGTGTATGGTGTCTATAGCTAGAACTGATCAAGATATGTAAGTGTAACAGTGTATGGTGTCTATAGCTAGAACTGATCAAGATATGTAAGTGTAACAGTGTATGGTGTCTATAGCTAGAACTGATCAAGATATGTAAGTGTAACAGTGTATTGTGTCTATAGCTAGAACTGATCAAGATATGTAAGTGTAACAGTGTATGATTTCTATAGCTAGAACTGATCAAGATATGTAAGTGTAACAGTGTATGATTTCTATAGCTAGAACTGATCAAGATATGTAAGTGTAACAGTGTATGGTGTCTATAGCTAGAACTGATCAAGATATGTAAGTGTAACAGTGTATGGTGTCTATAGCTAGAACTGATCAAGATATGTAAGTGTAACAGTGTATGGTGTCTATAGCTAGAACTGATCAAGATATGTAAGTGTAACAGTGTATGGTGTCTATAGCTAGAACTGATCAAGATATGTAAGTGTAACAGTGTATGGTGTCTATAGCTAGAACTGATCAAGATCTGTAAGTGTAAAAGTGTATGGTGTCTATAGCTAGAACTGATCAAGATATGTTAGTGTAAGATTTCTATAGCTAGAACTGATCAAGATATGTAAGTGTACCAGTGTATGGTTTCTATAGCTAGAACTGATCAAGATATGTAAGTGTAACAGTGTATGGTGTCTATAGCTAGAACTGATCAAGATATGTAAGTGTAACAGTGTATGGTGTCTATAGCTAGAACTGATCAAGATATGTAAGTGTAACAGTGTATGATTTCTATAGCTAGAACTGATCAAGATATGTAAGTGTAACAGTGTATGTTTTCTATAGCTAGAACTGATCAAGATATGTAAGTGTAACAGTGTATGATTTCTATAGCTAGAACTGATCAAGATATGTAAGTGTAACAGTGTATGGTGTCTATAGCTAGAACTGATCAAGATATGTAAGTGTAACAGTGTATGATTTCTATAGCTAGAACTGATCAAGATATGTAAGTGTAACAGTGTATGGTTTCTATAGCTAGAACTGATCAAGATATGTAAGTGTAACAGTGTATGGTTTCTATAGCTAGAACTGATCAAGATATGTAAGTGTAACAGTGTATGGTTTCTATAGCTAGAACTGATCAAGATATGTAAGTGTAACAGTGTATGGTTTCTATAGCTAGAACTGATCAAGATATGTAAGTGTAACAGTGTATGGTTTCTATAGCTAGAACTGATCAAGATATGTAAGTGTAACAGTGTATGGTGTCTATAGCTAGAACTGATCAAGATATGTAAGTGTACCAGTGTATGATGTCTATAGCTAGAACTGATCAAGATATGTAAGTGTAACAGTGTATGGTGTCTATAGCTAGAACTGATCAAGATATGTAAGTGTAACAGTGTATGGTGTCTATAGCTAGAACTGATCAAGATATGTAAGTGTAACAGTGTATGGTGTCTATAGCTAGAACTGATCAAGATATGTAAGTGTAACAGTGTATTGTGTCTATAGCTAGAACTGATCAAGATATGTAAGTGTAACAGTGTATGATTTCTATAGCTAGAACTGATCAAGATATGTAAGTGTAACAGTGTATGATTTCTATAGCTAGAACTGATCAAGATATGTAAGTGTAACAGTGTATGGTGTCTATAGCTAGAACTGATCAAGATATGTAAGTGTAACAGTGTATGGTGTCTATAGCTAGAACTGATCAAGATATGTAAGTGTAACAGTGTATGGTGTCTATAGCTAGAACTGATCAAGATATGTAAGTGTAACAGTGTATGGTGTCTATAGCTAGAACTGATCAAGATATGTAAGTGTAACAGTGTATGGTGTCTATAGCTAGAACTGATCAAGATATGTAAGTGTAACAGTGTATGGTGTCTATAGCTAGAACTGATCAAGATATGTAAGTGTAACAGTGTATGGTGTCTATAGCTAGAACTGATCAAGATATGTAAGTGTAACAGTGTATGTTTTCTATAGCTAGAACTGATCAAGATATGTAAGTGTAACAGTGTATGGTGTCTATAGCTAGAACTGATCAAGATATGTAAGTGTAACAGTGTATGTTTTCTATAGCTAGAACTGATCAAGATATGTAAGTGTAACAGTGTATGATTTCTATAGCTAGAACTGATCAAGATATGTAAGTGTAACAGTGTATGGTGTCTATAGCTAGAACTGATCAAGATATGTAAGTGTAACAGTGTATGGTGTCTATAGCTAGAACTGATCAAGATATGTAAGTGTAACAGTATATGGTGTCTATAGCTAGAACTGATCAAGATATGTAAGTGTAACAGTGTATGGTGTCTATAGCTAGAACTGATCAAGATATGTAAGTGTAACAGTGTATGGTGTCTATAGCTAGAACTGATCAAGATATGTAAGTGTAACAGTGTATGGTGTCTATAGCTAGAACTGATCAAGATATGTAAGTGTAACAGTGTATGGTGTCTATAGCTAGAACTGATCAAGATATGTAAGTGTAACAGTGTATGGTGTCTATAGCTAGAACTGATCAAGATATGTAAGTGTAACAGTGTATGGTGTCTATAGCTAGAACTGATCAAGATATGTAAGTGTAACAGTGTATGGTGTCTATAGCTAGAACTGATCAAGATATGTAAGTGTAACAGTGTATGGTTTCTATAGCTAGAACTGATCAAGATATGTAAGTGTAACAGTATATGGTTTCTATAGCTAGAACTGATCAAGATATGTAAGTGTAACAGTGTATGATTTCTATAGCTAGAACTGATCAAGATATGTAAGTGTACCAGTGTATGGTGTCTATAGCTAGAACTGATCAAGATATGTAAGTGTAACAGTGTATGGTGTCTATAGCTAGAACTGATCAAGATATGTAAGTGTAACAGTGTATGGTGTCTATAGCTAGAACTGATCAAGATCTGTAAGTGTAACAGTGTATGGTGTCTATAGCTAGAACTGATCAAGATATGTAAGTGTAACAGTGTATGATTTCTATAGCTAGAACTGATCAAGATATGTAAGTGTAACAGTGTATGGTGTCTATAGCTAGAACTGATCAAGATATGTAAGTGTAACATGTGGACTAAACAAACAATATGTTTGTTGGACATGAACAGGAAACAAGTACATATTAACAGAAGAAAGTCAGAGAAAATGTGAAAACTTACAAATGGTCACTTTTAAGGATTAGTGTTTTTCAAATATGTTGAATTTACTGACCTGGTATGGTTATGAAAGTAAGGTCTAGTTGTAATTTCATCCAGATTTGTGACAGCATATCATTCTACTCACTTTAAATTCTGTTGTTTTTTAACCAGACATAAGTTTTTCTTGAATGTGAAGTCTGTTGGTACTTATCTGGACTTAGTATTTGTTTCAATGTAAAGAATGTGACAGGTGACTTCAAGTAACATGTACACTCTCACAATAGAGGGGCAACAAATTACCTCATTAAGTTTCTCATATAAACTGTAGTACAGTCAAACCTGTGAACAAAGGCCACCCTTGGGAAAGACAAAATGTGGCCTCTATTGCTTGAAGGCCTTTATTTGGTCATTTTGTTGTAAATAATAACGATTGGCATTGAATGGCCTTTATTCAGAAGTCGCCGCTAACACAGGTTTGACAATAGTTGTGGAAAAGTTGTTAACATTAATTTTGTTATATTTTCCAGAATAACGTCAAGCTGGCCAACCACGTTGATAATGCAACTAATGCCACAGACTTTGCTTAATTCTAATCAGTTACACCCATTATTTAAAAATAGTCGTCAAGTGGCTTTCCATTTCCACAACACTAATTTAGAAGATCTGAGAAATTTGTATAAAGTCATGGGAAGTGGATTTGTAAGTATACAAGAGAGATTAATAAATATATTCTGTCATTTGATGGCTCTTGTCTCCCTTTGATGGAAGGGGATCTTGGCTTTGTGCTTCATTATTTCATCAGATTTAACATCATTTTCAACATTATAAAATTTTAGTTATATTGTGGCGGGCAGTTATCCTTACCAGCTTCCCTGGACTTCATGTAGTATTTGTCATTGTTTTTGTCTGTAGGTTCTGATGAAATCTCTCTGATATTAAATTTTAGGTGAAACTGATTGACAAGTACAATTGTAGAAATCTGGAATTTCCTACCATAGCTCTAAACATGCATACAAATAAAACTTAATTTTATCAATGTTTGTGAAGGTAATTTTACCAGTTTGTTTGTGCAAAATGCTTACTTCTGTTATGTTAAGTCATAAGCTTATTTAAAACAGTATGTATTAGGGATATAATGAAATCTTGTAATTCTATGTTAATTAGGCTGGATGTGTTCACTTCCCATCTAACACAGCATGTGATATACGAGTATTACTGTTACTGTTCAGTAACAAAAGGAAATCCTTTGTTGGCTTGATTCCTAACGACCAAAGTGGTGTAGTGAACGGAATACGTCAGGTCATCACACAACATAAACAAAGGGTAAATATCTTGTTTTAATTCTTGTAAGATTGTCATGGTTACTAGCTTTGATCAGGGGTGACAATATTCCGGATATATCCAGAATTCCCGATTTATCTGTCCTGAAAAAGCTATGATTTCTGAGAAAATTAAAAGTTATTTGATGAAGATATCTTAAGAAGTTATGGTCTATTTAATCTGCTCTGAAGGATTTTCTTTTATACAAACTGATTTAAATATGGAAACAATGTAGTTGAAGGCCTCATGTTTGGTAAAAATGGTCGGTCATAGATGATTTTCAGAATTTTTAATTTGGCTCTATTGACACCCCTGTTTATGTTTTGTACTTTGTGCACACAAATCTAGTCTGACTTCACTTAACAGAGAGCCTCTGTCAAAGAAGTAAATAAATTTCCATACTTTTTCTCAAACGAAGGCATCAGCAAAGATGTGTTTGGTGATCTGTGACATTTGTTATGCTTGATGTTCAATTTAACATAACAGAATGAAGGAAATGTTTTAGGTTCTACTGCTCCCTAACATACAGTGATTTCATTTGTTTTTGTTGGGTTGGTTTGTCCACAAAACAATATTTCCAAAAAGAAAAATGCACAGATATCAGTCAACTGTCCAAAACTTGGTGATATCCGATTTTTTTTTTTTTTTGAACTTTTACGAGATTCAATCTGTTATTGTTTGAACAAATAAGTATTTGATACCATTTTTATGGTTGGGTAATATTGTAATTTACATTGTTGACTTCCTGATTTTGTATTGATTACCGTAAGTTATCCACACAGCTGAGCTCTTTTTCTGACTTTCTTTACTGTACAATGTGAATTTCTTAAATGTGCATGTCACTTTATTAGATCTATATATTTCAAGAAAAAAAGACATAATATATCTAACTTCTAAGATAGGTGTGTACAAGAATTCTTCGTTCTCCGCCAATCTACAAATCTTGAATGTTGAATTTGACATGCATAAATATAACATTATCAATGGATATTTGTCGCATGTTGTGTAATTTGAGGGTCAATTGACTGTATTTTATTTCACTAAAGAGCTTATTCTATTGCAGAAAATAGCAGGAACTTATCAGGCAAAATCTTTTAAAAAACATCACAAATTTACATCCCAAGAAATAGCCATGATTGTTAAAAGCCCAACAAATATGAATGATGCCACAGTAGTACTATGCTGCATCTGTATCACAATCTTGAATTATTCTGGATTTATTGATGTGTAAATCACTCATCTATTGTTTCTTTCTTTCATTTAGGATGTATTTTATGTTGTTTCTTAATTTATATTAATTGGATCATGTGAAAATGAACTTATTTTAGACACAAGCTAAACTGATGAACATTCAGTTTGGTGTTCCTAATTCCAGTGGCTCTCAGGTTTGATATTTTCTTCCATTCCCCCATTGTGGGTGTATGTTCATAGAAATCTTTAACAGGACAAGTCAGATGTATGACAACTGACACAACTCAGGCCCCTTTTTATGGCACTTTTGGGTCAGGTATTGGCCCTGTTCCACAAGAAAAACAGTATAAATTTTTCCCCACTGTCAGAAAAAATTCTCGTAATTAAAAAAATCATTTAAGATTCTACCTTAAGAAAGTATGTTAGGCTTTGAAATTTCTCCAATTTAGTGTTTCACGACGCAAATTTCCCCCACCGATGCCTGTTCCCCAAAACAAAAAAGGGCTGTAACTGCAATTTTCAAAAGTTAAATTTGTCAATAGTAATCTGTTTACTGATTTGAATTACTGAATGTTCCTTTTTAAATGTCCCAGGAGTGTAACATTAAGATTTTGTTTTCAGTTTTTTAAGTCTGCATGGTTCTTATATATATTTTTAAAATAAAACGTCATTTAAGGATGATGGTAAGCCCTTATTTCCTTTTGTCTAAACTAAAAATAAGGATGTTACTTATGAGAGGGCTGTTTATTAGGATTTAGTTGGTAAATGAATGATCCATGATTTGACTTTTAGACTGTCTGTCAAGATACATAATTGCTCTATTTAACATGTTAACTTTCTTGCGTATAAGTGTCCGTCTATTTAACATGTTAACTTTCTTGTGTATAAGTGTCTGTCTGTTTAACATGTTAACTTTCTTGCATATATAAGTGTCCATCTATTTAGTATTTTACTCCTTGATGTAAGTGTAATGATTAAAGTGGTTTTCATAAATTTTAAGTAGATTTGTTACAACATAGAAATCATCATTTTATATTCATCATGTCTTGTCATCCTTCTTTTTTGTCCTGCAAAGATTTTCCATGGCTTATGAAAGCTTTGCAGAGTTTTGAATGAGATCATTCTTAAACGATTGAGGCTTCCGCTGTTTGATTGTTCACTTGCTAATAGAATAGAAACCAGTGAAAAATATTAATCTTAAGAATTACAAATATTTAAATAGAAGTTCATTCAATTATGATTTAGTAATTCATATAGAGGGAAACTTCATTAAGACAAATCATTAGCTCGGCTGTTTTCAAAGAAAAAGTCAAGCTATTGTGCTCACTGTCAGCCTCTGCATCTGTGCAAAAACTTCAATGTAACTCATAACTCAGAAACTACAAGATAGCATTGTCACTGCTTGTGGTACACATGTTTACTACTGTATTTGTTGACAAAAATACATCATTCTTATAAATAACTCAAAATCACAGTCTTCAAATTTAGCAACAAACTTTTGACCGAGTCAACCAAAATGGCCATCGGGTCCAGTAAATTTGAAAAGGGCAGTGCTCCGAAGGATCAGTTAATTTTTCAGTGATAATTTTACCAGGTTTCAGAACAAAAAATGAAATGTTTTAATCACTCTTGAAAAACATGGTTTTTAGCCAAATTATAAGAAATTTTGTTTGTACTCTTTTTGGTCCACTGAAAATTCATTTGATCCAGTAAAGTTTGCATTTTCACTGGACCGAATGTCCAGTTCTAAAAAAAGTTTTCGTGAAGACTGAAATCATTTGACACTCTGCTTGATATGGTAGCAAATGTTCCGTTATATCATACTATCATATATCATACTGTTATACGGGCAGGATAAGTTTTTGTGTTAGTTTTGGGGTTTGGTTATTTTTTTGGTAATGAAAAATACTTTATCAACAATATACCATGGTGCCAATATGATCCTTATAAAGGCATATTGACTCATGAAATTAGCAAAGTATAGCTTCTGACTCTTGAGAATTTGTACAGAGGATCAAATTTACTAAAACATTAGTAGGAAATTTGTTGACTCTCAAAATTATTACGGTATCAGCTAAGGGTCATTTTTGACCCTGAAATTTTGTCTTCTAGTGAGCACACTGATATACATAAACTGAACTAACAGATAGATATTTTCCTGTTAGACAATTCATTAGGTTTACTAATTGTCTGCCAATAGTGTTAAATAGTGTCACATACTAGTACCAAGTTCATAATTACCGGTAAGGAATCGTTGGATTTTTCACAGCAATATTGGACAGATTTTAGTGTAAATTCCTATCAGATTATTGATTTGTTGAATTCAATTATGTGTACAAATTAATAAGTGATTGGACGATTTCTCATTAGTTTAAGTTACTTATCTATGACTACACTTTCTCCTAACAAAATCAAATATACCATAATAGGACTCTGTGATCTCAATTCTGTGTTTGCTAATTTGAATAATTTCCATATGGCTCAAAATGAGTTTTTCATCATAGTTGTATACCGGTTCCAGTATATCAGTTACCTACATCATAGTTGTATACTGGTACCAGTATATCAGTTACCTACATCATAGTTGTATACCGGTACCAGTATATCAGTTACCTACATCATAGTTGTATACTGGTACCAGTATATCAGTTACCTACATCGTAGTTGTATACTGGTACCAGTATGTCAGTTACCTACATCATAGTTGTATACTGGTACCAGTATATCAGTTACCTACATCATAGTTGTATACCGGTACCAGTATATCAGTTACCTACATCATAGTTGTATACCGGTACCAGTATGTCAGTTACCTACATCATAGTTGTATACTGGTACCAGTATATCAGTTACCTACATCATAGTTGTATACCGGTACCAGTATGTCAGTTACCTACATCATAGTTGTATACCGGTACCAGTATGTCAGTTACCTACATCATAGTTGTATACTGGTACCAGTATGTCAGTTACCTACATCATAGTTGTATACTGGTACCAGTATGTCAGTTACCTACATCATAGTTGTATACTGGTACCAGTATATCAGTTACCTACATCATAGTTGTATACCGGTACCAGTATTTCAGTTACCTACATCATAGTTGTATACCGGTACCAGTATGTCAGTTACCTACATCATAGTTGTATACTGGTACCAGTATGTCAGTTACCTACATTATAGTTGTATACTGGTACCAGTATGTCAGTTACCTACATCATAGTTGTATACCGGTACCAGTATATCAGTTACCTACATCATAGTTGTATACCGGTACCAGTATATCAGTTACCTACATCATAGTTGTATACCGGTACCAGTATCTCAGTTACCTACATCATAGTTGTATACCGGTACCAGTATATCAGTTACCTACATCATAGTTGTATACTGGTACCAGTATATCAGTTACCTACATCATAGTTGTATACCGGTACCAGTATATCAGTTACCTACATCATAGTTGTATACTGGTACCAGTATATCAGTTACCTACATCATAGTTGTATACCGGTACCAGTATATCAGTTACCTACATCATAGTTGTATACCGGTACCAGTATATCAGTTACCTAAATCATAGTTGTATACTGGTACCAGTATATCAGTTACCTACATCATAGTTGTATACCGGTACCAGTATATCAGTTACCTACATCATAGTTGTATACCGGTACCAGTATATCAGTTACCTACATCATAGTTGTATACCGGTACCAGTATATCAGTTACCTACATCATAGTTGTATACCGGTACCAGTATATCAGTTACCTACATCATAGTTGTATACCGGTACCAGTATATCAGTTACCTACATCATAGTTGTATACCGGTACCAGTATATCAGTTACCTACATCATAGTTGTATACTGGTACCAGTATATCAGTTACCTACATCATAGTTGTATACCGGTACCAGTATATCAGTTACCTACATCATAGTTGTATACTGGTACCAGTATATCAGTTACATACATCATAGTTTGGTTATCAGGGTTATTTTCTTGATATTGTTTACAGTTTTATCATAATGTCTCCAGTTACAACTGTTATACTCAGAGGTGTAGTAGGTTCTAAAAAAATGGAAATTATGAAATTGTGTTTTTTTAATGCCATGAGCTGATTGGGTTGATGGTAGTCTACATATACCTCACATGTACACACAATATAGTTAAATAAAATTTCTAGCAACAGCTGGTGTGGTGATGCTGATGGTTGGGGTTTCAATGTGGTGACAGTTTTATACAATAGGTCAACTTAAAATGAAACAATTACATCAATGTACTTTATCTTTTTTGTCAATGTTGCTGATAATTAAGTTATCTAATTACTATATCTAATGTTCCTCCTTCACTGTATGAAGATAAATTAACATCTATTTACAACTACCAGTAATTGTATGCAGAGTGAATTCTCTGGTTCTATTAAGTTGTTGTTAAGTTTCTATGAGAACTGTCCATCATTTTTTAATACCATCTTGTCATTTTACTGTTTTAGAAATTTGCTTATACATGTAGCAATATAAAAGATACATTATCTGCCTTGTACAAAATAAGAAGGATGTACATACCATGTTATTGTCATTATTTACAAGGACTTGATTTTAAGTATTTTTTATTTAGTAATTGATCATTAGTGGGTTTACTGGTATACTTCACCTTTATTTTAGATGATGCAGCAGACACCTGGTCAGAACCCTATGGCTGGACAGGTACCCGGCTTACCAGGAATGGGACAGCCAAATATGCCTGGAATGGTTCCTGGTCCTGGGGCTGGACCCCCTGCTGCTCAGGTTGGGTATTGTTCATAAGTCATGAGATTTGACAGCATGGTAGAAAAACAACTTTCTATAATTCTTTTCTCAGTCAAATATTTTTATACATCTTGTATGTATAATTATTTTTAACTTACTCAAATTTTATTTCAAATTGTCTAAAGGGGAGTTGGTTGTCTGGAATTGATAGTACATGTACTACTACTTACTGTGTTACTTTGTGTTGTTACAGATGCCTGGAGGAAACATGGGTATGCAGCAGAATCGTATGGGAATGGATCCACAAGATCCACAAATGGTGAGTATATGCTCTTTTACCCCTGTCGGTCTGTTCAAATATTGGTTTCTGAGGGATTACTCAAGAAATATTTCACAGATTGATTCATATTTTACATGAAGGTGTATAATATTATACTTCAAAGAAGTTATAAACAGTTAGCCAAGTTGTGCATGCAATAACCAGGTTTTGTTTGGATTAATTTTCACTATGTTATGGCCCTTTGTTTTATACAATTAGGTAAATTTTGCCCGTACCATTTCTCAGCAACTACATGCAGGAATTCAGTGAAACTTCTTAGAAGTGATAAGTAGTTTGCCAAGTTGTGCATGTCCACAATAGGTTTTGTCCAAGTAAATTTTAATGAGTTATGGTCCTTTGTTATTTTTTATATAATGTATATTTAGAAACTGGTCAGGATATATCTAAGCAACAATTTGCAGGTATTAAAAAATGAAATTGCATTAGATTTCCCTCTGTAAAATGTAACAATAACTGTGTCAAGGCCGCATCTTGGGGTATTCATCACCTTTAGTGATAGTTCTAGTTTAGCTCTCTGGAGGGACATCAGACACATTTCTCTTTCTGTGTCAGTCTCATTTGGTATGTCATGGAAATATAAAAACTGGAAACAAACAAAATATGATAACTTGTGTTTTTGGGGATTTAATTGATACATTTATAGCTACATGTACATGATATTACATCACCTGACAGTAAATTAGAAATAAACAAATCATTAGTTTGTCCTAACAAATACTTAATATTAATATATATTATTTTATTTTTGACATATATTGATCAAATTCATAACCTCTTGGTTCAGCTGTGAACACATGAACACTTTGTCTTCAACTCTTTACATGACAATACTTAGTAAATTTCTACTGTTGATACTAATTCTGTTCTGTATTGATTGACATTTTAGGTTAAGGCGATGCAGTTAGCTGAACAAAAAGCAAGACAACAACAAATTCTAGGTGAGCATTTTATCAAATTGTTGCCATAGTAACTAAACAGTAACAATGAAATGGACAATGTATATCTGAAATCACTGATATCTTTTTAGAATATTCATAACTATGTTCAACCAAATAGCATTTAATTAATTAATTAACTGTGTGTCAATTAACCTTCAATGTCAGAATCTGATTCTATTTATATCTAATGAAAGTTTGTGATTTCAGTTATTCAGTGTATTACTATAGACCCATACTTATATAGATACCTCACCACTTATAACAGGATAGGCTCAAATTGCATACTTTAGATTACATCAGTTATTTTTTCCCCTTTATTGGTGATTATTTTGTTATGTTGTCTTTTCTTGACATTTGTTATTTTAATGGTCTCGAATGACCTTTGCCATGGTCTAGTTGTTAGTGCACTGGGCTTGTAAACTTGATAATTTGGTTCGAATCCTTGTCGCGGCTAGTCATGCCCTTCCATGAAAATTTGGCAAAATTGTTGATTAGTACTGGTTAGAATACAGTCCAGGAAAACTGGTTAAGTGAAACGGCCACCGTATATAACTGAAATTAAACCCATTGAAACTATTCTAGACATTTGTTATTTTAATGGTCGTCTCTGGACATTTGTTATTTTAATGGTCGTCTCTGGACATTTGTTATTTTAATGGTCGTCTCTGGACATTTGTTATTTTAACAGTCATTTCATGACATTTTTTGTGTTAATTTCACACTTATCCCCATTTAAGGGCTGTTTGATAATGAAGAAGGTTTGATTATATTTAAAAAATGACCCATTGAATAACTAAGGCGTCTCACTGTGAAAGTTTGTTCAAGAGCCAGTGAGCTGCTAACCAGCATTTTTAGCTCACCTGATTCATCAGGTGAGCTTTTAGGATCGTTGAATGTCCGGCGTACGTCATCCGTCGTCCGTCCACAATTAGTTTGTTTACACTCTAGCATCCGCAGCTCTTAACGAATCGTGTCTCGGCTAAGTTTGATTATGGGCAAAATCGGACAATAACTTCTAGAGTTATGGGCCCTTGAATTACAAACTTTGCTATATTGAGCTTGTTTACACTCTAGCGCCTTCATTTATTCACCAATCCTAATCATATTTTCAGTAAATGTGTATAACCAAAAGATCTTGCACAAGTTCGATTATGGGCGGAATCGGACCAAAACTTCGAGAGTTATGGGCCCTTGACTTAGAAATTTTGCTATATTTGAGTTCGTTTACACTCTAGCACATTCATTTATTCATCAATCCTAATCATATTTTCAGTTAATGTGTATAACCAAAAGATCTTGGACAAGTTCGATTATGGGCGAAATCGGACTAGAACTTCAAGAGTTATGGGCCCTTGACTTAGAAAAATTGCTATATTTTAGCTTGTTTACACTCTAGCACCTTCATTTATTCACCCATCCTAATCCTATTTACAATGAATGTTTATGACCTTACGGTATTGGACAAGTTCAGTTATGGGTGGAATCGGACCAGAACTTCAAGAGTTATTGGCCCTTGGATTAGAAAATTTGCTACGTTTTAGCTTGTTTAACATTATTATACCTTCATTGTTGGTTTTGATCTCAAAATCTACATAAAAATGGGTTATACGAGTTGGAAACTATATTATCTGTCATTAATTATTGTGACTTTGTTCTCAGATGAGCGATAAAGGGCCATCTTGGCCCACTTGTTTATGGTTAGTCTTAAAAATTAAATGTTTATTGGTATGATAATGACTTAACACTCTTTAAACACTTGTTATCTTCCAGACTTTGCACAATAACACGCAAATACTTCTCCTGCTGTTTTAATGATGTTGTTTTTGCACCTCAAAGTTAACAAAATATATCAGGTGTGGCCAAGCTTGATGCCTTTGTTATTCTTCACTGTTAACTTGCGAAGCCTTATAACAGTTGGTTCAAAATAACTGACCACTTTTTTCCACCATCTCCCATGGTTTTGCTTGCTTGTGTGCTATTGTTTACAAGTTTGTTTAATCCTTTTATCTACCGAATACCAGTATGCTTAATCAGCATATATTGTTTATTTATTTGCAAAATCTAATGAACACTTTAATGTGAATAAAATTGTCTTTTCTATCAATTCTCTGAACAATAAGCAATGCTTCTAGAATTAACCACTTGAATGGTTCTAGTGTATTTGGAATATCTTTTGATTGCATTTGTTAACATACATCCTAATGTGGGTCTGTATAATAGAAGTGTTTGAAGACCTTTCTTGCTCTAAAGTCTTAACTTTGGTCATTTTTAGCTCGTCTGTTTTCGAAGAAAAAAATAGAGCTGTTTTGATCATGGTGTCTGCATCATGCAAAAACTTTAATGTAGCTCATAACTCAGAAACTATAAAAAGTAGCAACATGAAACTTCATAGATGGATAGATCTCACTGAGGCTGTGAACAGACGAGTGTTGGCACCGCTCACAGCACTCTTGTTTTAAAATTACATTGTAGCTCAGAAAAAAGCCAGTCAGAAACATCATTTTGAGAAAATCCTTGTATTAACATTAAAATAATTTTGTGACTCTAGATTGTCCCAAATTATGCAAAATTATCAACAATAAGAAACATTATTACTGTTGTTCATTTGTATACTTACCATGTTAGCTTTTATCCAATTTCTAAAGATTAACTGAGTTTTCCTTTGTTTTAGATATTTTATTTAACTTATTGGTTTCAGTGTAAATTCATGTTGACATGAATTGCTTGTTTAGGCTGATTATGATATACTGCTGTTTAGGTGTTTTGTTTATTGAATACAAAATTTGTTCTAAAAATCTCAATTAACAAACAGCATAACAACACAGGCCATGTTTTTGTTCTAACATTTCTTATATTAACATTGGAAGACTAACTTTCTCTTTTTATCAGACGAGATGTATTATGGTCCATCACAAAATATGTTTTCGGGTAGGTATATCCTGTTGTTCACCCTCTCATGGTAATGGTTGCCATGGTAACAATAACCATGGAAATATCTGATAGCTGATAGTTATGCTTGAGTAACAAATCAGTGGGGTATTATCAATTCATCATAACAGAAAATATTTATGGGTTTTGTGCAATTTTATGTGTTTTTTTTCTGAATTGTCTGTAATTATTAGGTTTTTGTGGAATTATTCAGTTTATGTTTGTTTAACATGAGTACTTAAACCATGGCTCTTGTTAGCAGAGTCAATTTGTCTCTAATAATGAAAGATTATGCTATTTTATTTTATATCTTATTTAAAAATGACTTCCATTCATTAATTCCGAAATAGTTCCAATGGCTGCTTATTGCATTTATGAATTTGTTATTTATTTCATGGTACATACTTTTAGAATTAATGAATTTTCTGGGGATAAATGTTTTATCTAGCATTCTTAGTAATTCTTCAGCCATCTTGTTTAGAATTTGAAATGGTGGGAGATTGAATACACTGCGTTGTTACTCTAGTATAAAGTCAGTTTACAAGCATGGTTGCTGGGACAAATGATCTTATCTTGGGTATTGTGAAAACTTGTTTGTTTCTGTCTCCATGGAAACAGATTTATGTTTATAGTAATTAATGTGAACCACTTGATTATTTCTGTATTTTTGTCCAAAGATATCACCTAGTGGTAGTATACCATGAGACCTGAATGTTTGTATGTTTATTGAGTTATTTTTTCTTAAACTTCTTTTCCACTCGCATGTTGACGTTATTATTATATTATATTGCAAAAGTTTATAATTTTTCAAATTGTTATAAAATGTATTAATTATCTTTTTACGATGAAGCAGAATATTGTGCCTCATTTAAAAAATTGATATTATGCTGTTAAATGAAAGAATTTTTTGTCTGATCTAAAAAGTGCAACACATTAACAAATTCTGAATAATTATATGGTATAACGTTTTACAGACAATAAGTTGATACTCAAGAGTAGTATATAAATTACAGGATATGTGCGATTATTCTGAATTATTGACTATGGCTAATAAACATTCAATAACCGAGCCAGGAATGCTGGTAAAAATGCAGTCATTCTGATGTAGTTAGTTAGTTAAATATATTATGACTTATGTCTCTGTTATAAAAATACTTCAAATCTTTAAATATCATCACATCTTTACCTATCTGTTGCATGCCCTGTGACTATGAACATGAAATTCCACTTTATAAATTGTTTGTTATGTAAATGTCTTGATGTACAATTGTTGACTGTATACAACTACACATTTACAAAATACATACTAGTATAATTTTATATACTATTAAATATGACTGTATGGCCACTCCATGAATAATTGACACTATTAAGATAGCATTTATTACTATGATTAATTAAACCACTGAATAACAGCCAACAATGAATGATGACATATTTTGTGACTCCTTTTAGTGGCCTTATTTATTATACCCCCGCAAATAAAGTTTGAGAGGGGTATATTGGAGTCACTCTGTCAGTCAGCCTGTATGTGGAGCAACTACTTCCACATTCTTTTAGGAATTGCAATGAAACTTGTAATAAGTTATCACCATAAAGTGTGGATGTGCAAAAAACAATTTTCATGCCCAGCCATCCACACATTCCAGAGTAATGTGCCCTTGAACTTAGCCATATAGTGTACTATTGTGTTCTTACTTCTTAGTGTCAAAGCAGCGGCAGGGGTATTTCTGTGACAAAGCTTTAGTTGAGTTAAATGACACCAGTACTTCTACAGGCGTATAGTCAGCATTTTTGTTCCAAGCTTTATACTATATAAACTTATTAGTTACCATGTATACTTATGTCAAGCTATGTATGTGCTGTGTTTAGTATGATGAACATACAAATAGTTCTGTTCATTGATGGTATTATGTATAATAATCAGCATTATGTATGTCTAGCTAGCATGTGCTTGTGAGTTATTATGTGTCTTTTCCTCATGCTGATCATGCATGTATGTATGTATGATCAACACTGGTATATACATGTATATATGTATGATAAACATGTGTATATGCATGATCAACACTGGTATATACATGTATATATGTGTGATAAACATGTGTATATGCATGTATATATGTATGATAAACACATTATACATGTATGTATGATAAACACATGTATATACATGTATATATGTATGATAAACACATGTATATACATTTATATATGTATGACAAGGTCAGACCGGACTGATTTTTTGTTTGCTCCAACCCAGAATAATAATTACATTAAAATTATTATGAAAAGTTTGAATTGAGAAATCTTGGTGAACCAGTTGTAAGAATATGTGCTATGTACTGGTGCAAAGTGTTTGTGAAACACGGATGCCCCCTAAAGACCAGCTGGATAGTATGACCTTGACCTACTGACCTCAAAATCAATAAGGGTCATCTACATGTGATGACCAACCTCCCAACCAAATCAGAGGAGCTTAGGCCAAATAGTTATATAGTTATTGTCAGGACAAGGTTTGGTTACAAACGGACGGACATATCCAATACAAAGCAATATACCCCTTTTTCTATGAAAGGGGGCATAATAATTGATTCAATATTTTATTTTAGAAAATCATTAAACTTAAGGATACATCTTTATCAAATCAGAATTATTGATTATTAATTTTTCATTATGTTCCATGGTTGAAGATAGGTTGTAGGGAAAAGTAATCTTGAATTGAGTTGAAAAGTTTCTCTGTGTGGAAGACTATTTAGAGCCATATACCTTGACCTCACAGTTGTATTCAATGTCCCTGAATGTGTCCCTTGTGTAAGGGTTGGATTATGAATTCATGTTAAATATTCTTAATGTGAACATACTCTACCTGCAAGTTACAATTCACTGTTTCAGATTTCTAATTTGAATATTTAGGTACATATAATTGATATAATCTGAAAATAGACTTACATCAAGTTTGAATACTAGTACAAGTTGTGTTCTGTAATCATTTGTCTAAAACATGTGTTTATCATATTACTGGGTTTTTTTACATAAAAGAAATCCATGTACATTATATTGCAAGCTGCTGTTTTTAGACTTACTGATTCATGCATGGCAAAATGTATATTTGATTTTTGTTCAGTTTCTTATATTAGTTACCTGTAATGACATGCTGTTATTGCAGAAACAATACACATAGTGTGACATGAGCATGTTTACATTGTATCCAAATATTGGAATATTTATTTTATGCTATAAAGTGTAATAGTAGAATATATCTGAATTTTAAGTTCATAGAAGTGATTTCTACTGACAGGTCATACCCTTCCATGACAATTTGACAATGTTAATTTTCCTCCGCATGTGGAGAAATTGCTGGTTCCTTGTGGAAGGGTAAGTTAGTACTGGTTTGAGTACCGTCCAGGAAAACTTGGTAGGTGTGAGTTGGCTGCCGTATATGACTGGAAAATTGTGTTAAACCCAAAAATGAATAAAAGATTGTACCATTACCCTAGGTACATATATAGATGTGCTGCTTCTCTCAAACTTTCTAATAAAAAGAATGAAGACAGTCCTCAGGCCTTGCTTCAATTTAGAAATATTTAATTGAAATCTCAGAAATAAGTTTTTGTTATCTTGAATTGACCAGATGCTATCCAAAGGTACATGTGAGTTGACTAATCATTAGGAATTCTAAAAGGGACAAGGCAAATGGTGTTGTACCTAGCTATCATGATAATTTTGACGTCAGTGTACTGTGAAAAATGGTAAGAATCTGAATTCTGATGGGGCAAGCTTATAATGGTATTAAATATGTATTATCTTGGTTTTTTTTCAGTCCAACAACAGCAACAACAAAGACAACAGCTACAAATGCAACAACAACAACAGCAACAACAGCAGCAGCAGCAACAACAACAGCAACAACAACAACAACTTAGACATTTACTACAGGTAAAATATTAACTCCTGTATGTTTACAATAAACAAACAAATTGACTGTATGTCCATATGAAACTGGTTTAACATTGTCGATATGTTATAGTAACCGGTAAATACAAAGTATTAATATGTTTTATATCAGATCATTGTCAGGAATACTCTCTGGAAGGCACATCGTGTCTATCTAAATTGGTATCAACTATAGGGCACTATTCTATTTCTTTTGGATTAATCTGTATTTTAGTGTTGTTGTTTTTTTTGGCAAAAATGACATTACTAGACAAGTGTTGTACTTGCACTTGTAATAGCTTCAGTTTTCTGTTATCTAAAAAATTAAGAAGATTAACTAATCATATTTCTCACTGGAAATTACATATATAACTCATTAATTCATTTCAAGCGTCAACAGCAGCAGCAGCAGCAACAACAACAACAGCAGCAGCAGCAACAACAACAACAAATGATGATGCAAGGTCAAGGTCAGCCCCCTGGTATGATGGGTGGGGGTCAACAAGGGATGCAGGGTCAGGGAATGGGGTCACAGATGTCACAGCCACAGAATTTATTATTTGATGACTTTGACCTTCCTACAATGTGAACTTTGAACTAATACGAAATTGATGTAAAATGCGAAGCCCAAAGTTTATTCAGAATTCAGATCTGAATCAGTTTTCCTGATTATTATACCAGGGGTGACAATATTGATGATATATCCAGAATTCCAGATTTATCTGTCCAAGATCTAAGATTTCTGAGCAAAATAGAATTGTTTTGATGAAAATATCTCAAGAAATGGCAAAGTTATGGTCAATCTGAAGGATTTTCTTAAATACATGTACACATTTTAATTTGGCTCTATTGACACTCCTGTATGTGGATTGGTTTGTTCTAAAATGAAAGTAGAAACTCCAGAATGATGTAATCTTGCATGATAACATGAGAACAACAAAATGCATTATTTTATCTAAAGCTACCATCAACATGAAACATTTGTTTGTCTTATTTACAGGATAGATAGATTTTAGTGATGAATGTGTAGCAACATTCTGTACTTTTCAAGATTTAATCAACCGTATTAATTGGTTATCCAATAAATGAAGAATTGTTCCCCTATCCATTAAGAGTTTTGCCAACAAGATAATGATGTACTTGTGTATTTATTCTTTGTTGTCACTATGATACAGTGTACACTGTACGCTCCTGTAAATCAGATGCAATAATTGATGAGTTATGTGATGTATAAATTTGTGAGTTAACTTCAAGATTTGATCATCCTTAAAAAATGTGTTTGAGGTATGATACATACGTTCCAAAAAGGCCCCTGCCCAACTTAATTTTGGTCGCTCAGTTAACAAAAAAATCAGGTTCAATATATAAAATCTAAATTGTAAAAAAATCGATTCTACCTACCTACCCACAGGGTACGGTTACCACAAACAAGCATTGTTTTAAGGATGGCCTTACTGAACTCTACTTGTAATTTGTTCTTTTGTTGTAATGAAAGTTGATCTTTGACTTTGTACACACATACATCATGTCCTCTGTATGTCTATTGTATGCAGTGTTTGTTAATGATAATGTATATCATAGATTATGTTAATTGTTTCATGCTACACTATGTGCTAGTGGACCAGATCTTGTCTCATCTCACTTTCTCATGTAAACTTGCCAAATTTATATTCAACAACTTATTTAACTGCAATGTTATGTGTACATACTAATGTTATGTGTACTAAAGTTACTGGTACCAATGATATGTGTACATACTAATGTTACATGTGTACTAATGTTACTGGTACCAATGTTATGTGTACATACTAATGTTACATGTGTACTAATGTTACTGGTACCAATGTTATGTGTACATACTAATGTTATGTGTACATATTAATGGTATGCGTACTAATGTTACTGGTACCAATGTTATGTGTACATACTAATGTTACATACATGTGTACTAACGTTACTGGTACCAATGTTATGTGTACATACTAATGTTATGTGTACTAAAGTTACTGGTACCAATGATATGTGTACATACTAATGTTATGTGTACTAAAGTTACTGGTACCAATGATATGTGTACATACTAATGTTACATGTGTACTAAAGTTACTGGTACCAATGATATGTGTACATACTAATGTTACATGTGTACTAATGTTACTGGTACCAATGATATGTGTACATACTAATGTTATGTGTACTAAAGTTACTGGTACCAATGATATGTGTACATACTAATGTTACATGTGTACTAATGTTACTGGTACCAATGTTATATGTACATACTAATGTTATGTGTACATATTAATGTTATGCGTACTAATGTTACTGGTACCAATGTTATGTGTACATATTAATGGTATGTGTACTAACGTTACTGGTACCAATGTTATGTGTACATACTAATGTTATGTGTACTAACGTTACTGGTACCAATGTTATGTGTACATACTAATGTTACATACATGTGTACTAACGTTACTGGTACCAATGTTATGTGTACATACTAATGTTATGTGTACTAACGTTACTGGTACCAATGTTATGTGTACATACTAATGTTACATACATGTGTACTAACGTTACTGGTACCAATGTTATGTGTACATACTAATGTTACATGTGTACTAAAGTTACTGGTACCAATGATATGTGTACATACTAATGTTACATACATGTGTACTAACGTTACTGGTACCAATGTTATGTGTACATACTAATGTTATGTGTACTAACGTTACTGGTACCAATGTTATGTGTACATACTAATGTTACATACATGTGTACTAATGTTACTGGTACCATTGTTATTTGTACATACTAATGTTATGTGTACTAACGTTACTGGTACCAATGTTATGTGTACATACTAATGTTATGTGTACTAACATTACTGGTACCAATGTTATGTGTACTAATGTAATGTATGCTAGAAAACACTGATTGCTATGACATCAGTAAGAGAGAAAATTAAAATAACTGGTAAAGAACTTGTAGAGCTGTTGAATGAACTAATCCAGAACAGTTTACTATTTGTTTTTCTATGAAGGATGGCACATGATTCACTTCTGCACGTATGTCCAGACTGACTGGAAATGTACATGATATAGTGATTGCCATGGTTACAGAACATAGTTCTCTAACTTGACTTTTCAGCTGATTCATCTAAATTAATCAAGTCATTTATGCTTTGTGAAAGCACGCTCATGTCTTCAGTTTGATCCTTCATGACAACTGTGTATATATTATTTCTTATTGTTATCAAGTGTTTTGTAATGTCAATACTGTTTGTTACTGATCATGTGAATAAATATGTGTGCTACTATAAAACTGTAAGATGTTGTTAACTTCATAGCATTTCTTTTTTGTTTCCATCAGGTCTAAGACCCGCCTCCGTGGTCGAGTGGTTAAGGTCGCTGACTTCAAATCACTGTAACCTTTCACTGATAGAGGGTCGTGGGTTCGAGCCCCTTTACCGACCATGACTCTTTATGTGAGAAAGTAGGCAGTTGCTTCAAAGGATGGGAGTCTAATACTGGTTCTTCCCAGGAACGATGCTTAGGTGAAATGTCTGCCTCATATGACTCTGACTGTTGAAAAAGGGCGTAAAACCTGATATAAACAAACAAACAAATCCATCAGGTCTCTATTAGACTTTAAACAGAAATGTTGAGATCTGCCCTGTATGAATTCACTGATACAAACATTTTGAGAATGCTCCATGTGTAAATCTGGACTTATGGACACTCAGCTCATTGGTCAGTTATAGTATCACTTTTACAGTTGGCCCATACTTGATATTTATTGCTCTTGCTTACGGAGAATGGAAGTCTAGTACTAGTTCTTACCAGGAACGATGGTTCAGTGAACTGTCCACCTCATATGACTCTTGACTGTTAAAAAGGGGCAAAAACTCAAAAATTTCTCCACTAAGACCTGCCTCTACTTGACATTTCAATGATCAATTTGAAGGATTCTAGATCTATGATTTACCATAAACTGCGTTTAAATTTCCTCCTTCGCAATATATTGCTTACAGGACTAATTTTATGATGCAAAAAATCATTTCTACCCAGGATACCTAAGTTACAACCACTAACATGTTTTTTTTGTACAAATGTATTTCATTACAACATATACAATATACAAAATCATGTTCCAGTAATACATTGTTAAAAATATACAAAATGTTCCATACTTAGTTTATAGAATAATTCATTTCATATTTCAACAAGAGACTACAATCGAGGGTGAATGAATACAAAGCTCACATGAACTCTTTGGTCTAGTGCCGTGATGATAGTCAAAATATATATACAACATTGTAATCATTTCAACTGTCGACCAAAATCATTCCAATGAAAGCATAATAAACATTGTAAATTTCAATTTATGGAGCTGATGTCTTTAACACTGGAAATACTGAAAAAAACACTACTCCACTGATATTTGACTCTTAATTTTTTCACAACTTAAAACAAGATCTTAATCATAATAAAATGAGTTCACTATCAAAGCGTGTCTGTAACAATAAAGATTCAGTTCTTATTTGTTGTTTCTGAACACATTAGGCTGTCTAAAACATTCCACATAACAGGATCTCAAGGACATTTCTTCTCAATACAACTCTTACCTCCCTCGTCATACTCTTGCTTGGAAATCCACATTTGTTGAAATGATCCCTGAAATATCAGCAAATATATGTAAACCATGTGATAAATCACAAATATATGTAAACCATGTGATAAATCACAAATATATGTAAACCATGTGATAAATCACAAATATATGTAAACCATGTGATAAATCACAAATATATGTAAACCATGTGATAAATCACAAATATATGTAAACCATGTGATAAATCACAAATATATGTAAACCATGTGATAAATCACAAATATATGTAAACCATGTGATAAATCACAAATATATGTAAACCATGTGATAAATCACAAATGTATGTAAACCATGTGATAAATCACAATTATATGTTAACCATGTGATAAATCACAAAGCTAGTCGATAAGCTGAATAATGACATGCAATATCCCCAGTATGGTCAACAAGTTTACTTAATTTTTTTACAACAACAGAGGAGTATACTAGTGGTGACTATAATAGAAGTGACTATAATAGAAGTGACTATAATAGAAGTGACTTATTGTGTCACATTGAGTCTTCCTCCACTGTTACCTAGTAAAACGGAAAAAGTCACCAAATGGCTTTAGCGGTCGGTGTGTCATTAAACCTCATAGAAAAAGATGCATTAAGCAATCTGTACAATTGTACTGTAGTAACCACATACTGATGATTAATTACAGTATAACTTGCTCGTACCGACACTTGAGTAAAACGACATTCGCTACATAACGACATATTTGTCCAGTCCTGTTAATTTTCTTATCAACTATATAACTTTGACCTGACTGTAACGACACCTTGGATTCTCGATAGCCGACATTACTTCTCAGTCCCAAATAATCACACTTAATTGACCCTTTTATATCTGACATATCAAACGCCGCATTTGTTCACGATGTGTTCATGTATAGTTCAATATTTGAAAAGAAAAAAATAATTATAAAAATAGAGGATAATTAAAATTGCTTCATCAAGACAGCATTACTTTTTGATCCTTGCAATTATCATAACTTGCTATATCCGACAACCTCCCATATCCAACATAATCAACAGACTCCAATGAGTGTCGGTACAAGCAAGTTATACTGTATATAGAAAGCTTACCAAAGAAGCAAGAATGGATCCACCAATCCAGCAACTGAATCTTCTCTCTGATGACCCTGTAGCAGCCAACAGCTTTAATCTCATAGCCTGAGGATAGAAATCAACATGATCAAAGTACTGACAGTACTCATGGAAACAGAACGGACATAGACTTGCACTGCAACATGGAACGGAAACTAGTTCAACAATTGCATGGCAGATGAAGAAAAACATGGTACATTGTACTTTGGTCAGCATTAAAAATCATGCGTGCCAAGCTTCAGTTTCCAAAAAACAGTTTAAACCACAAGATAAACAAATGATTAGGATTCAGACACCCACACAATTGTTAAAGTTGACATGAAA
Organism: Lutraria lutraria; assembly: GCA_964023205.1. Taxonomy (NCBI): domain Eukaryota; kingdom Metazoa; phylum Mollusca; class Bivalvia; order Venerida; family Mactridae; genus Lutraria; species Lutraria lutraria. The sequence continues at coordinate 24,742,033 of OZ026846.1, read as the reverse complement.
TTGATAAGAACTAGCCCTATCACTAAAGGTGATGAATACCCCCAGATGCGGCCTTGACACAGTTATTGTTACATTTTACAGAGGGAAATATAATGCATTTTCATTTTTTTAATACCTGCAAATTGTTGCTTAGATATATCCTGACCAGTTTCTAAATATACATTATATAAAACATAACAAAGGGCCATAACTCATTAAAATTTACTTGGACAAAAACTATTGTGGACATGCACAACTTGGCAAACTACTTATCACTTCTAAGAAGTTTCATTGAATTCCTGCATGTAGTCGCTGAGAAATGGTACGGACAAAATTTACCTAATTGTATAAAACAAAGGGCCATAACTCAGTGAAAATTAATCCAAACAAAACCTGGTTATTGCATGCACAACTTGGCTTACTTTTTATAACTTCTGTGAAGTTTCATTGAATTCCTATGAGTAGTTACTGAGATATTGTATATACACTGTATAAAAAACAACAAAGGGCCATAACTCAGTGAAAATTTAACCAACCAAGACAAGCTTAATGCATGCAAAACTACTAGGCTAACTACTCATCACTTCTGAGAAGTTTTATTGAATTCCTGGCAGTAATCAATGAGAAATAGGACAAAATTCGCCTATTGTATATACTGTAGAAAAAAACAAAGGGCTATAACTCAGTGAAAATCAATTCAAATGAAAAATGATTTCAGCATGCACAACTAGGCTAACTACTTATTACTTCTGGGAAGTTTCGTTGAAATCCTGTGAGTAGTTGCTGAGAAATTGTCCGGACAAAATTTGCCTATTGTATATACTGTATAAAAACAACAAAGGGCTATAACTCAGTGAAAATTAATCCGAACGAATAATGCTTTAAGCATGCACAACTAGGCTTACTACTGATCACTTCTGTGAAGTTTCATTGAGATCCTGTGAGTAATTGCTGAGAAATTCTCCGGACAAAATTTGCCTATTGTATATACTGAATAAAAACAACAAAGGGGTATAACTTAGTAAAAATTAATCCGAACGAAAAATGCTTTAAGCTAGCACAACTAGGCTTACTACTGATCACTTCTGTAAAGTTTTATTGAAATCCTGTAAGTAGTTGCTGAGAAATTTACCGGACAAATTGTGTCTACAAACGCACAGACCGACCGACCGACCGTCAAGCGTGAATCCAATATAGCCCCCATATATTTCATATCTGGGGGTATAAAAATTACTTGAATTGTTTCGAAAACACTGGAATATGTTGTACTTATTGGTTTTAGATAAAAAACAGAAACAATCTATGCATATCAAGGGTTCTTCAACAGTTTTAACAAACTGTAAGATGTTCAGCACAACCCTTCTGTCTATAACTTTATTGATTGTTGTGGCAAACAATATTGTAATGCATTGATGGTTTTTGATAGTTATGACAAATTCTTCAGATCTTAAGTTTATTTTTGCTTTTTAGTTTGTTTATTTGCTAGCTTGATTGCTAGCTTGTTTAAGCAGTAGTAGCATGAAAATGATGAACAAGTATGCACAATCAGTGAGTATATACAGTACAACCTCTCCAAAGCAGCTCTCTCTTAAACAACAACATCCCCGCAACAACAGCATGATTTTTCATATCTGCACAATTTGACTACTAACTTAATTTCTCTGGAGCAACAACCTCTCAACAATGAGACAATATTACTTCTCCCAAAAGGTGTTGCTTTGTAGAAGTTGTACTGTATTTAATAGACCATGTAGAATTGTTACATACTGATGGAGTCTTATTGCTGAGGTCACGGTTAAGTCTGTCAGTAAATCCATTAAGAAGAGAATTTCCACCAGCCACGATGACACTGCTGTATAAACTCTGTAATGTAAAAATGTATGAAAATACATGTGTTCTTTTAAAACAAATATTGAAGCAAACTAAGAGGACATATTTAATATGATCAGCACACTGCTTACTAGGTTCAACATTAACCAATGAGCATTAAGTACACTAATCAATTGTTCCTGGGGTCAAGTTTAGTTCTGCCCTTAGAGCCACTTGTTAATTGTCTTTATAATTCATCAGATGAATCAGGAGAGTGACACAGGGCTATCTTAACCTTCTTGCTTCAATTATATGCTAATCAATGTACTGCATACGTCTTAATATTGGCGCCCGTTTTATTTTGGCGATATTGGCAGTCAGCATCGGAACAGTCAAATCTAGACCGCGCCAATATAAAACCACGCCAGCACCGCCAATTATTTTGTCAAAGAAACTTATTGTAACTTTTGTTATCAAAAGGTGTAACTAACACTTTTTCATGTAACTATTTGTTTGTTTAGTATGTTTGTACATGTATTATTTGTTTACCTTCATCAGTTAAAGTACATGCATTACGTTTATTGCCTTAGGGTAAATCTTAATTGAAACAAGGTAAAATCTAAACGATTCAAACAATACAGCTTATTTGTCACACCATATAAAACTTATATCGTCGGCACAGACTAAATTAAACCCGGTATAATAACAATCTTTGTCAATTTAAGATAAATCATCGAAACAAATAATCACTTTTAGCCATTGTGTTAACTCTTGTTTGATCCCATGTAATTACCAACACTTTGGTTTTCATGTAACTTATTCTTGCTGTTTATACGTTTCACTTGATACGATAGTAGTTAGAATGATATTTAGTAAAATAGTCTAATTACTTCCCTTGAAAATGGTGGAAACTTATTTTCTTAAGTGTTTTAATTTTGGCGCTTAAGAAGACAGGACATGGTTTTATTTTGGCGGTTGGATATGAAACCGCCAAATAAAGAACCCGCCAATTCATGAACATCTTAAAAACGCCAAATTTTGCACCCGCAGAATTAAAGACGTATACAGTATATCAACAAAAACAAACTAGAGCTTTGTCACAGAAGTGACAAATACCCCATCGCCGCTTGGACAGTAAGAATATCCAATGTTAAATATCTGGAGGGTAGAGACCATATGAAAAGGTTAAATTATTAATGACATAAATTTGGTGTCAACTACTAGAGAGGCAAAAGTTATGCCCATATATCTGAATGAAGAAAAAACAACAGAAAGAAAAAAAAACAGATAAACAAATCACTTACTGGTCTAATATCAATATCACACATTCCAACACTAGTGGTGATCACATGACCCATACTTAACATTGTGTTACTTGGTACATCCTGAATCAGATACAAATATAGTTACTACCAGTTAATAAGTTGATGCGATACAAAGAGTCTTTGATAATGTGCATGTCTAGATTTAACACAGTCTATCAACAGTGATTATCACATTTAATTTTGAGTTTACCTAACCAGTCTCCTGGGTAACTCACCAGTACAAACAAGTTTCTAATCAAACTTCACTAACATTTAACCACCATCCTTACATTTGTGTCTGATGTGAAGTACAAGTGACCTTACATTTAAACAAACTTTCACAGAGAAGTGTGTGACAAACCCAGGTTGTGTATCTGACAGTCCTGCTCTGTTGACAGTATTTATCTGGGAATGATAACAGCATCTTGTAATTTATACAAGTTAAAAATCAAATCTTTGAAGACGCTATCAATTTTCTGAAGGACATAACATAAAATATTTTCCAAGTTTATATCAAAGTTAAGGGAAATTAAATTCTGCTCATTGAAATCTTGGGATATAAAGTTTGTATCCATCTTCTACAGGTTCAAATAACAATATGTATAAGAAATGTGTTACCTTGATTTGAGATGGATCAAAAAGCATCTCTGGAATTTTAATTCTTTCTTCACCAAAATCTCTATGGTAACCATTTGGAAATTCATAATGTGCACATGGCATGGACTCTGCACCACTAAATATTTAGAAAAATAAAAGATTTGAAATATACCACTAATCCCATATTGCCCAAACCAAGTTCAACCCAAACCAAGTTCAACCCAAACCAAGTTATTTATTGCCGAAAAAAAAGATAAAACTTTTAAACAAGGTAAAAAAGCTTAAATGAATTGTTTATACATGTACATTATTGTGTATACATGTACAGTATTGTGTATACATGTTCATTATTGTATACATGCATATTATTTTGTGTATACATGTACATTATTGTGGATACATGTACATTATTGTGCATATGTGTTCATTATTGTGAATACATGTACAGTATTGTGTATACATGTTCATCTTACATGTTCATTATTGTGTGTACATGTACATTATTGTATACATGCATATTATTTTGTGTATACATGTACATTATTGTGTATACATGTACATTATTGTGCATATGTGTTCATTATTGTGAATACATGTACAGTATTGTGTATACATGTTCATTATTGTGTTTACATGTACATTATTGTATACATGCATATTACTTAGTGTATATATGTACAATATTGTGTATACATGTACATAATTGTGTATACATGTACATTATTGTGTATACATGTACATTATTGAGTATGCATGTACATTATTGTGTATGCATATACATTATTGTGTATACATGTACATAATTGTGTATACATGTACATAATTGTGTATACATGTACATTATTGAGTATGCATGTACAGTATTGTGTATACATGTACATTATTACGTATACATATACATTATTGTGTATACATGCATATTATTGTGTATAAATGTACATTACCTCTCTTCAAATGGAACATCAGACACTTGTAAAACTGAAGTAGCAAAATCTTGTAATACATCCTAAAAAAGACAATATGCTAAATTACAGGGGGTCCCAAAAGAAAGGTAACACTTTCATGCATGTTTATTGTCCCTTTAAATTGCAGCTGAATACATACTTTTTGTATAGATATGTAGACCAAAGATGTCAGTTTTTTGTGTCAGAGAACCTTGTAAATATCTTCATATTTTGCAATTTAATACAAATTTGAAAACAAAAGTGCATTTTTCACCTTGATGTCGTTTTAGTAATTTATGACGTTTCTGATGTGACAATCTTTGATCCTCTTTACTTACCATACACACACGATGAAATATATGCCACTTTAACACTTCATAGCATTTCTTTGGTTAGTGGCTTAGGACTATAGACCTTTGACTTAAAAAATATCCACAAAGAAAAAAGTTGCATGGGTTGAGGTCAAGACTATGCGTGGGTCAAGATATTCTGCAATATTTCACCCCCAGATATCGTCTGAATATTACTCAATCACCATACATATTGTGTATAAAGTATAGTACAATACTTGATATGTATGTACCATACCACCATCCTGTATGAACCACATATTTTGTAAGGTAGGAGACTTCTTTTTTAACACATTAACAAACTTGCTTTTCAAAAGCGACATAATTCTTATGTGGAGAGACCACTACACAGGAGAAACTCATGGTGTGCAATGTCGTTCCACGGTATAATTGGACCGTTCATCTCTGAAAATACGGTGTATTTCAGTGATTGAAACAAATCAAATGCAAGGTAAAGAAAGTCCAACAAAGACATGTATTTAATTGATTGAACATTTCATCGTGCGTGTATGATAAGTGAAGAGGATGAAAAGTCGTCACATCAAAAACGTCATAAATTACTAAAACGACGTCAAGGGTGAAAAATGCACTTTTGTTCTCAAATTTGTATTAAATTGCAAATACTGAATATATTCATAAGGTTTTCCGACACAAAAAACTTACATCTTTGATCTACATATCTGTAAAATTTCATGTATTCATCTGCAATTTAAAGGAAAATTATACATGTATGAAAGTGTTACCTTTCTTTTGGGACACCCTGTACAAACATTTCATATATAAAATGAAAGTTACTCAAGATTTTGCATGGAATATGGAATTCTCACCATGATTTGATTTTTATAAAGTTAAACTTCATCTGTGAATATGCCAATAAATATTTCTTAAGAACTTCACACTATTTAGCTAGACCCAGTCTATTTCAACATATGGTATACCAAAAAGAAAACATTGATCACAGCAACTCTAATAGATCAGAGTAATGGTTAGTTAAAACTAAAAGTAAGACAATATGGACAAAGCCTGATCATACAAGAAATTCATCACTCAACTAAGTCAGTTAGAAAATACCAATTACTAAGACATAAATTATAAAAACTTAAATTTGACCCTAAAAACATTATTGTTATATATCCACCTACCTTAACCATGTAATTATGGAAAGATGTTGTGACTTCTGGAATGTCTTTTTTCTTAAATCGAGCAGGCTGACCATCGTTGACTGGTTCCTATGATAACAAAAACAAACATTCTATAATCATCAAACATCTAAATTCCTATAAGCAAAAGTGTTGTTTTTTTAAATACGTCAAAATGTCACAAATTCACAATGCTAATAAAATCCTTGCACAAAAAAACAACAAAAAAAAACAATGCTTCCAACATGAAATTGTAATACATCATGATTTAAATAAAGATTAAACAAAAAACAAAAAGCAGTTAATCTATTTATTTCATCAGATTTAATGCCATTTTCAACATTATTTCAATTATATTGTGGTAGACATTTTATCCTTCCCAGCATCCCTGGACTTCATTTAGGACTTAACTAATACTAACCACATTCTATCTGCAAGCTAATGGCATGCTACATCATATAATTCAGAGGTGGAGGACAATTTAACATAGCATGTAATATCTTCAGTCAAATTTGTCATAGACAGAGTGAGCCTTGCCCGAGGTTCCAACTTACAACTTCTTGATCAGTAGACCAACGCTCTAACCACTGAGCTAACCGGGCAGGCGGACATCAGTGAACACACCAGAGTCAACATGACTGACCAGTACATTGTTTAATTTTAATAATTCATGATCAGAGGGATTCAAAAATCCATTCAAGCACTCCTACAAGAACATAGTTAATTTTATTTGGAGCATAACAACAAACAAACAAACAAACCTTTGATGCAATCATATATGGGGGAACAACATCAATGTTTAACTCTTCCATGAGTTTACGACACTCCAAGCTGATAAAGTCACCAGCCAGTGGTGACTTCACTATAGCTTGTCCAAGTACGTAACCATCATACACTGGTACAGCTGTGGTGTGAGTCGCTCCACTGTCTAATACAAGACCAGTAGATCTACCATTAGCAAAACTGACAATTGTTAAGGATGATATTGCAAATATTTAAATAGCTATTAATATGTCCATCTTCAAAAGCAGCCAGAATTAAGATGTTCTGGACCTCTAACAGATAACATGCGACTAGATACTAGCTACTGGGAAGGTAAATCTAACCATTTGCCTCTTAAGCATAACTTCGACTCCCAAAATTTGTATCCAAATTCGAAGCAAATACGAGTATATACAAAACATTTATTGAAGAAAATTGGGTTATTTCCGCCTTGCAGAGTGGAAAATAAAAGACAACATTGCTTGTTTATAAGTAATGGCTCCTTTTGACACAATGTTCTCAAGGGTCGTTTGTTTCAGATGCTGGGGCATGAGGTATAATGAAGCAAAAGTTCAATACCTGCACTGAACACTATAATGATGACAGATACCAAACAAACGGCTATTGTGGCGACTAAGCCACAAAGAAAATCTAAAATTTACATGTACTACCAGAGTTTAACTAAAAGGATACGCAGACAGAACAGCATTCTTGCATAAGAAGAAGGCTGGTACGTTATACTTCTCAAACATTAATTCTGTCAATCTTTCTCTCTTACCACGGCCATTCCACTGCAAGATATAAAAAAATTTAAACAATGAAACAACAAGATATAGAACAATATTTCATACAGAAGATGAAACTCATTAAATAAAGAGATGATGATAAATTTCATTATGTAATTCAATTAAATATGAACCAACATACAGAAATCAAACTTCACCTGTATTTTATTATTATTATACACATTCATGAAAAATATGAAATATTTCTTGAGTTATCGCACGGAAATCAAAATCTGAACAGACAAGACAGGGTAACGGACATGTAACTCACTTATCTTTGTTGAGCAGCATTCTTGCTTGTGTAGGTTAATGCATTATGTATGATAGAAATGCATACCATTTAACTACAATAAATGATGTTGTGTATCCAGACTGGAGATGTTTTGAAATAATCCAGAAGCACCTTATCATTATAATTGAGTAATTCTCAACATAGATTGGTAAAAAGTACCAAAAGTATTAAGTTTAGGCTACTAACAGAATCTTGGATGGAAAATTTGAATAGCTTAAAAGAATCAGTTAAATGCTAGAAGGAGATTTGAGAATGGAGATCAATCTCAAGTTGAGTTGCTACTTACTGAAGCTTCAGACATCAGTACAGGATGTTCTTGAGATTCTGATTGTATATGTCTCTTATATGTGTAGTCTATCATTTGTTCAAACATGTCCCAATTCTCAACTAAAATAGAATAAAAGACCATCAAAATAAGCTATGTATTAGGTTACCATTGCTTCTAAGTTTATTATTACGGATTAGTTGACTCCAATAAAGTAATCGATGAACAGACAAATTGTGGGAACATTAATATCGTTCCTATTGATGACAACTATCTAATACACCTTTATCAATGCAATCTCAAATGAAAAGATATTGATACAGTACAAAAAATGAGGAAATGCTAAGAACCATTTTCTACCTAAAAAAAAAAAAAAATCTGCTCCGTAATGGAACTTTATTAAAAATGGCAATGCTAAAATTATAGCATTATACTAAATATTGATATAGCATTTATATACCCATTGCATGGTGGTTTAAAACTTTTTTATATAGGGTTATATAAAACTCACTCATTCCATCCTTGAGAAATGTTTGTACTTCCATTCCCTTCCTAGGAACCCTAAGTGAGTTGGTATCTATTCGATAATCTTTTACAGGTTCGCGTTTTATCTCATCAGTTTCCATGGCAACCTCTGCTTCTTCTATGACTCCAAGACTAGAGGGTATTTCAGCCTAGAAAAAGACTTGTGTTTTGTTATCCAATTTTAGGAAACATCAAACTGAACATTCAATTATGCAGATAACTTGGCCCATCACAACAAAATATTAACCATCTTAGCGCACTTAAATAATGAATATGGCAATATTAATAAAAGTTAGACTTACATGTAGTTATAATTTTCATTATAATAAAGTAGACACAGTCTGTCACAATTTATTTTTTAATTCAATATGATGTTCCGCTTTAAATTCTTCCCAACAGTCATAATATATATATTATGCGAGCCTTTTTTATGACCTTTTACACAACAAAACTTGGACAAGGACAAAGATTCAAATCATTTGACAATATTTCTTTAATAATTATTCCATCGACTTGAACATAATAATCCTACATCAGTTATTCAGTAGTGTTAGTATTATTTAAGGAAAGAAATTTAAATCACATGGTCACCATACCTTTGGTGTATCTTCACCAGCATAACCTGCTCTAAATGACATAGAGCCAAGATCAAAGACAAGCGCTCCAACTTCATCTGAAACATTAATAAGGGAATGAATTGTACACAATCATCGGATGTAATAAAATTTTGTAGAAGACTGACATATAAAAATCGTGATTTTTACTTGAAATATAGAATATTATACTAATCATTTACATAATTATCTTGACAAAATGATCCATAACAAATTTAAAGAATGCAGAACTTTATATTTTGTTAACTTATAAAAACTTTGACTGTCAAGTGTCAAAATATTGAATTAATATTTTATTGAAAAATGGTATTAAACCCACTGACAAAAGGAAATAAAACACTTCATGGATTCACTCATCAAGGCTATTATTAGAGCCAAATTAAAAATCATACAAATCATCTGCGGCCGACCATTTTTGCCAAACAAGAGGTCTTCAACCACATTGATTCCATATTCAAACTCAGCTTGTATTAAAGAAAATCCTTAAGAGCAGATTAAGTTGACCGTAACTTTGCCATATCTTGAGATATTTTCATCAAATAACTTTTATTTTGTTCAGACTCAGAAATCCTGCTCATAGCTCTTTCAGGACATAATAATGTAACGGTGCTCTTTACCTGTCTGTTGGTTATTTATACTTCATATACTTTGTATATTCCACCGTAGTCATTTAGTAAACTATAATCCTATTGGTTCTTATCGGCGATACGCCCTCGTGATTACGCTTACTGTACATTTATTTCCATTGGATAAACCACTGGATCGAGTCTCAATGGACACAAAACATAATAGCTTTGGCCTAAAATTACTTGATTTATGTAAATCTTATTTGTGATGCATTGTCAACGGCAGGTTGCACGGTGATTACAACATTGGTAATTATACTTACGCTCACACATTAGGCTCCAGTGTTATTGATTATTTATTATTACGTCAATGTGATTTTAGTTGTATTAATAATTTTGAGGTCGAATCTTTTCAAGTGTGGTCAGATCATGCACCGATACGTTTTCCTGTTTTATGTAACACAAAGTTAGACAATAGTAACGAGTTTTATTATACAATGAATGTGAAATGGGATGATAATTTACGTGATATGTATCGCGCATCGATTATTTCTAAATTGCACGAATTTAATAAAATCTCAGATAGGATTAATCTCAGTGATACTCCTGATATTAATTCATGCCTCAATGATTTCACTAGTATTATTCGACAGGTAGCTGATCCATTATTTTGTAAAAACAAGTGGTGTAATGATAAACCTCGTGCACATACTCCTTTTGTAAAAAAAGCCGAATGGTTTGATTCGGAATGTATAACCGCCAAAAATGATTATCTATTAGTGTAAAATACTTTTAATAAGTGTAAAAATGGAACCAACCGAGTTTTGATGTGCACAAAAAAATAATTTTATAAAAATTTCAGCGGAAAGAAAAAACGAGGATTTGAATTATCAAAAATGAGAAATATTGAGAATCTTCGTCATAAAAAACCTAAAGATTTTTGGAAACATTTTTCACGTAGAAATAATAATATTTCAAATGATATTACTATAGATGAGTTCTGTGATTTTTTCTCAAAATTGAATCAACCGACTAATGGGTTAAATGATGACGCAGAGTATTTTAACTCTTGTCATAATTATGATACAGATGATTGCATTTTTGATGAGTTAGATTGTGATATAACTTTACCAGAAGTCAATTATGTTATTCGTAATTTGAAAAGAAATAAATCTGTTGCTGGTGATTTTTTATTGAATTAATATTTTATGGAATCATGTGATATTTTGTCTTCTCATCTTGCTGACCTATTTAATGCAATTTTAAAAACAGGTGTTTTTCCTGATGCTTGGATGGATGGTATTATGTACCATTGCATAAGAAAAATGACAAAAATGATGTGAATAATTACCGAGGCATTACTTTAAAAGTAAGTTGTTTTTCAAAATTTTTTACTGGTATATTAAATAAGCATATTATTAACGATTGGATAGAAAATAATGATATTATTAGCGATGCTCAATTTGGGTTTAGGAAAGGTCGTTCAACAACTGATGCTATTTTTATTCTACATGCTGTTATTGAAAAGTTGTTACATGAAAATGGACGATTAGCTTGCGCCTTTATTGATTTTAGTAAGGCCTTCGATAGTATATATAGAAATGGGTTATGGTATAAATTACACACATTAGGTATTAAAGGTAAATGTTTAAGAATTATTAAGGATATGTATTCGAAAGTTAAGGCTTGTGTAAAAGGGTGTAAATCGTATTCTGATTATTTTGAATGTTCAATTGGGTTAAAGCAGGGGTAGGTGTTATCGCCCGTGTTATTTTCATTGTTCCTCGAAGACTTAGAGTTATTATTAACAGAAAATATCAACAGTGGAATAAATATTGATGAAATATCCTTTATTCTAATGCTTTTTGCAGACGATATGATGATTTTAGGTAAAGATAAAAATGATCTGCAACATAGTTTAGACATACTGAAAATATATTGCGACAAATGGGGTCTTACAGTTAATTCTTCAAAAAGTAAAATTGTTGTTTTCAGAAAAAGGGGTCCACTGAAAAATGATGAAAAATGGCTTTTTAATGGGATGGAATTGGAAACAGTGGATAAATTTAATTACCTTGGAACAGTCTTTAATAGTAATGGCAGTTTCACCAATAATATTGAAATGCTTGTTGGGAAGGGTGTTAAAGCCATGCATTTTCTTTTAGCTAATACAAAAAAGTTTAATCTGAAATTAAGTACAATGTTTCAACTTTTTGATGCTTTTGTTAGTTCTACTGTAAAGAAATCAGCCTTCGTAAAGAAAAAAAAATAGATATATGAAATAATTAAAAAAATAAAATGCTTTAGTTTGTGTTCAATGCATTAATTCATTTTGTGGAGACGACCGCAACATTTCAATTATTCGTTTGTTTTTACACCAGCCTTCTAATTAGCCAATCAAATCAAATCTCACTGGCTCGCTACTTATAAAAAGCATGCGCTCTTAAAACATTAGGCAGTCTGCTGGGTAACATCTTGAGTGGTAGTATCATTAGATGGAAGGTATGTAATAATTTCTGAGACTGATCAGTAATTTGTGGAGCTTAATACTCTTGATTGCGGCGAATGTACCATGATAGAGATTTTCTCCCAATTGCTGAATTTAGTCTTAAGAGGTTATAAGGACTAGAGCCTCCGGATTGCGGCGTATGTACCATGAACGAGGTTTCTATTCCATTTGCATAGATACAACGACGTTTCTTTACCCTTTTATATAGTTATGGTATCATTGATTTTCGTACGAGTGCATACCTGGGACTTTGGTCAGTGTGAATATGGACTGGAGCATCTCGATTGCGGCATATGTACCATGACAGATGTCTCTACATCCTTATACCAGTACCAGGTCGTAGTTATCTCTTGTGTTTCACTGTGCATTGCATTTGGTGCGTGTCCGGGACTTTGGGCAGTGTACGTAAGGGTTAGAACCTCTTGATTGCGGCATATGTACCATGATAGAGATTTCTATTCCCTAATACCAGTACCGGGTCGTGGGCAACTCCAACTAATGCTTTTCTTCAAACTACATTTTAACATTTTACAAACGTCTTTGTGTCTATTGAACATACGTGTGTCGTACTTACCATTGATTCATAAATTGATTTTGTGCATGTAAATATATAGTGCTTATTTATGTTTAGTTAGACAATCATACGGACAAAGTAGTCCCTGAGGAAAATTGATATATGTACATGAACATTGTATTTGTTCAATTGTTTAATTCAATCTGTTGTTATATTCGATCTGCCGTTCTTCATATTTTAGGCCATAGTCGCTCGGCATACGACTTGAAAAACGTTACACTACATTGAATTATGCCAGTGAAATTTGGGGATTTTCTAAGAACAAAGAAATTGAATGTGTACATATGAAATTTTGTAAATGATTGCTTAAAGTTAAATCTTCAACTTCTAGTATGAGTATCTATGGTGAACTAGGTCGTTATCTGCTTTACATTAATAGATATGTTCGTATTATCAAGTTCTGGTGTAAAATTATTAATACAGAAAATATTATTGTTAAAAAATTGTATGAATCTATGCTTACTGGTCGCTATAATAACAGTATGAATTGGGCCAACAAGGTTAAGTTACTTTTAGATAATTTTGGATTCAGTTTTGTTTGGGCCGATCCATATAGCGTTGATCTTAATAATTTCCATTGCGTTTTTAAACAACGTGCTATAGATGTATTTTTTCAGTCTTGGTATAACAGTATTTCGACAAGTCCGTGTTTACACTTTTATTGCTATTTTAAAACAAACGTATGTTATGAAAATTATTTAGATTTTGTTCCAAAAAGATTTGGAATAGCATTGACTCAGTTAAGATTGTCATCACATCAGCTAAGAATAGAAACTGGTAGATACGGCAATCAAAGAATAGAGCGTAATTTACGTACCTGTCTAATATGTAATTCAAATGACATCGAAGATGATTACCACTTTGTTATTATTTGTCCTTTATATATTAATATTTGTGAGCAATTTTTAAACCATACTATTATGTTCGCCCAAGTGTCTTCAAATTCACTCAACTCATGCTATCTATTGAAAAATTAGACATAATTAATATAGCAAAATTCACATATCATGCATTTTCTTTACGTAAACAATCAGTCGTTGTCGATACTTAATATTTCTAGGTGGACATGACGTAACCATTATTTGGGGTAAAAATCATTACCCAGTTTCTAATCTATTTGATGCTTTTTTGTTTGTTTTGTTGTTGTTGTTTTTTCATAAGTAACGTGCAGTTTACAAATCTAAATCATGCTTCTTGATTCATGTTATTTTAAGCATAGCTCAACCTCTTTAATTTATAAACTATTATTTTTCATTAATTATCTGTCTTTCTTCTACTCTTTGAATTTTCACGATGTCACATGATCAAAACTTCATTGTGTTTATACATATGTTTGTAACGAGATACTATGTTATGTATAAGTTACTAAATAAAATCATGTTCTGTTCTGTTCTATCAATTTAAACCAATCAATATTCTTTATGTCACAATGTTCCATTATAAAAGTCAACGTTTATATGCATTTTGTTAACTAGGTTGCTGACCACTTAAGTCAGTACCAGCAAAGCCCAGGCTTTGACTACTTGAATAAGGCTTTAGTTCCCATCTTGTGAAATCATTCACAAATAACTGTCTTTCGTATATATATCTATACGTTCATCTATGAATTATAATTATACTTGCATTATAGGAACAGAACAGAACAGATGTTTATTTCCAAAGACGTGTACAAAGTACATAGTCATATAGTACATAGTCATAAACATATTTACATATATGGATAACATGGTAAACATACAGTAGAAAGAAATAAAGAAATACATGTACATAGAAAGAGGACAAACATGTAAATATAATTAATTGGACAGGATGGTTGCTCTAAGCTCTAATGCATTTTTAACATACAGAGAGATTTTACGTAATTTTATATCATTTTCACTTTGTAGAAGTTGAATAAATTTAAACATGGAGGGCCTAGTGACATAGTAATTAGGAATATATTTTCTTCGTATTTCGATAAAACAGGGGCAAATACAAATAAAATGAAAAGTATCTTCTAAGTCTTGTGTGTTACAACATAAACAATACCATAGGTTCCTGTCTATTCTTTCTCTACCATAACAACTGGTTGTAACATGAAGTGGTAAAAGGGAAAGTCTATAAGTTTAGTAAATATTGTCTTAGTATACGTGGTAATGTATCTAAGTACTTCTCGTAACCAAACATTAATTTAAAATTACAATATGTGTCCAGAGCAGGACTTTGGTTTATTCCACCTGACCACTCTTGAATGAACATATCAACAGCACATTCTTTAAAATACCCAGGGAAAAACTTTAAGTTAACTGAGGAATAATTTTCAAATACATCAGCGAATCCATGACTATTTAACAATTTCTTAACATTATACACCCAGTTTATTTTGCCATTGTAACAATCAAAAACGCCTTGTTCATAAACTTTTCTGTCAGTGCTCCAGCTAGACTTTGGGAAGGGCAGGGCGTTGGCAAGGACATTAGGGCACTTGTACACAATACATTTGCAGCATAAATAAACTATAAAACCAAGTCTCAGACTGAGAATGATATTGTCAGTATTTATCAATTTACACCAGTATTTTATTATTCTAACATATCTAGTAATATATAAAGGGTATCTACCAAGTTCACCATATATTCCGTTAGAGCATGTATTAATTCTAACTCTTAGTATTTTTTTGCAGAATTTAAGGTGAATTCTTTCAATTATTTTCGATTTACTGTATAGGGTAATTTAGGTTTATCTTTTGTTCATAAATTTGTAAGTTAGATTTATGCATAAATAATATATTTACTTCATTTATCATCATAATCATTCTTGTTATGAAACTATTACATTGAGATTCTAAACGTAGTGTATGCAATAAACGCTCACTCGTTAAACTTAACATTGAGTTGTGTTTTTCCTTTAGTCTTTAGTACTGTATATTCACTATATTGTGTGTTTCACACCTGAATTGAGTTAACACCAAATCCACTTTACGATGATCTACAAGAACAGTTATTATATACATACTACACATAACTCAGAATTGAACCTGTACATAGTCGTACATGTGAACCAACCTTGACATTGGTCATACACACGATCACGACTATTAAATTATAATGCTGGAATTCCGGATATATCTCGAAATATTGACACCGGGTGACCCTGGCTAATATATATTGCAGTATGTTATTCTCAATGAAGCAACGATATTAAATGTCATATTGCATTACTAAATATGATTAAGTTATAAGTAAATTGAAAAGGCGTCATTTCTTCAGACACAAAGTTCCTAAATAATATTTTTTATTGAACATGATAAAGTCGGTTACGATTTAAGCCATGATTACTACATGCATCAGTAGCTCAATTCTTTATTGATATTCCTGAGAGCCATTCACAGAGCAGTCAGTAGTCCTAGGTTTGCGTTAACAAATCAGTTGAATTTTGTAATTATCCGAAAATGTGCTAAACGTCAAGGGAGGTAATTCAACAAAACAGTTGCACAACGTTGTTATTCGACAATTTTGAGACCATAATGCGTAAACAAACAAATCATCAGTCGGTTTAAAATATGACCGATTCATACCTCCTCCATATACACCTCCACTCATCTTTAAACACTGGATATATCGCTTCAAAACAAAGGATTTTTGCCGGCTAGCATTCACTTCCGGTCGAGGTATGCGGTAAAGAACAATTCATACCGAAATAACAAACTCTCGCAGCGGTTACCTCCCCTGATCAATACAGAAACCGGCATTGGTTAAAATCGCTAAAATAACGTACACTGATATTTTACGCTATTTACAAAGATTAATTATCATACTTTAATACCAAGCAACAAAAAATTCTAACCGAACGCTTAAAATGGTGTTTTATTGCCTTATTTGTCATAAAATCTCCTACTAGACACCAAACCTGGGCGTGGTTTGTAAACATTAGCGATTTTTATTGGTTATCAAAATTGACAGGGGTGCGTCAAATTCGTTGTTTTCATGAGAGGATAAAGATCTGACACTTTGTTAAATGCTCAGCTTAAAAAAACACAGAATAGACGTCATTTTTGTTGCTTCACTACAAGTCGTAATTTCCTCAACCAGAGACGTATAATACAATGTATCATACGTCTCTGCCTCTACTTAGCAGCACATAATTATGCTTTTATCTGTTTTTAATCTACATATCATCAAGGACTTATATATACATGGGTTATATATATAAGTCCTTGATATCATGTAATATAGCCGTATGGTTTTTAATATTTTAACATGTCCCCAACCTATCAATATAGTCAGATATTGACTTTTGATAGTATTTATGTAGATGTAGATTTTCGAATTAACATTGCCGTCTTATTTAATGGCCGATTTCAAAGCGGTTTTTGGTATTTTGTAGTGGAAATGTTAATCTAGGGAACCATGCCTCAGAATTTTGATACTTGTTTTCAATTTTTATCTATGGCGTATTACATAATAAACAGCGGGGTTTTGGGTACGGAATTTCTTTAAAGTCAAGTATCTAACGAACGGAGGACATTATAAAAAACTGAGGCACGGTTCCCTGCTTTATACATTTATAGTGATTTTAAGGCTATTTATTGTAATATATTCCTAAATACAGAATAGTTATCATTGTTAAAAAAATTGAAAATTACGTGCGATATCGGTTTATAGAAGACCAATCAAATGTAATATTTGTTTCAAATCAGTTGCTATGCACTTTATACAGTGGGTTTATTTTAGTATATAATTATGGTTTAGTTTTAAAATCTATAAAATTGTTAAACTTGATTTGACCTCGCATCCAAGCAAGATACCTTAAAAGTAAATTCGGTCGTCACAGAGCCGAGTACGTTTTTACACTTTTAATTTCAAATAATTATGTCACTTTGCTTTTCTTTTATTAAACTATTATACTTAACGTACAAAAAGTTAAAAATTAAACTTAAAAAGAAAAGATTGTGTTTTTTTTCACAGTAACACAGTTACTTTTCAAACTGCGCGAGCAAATTTGATCCATAACTTGTTTTAAAGAAGAGTTTAATAATCGCTAATATTACTAAAAGAAATTTGCATTAAACCTTTTGAAAGAAACCATCATGTTATAGTCACATGATACACCTATCGCCGTATGAGTTACAAATGTGAAAGTGGTAAAGTAGCAGTGTGACGTAACCAGTACAAGGAGTTTGCCAATAGAAAAGAATAATTCGGTACAAAGATTTTTGTCCCTCTTTTGCATGTGCTCAGAATTAAGTGATAACTAATTCAGGAAGGGAAGAATTAATGAATAAACAACTAATACAAATGTTAATTAAACAAGAGGGCCATGATGGCACTTTTCGCTCACCTGAGTAAAGACTGCAACTTCTTTCTCAACATTTAACTAGGTCAGAGCCTAGTCTGGTTCCTGATTTTGCTGATTACAAAGCAAACGTAGTGGTAGGGGAAGGAACTCCAGACTAGGTCAGAGCCTAACAATTAATGACCAAGAAATCATCAAGGCATTTTGAGCAAGATTTGATAAACAATTTTGTCTCTACAGTGTTATTAAGGTTAACCAATAACTTGACCTGGTGACCTAATTCTTATTTTTGTCAAAGATGTTATAAACAAACATTCTGACAAGATTTGATGAAGATCCAATCAAAACTGTAACCTCTAGAGTGATAACAATGTTTTCCCGGGATCTGACCCAAATTTTGACCATAGATGACCCATGTTTCACCTACATGTAGTCTTATATATCATTAGGGCAAAGATTCTGACAAAGTTTGGTGAAGATACAATCACTTAAATGTTGTACTTAAATCCACAAAAAAGTTCATGCACACCAAGCCAGTGACGGCATAAGGACAGCTGATTTGACATGTTCTAAGACATGGTTGTTGGGTTTGTATGGATGGTTGATGCTTTTTGCAAGTTAAAGAAATGACATTTTCTATGATAAAATTCCATTTTTTCCCCATACTGCATTTAAGTTTGTCAAGGTCTTCTTGAAGACTGATACATCTGTGTCCCCTGGTATGGTGAGATATGCAATGGTGTTATCAGCAAAAAGACGACTGGTAGTTTGAAGGCAATCTGGGATGTTACTATGTAGTAAAGGAAGGGGGACGGGCAGAGGACAGATCCCTGGGTCAGGCCAAATTAGAATCTTGGCCTAAAACCATGAAAATATAAGTAAAATCATAAACCAGTCACATTGATCAACCCTTCGCCTAAAATAAGGAGAGGTAAGCTCATATAGATTGTCAAAAGTATATTGCACTTGTCTCTCTTTGAATTTTTTTAAACATTCAATAAATTTCTTAGTTATTAATGACATATGATGAGGAAATCTAAGGACATGACTACTGTTCTTGTTATCGTAAAAGATTTTCTTTGCAAAACATTTATGTCAGTTCCTTTCTATATGCCCTACTTGTGACTTGGCCCTCATCTTCACTTTCAATGATGGAAAATGGTCGACATCTTGGAACATGTTTACTGCCCTAGTTCCAATTTCATGAGATATATAAATTATATGTATCCTATACATTACAAAGAAAATGATGGGAATTACCCAAATTATAGGAATTTGTAGGTAACTTCATGCCCTGATTATATGAAAATGGAAGCATAGAAATTACGAACATAGTTATAGCATGGATTCCATATTTACTCCTCATCTGAACTGATTTTTTTCAATAGGGTTCAACTTTCGACAAACAACCAGGGTATTTCTGTTAGCAAAGGGACAGCTTCCTTACTTGTGACATTTTGCCAGAGCTGGGATTTGAACTTACAAAGGTGAGAGGTTACAGATTACAAAGGCAGAGACCAATAACACCTGAACAATAATGTCCTCCTACGGGCCTGAACAATTGATGCAGTAAATGAACAATTTCAATTAAATTTAACTTTTTTATTATTACTATCTTACGGAAGGAGAAAAGATTTTGTAAAAGAAATCATAAACATTATGGAGTCTAGTACCTTCGATACTGAAACCAGTCGAGCCAAACAGGGCCATCCTTGAAAAAATATTGTTTGCTGTTATGCTACCTACTCACTGAAAAAGGCCCCTACACAACCTGTTTTGGCCTCACAGGATTTTTTACATTTTTTTTTCATCAGTTAAATATAAAAAATAAATAGTGAAAGCAAAATTTCCTCCATAACTACCCACTGAAAATTTTAATGGTCAGGTTACAAAAAACAATTTTTTTTTTAAGGATGGCCCAGAGACCATATTATATAGGGTGTTGATGTTCCTATGTCGAATTCAGAGTGATACAAAATAAAACAACAATACTGTCAACAGTTAGGATTATTTATTTTAGTTTGGATTCATGCTTGTTTTTCTACTAGTACATAATTTATTACAGAGTTAGATTTGTTCGATAGAATATAACCAAAAAAATCAACAGATATTAAGCTCATACAAATTACAAAGTTTAACAATGGTAGGTATTGTAATATAATCTTATGAAATAAGCAGGCAAACAATGATGAAATAAACAATGTTTTATTGTATGATGGATTCTAATGAATTTCTTCTGTAACACGTTGTTGAAATACCCTAATTAATTTGATAAAAAACTGATTAACTAAATACCACTTACAGTCCAACCTGTGCCATAGAGAACCATGTTCTTAACATCAGCAGTTTAATATGATTAAAATAGTTAAGTCAATCTTAACCTCGCATTCAGACAGTTTCTTTACAGACAGGTAAGACTACAGTCCTGTGTGGTTATCTCACATTCCTAAGATGATTGAATTATAACATTGTACTGTAATATCATACATGTATATCAGGAAGACATAGTCAACATACGGGATATCACTTAAAAGGCAAGGGCAATGTTCTTTGTACAAAAAAAGTAAAAACTGGAATAAAAAAGATTTTTTTTTACATTTCCAACATTTCAATACTGAAGAATTTGTTCTTTATTTCAACATTTCTACTTAAACTACCTGTAAGTGTGAAAAAATCTACCAAGTTTGAGCAGCATAACAATATAATAATAGCTTTTCCCAAAAAAATTAGTGACATTTAAGGTCAACAAGTGCTCTTTATCAATTGTTATAAACTATCAATGAGAGATGATAGCATTTTGATCTTTTTAAATCCAATGAATTGTAAAAAGGAACTAAACATATTCAAGATACTAATGATTGCAATTATATATAAGATAAAAACAGACTAACATGATTTTAATACTATCTTTTACTACTCCGGATAAAAATGAAGCACACATAAGAAGTACACATCCATTACATAAGGCATTCTATGGTTAATAGGTGTGACAAAATAATGAAAGAAAAGCAAATAAATGGACGAACAATAAAATCCATAATTAAAACAATCAACAACAAAAGTAATGAGCAGAAACTGTTGGATTTATACATGTCCAATCCTTGATAATTTCACTAAATAAGTATAAAATCTATCAAAACATGTTAATTTATAAATGTGGTTAGTTATTGTACTGATGGCGTTCAGCAATGGTAAAGGTCCTGTTACAGATTTCATACTATTTCTGTCTACAAATACTACTAGAGTAGTATAACCAATTTTCTCCTTGTTCGGCAAACGTATCTTGATAACATAATTTGACACTTTCATTGTATGACAGACAGACTATCCTTGACAACAAGGTTTTGTTTGCAGAAATATACAATCGTTCCAAGATTCTTAGGTAACACTTGTAGTGCATGATTAATATACAATTTAAATGTAGAAAATAATGTATATAATACTACAAAAATAATATATGTATATGCAAAGAATAACAACATAAAATTAACACAAATATTAGCAACAATAAACTGACAGCATGTTTCAGATTCATACACAATTTCTTAACTATAGAATCAAGACAATGGTACTTCCTCCAGATACAAAAATAAACAATTTTTTATATTGTATTCTACCATACAATGGCAGCAACTTTCACATCAAGTTTACATACCAAACCGTTATTATAGAATATAAAAATCTTCCAGAAGTGAACAACTTGTTTTATTACAGAGACACACTGAATATAACCTAAACAGACCAACTTCAAAATAATGCCTTTATTTTATATTTCTCATAACAGATATTTAAAGTAACTAAAAAACAATAATGCTTTTACCATCTTTAAAATATCGTATATATCAACAGAATATTTAGTTCTACAACAAAAATATGACCAAGTGTGCGGCTACATTATATTCAATGTATATACATGATAGTTGGCTGCTAATCCTGCACCACTAGTTATATAATAGTGATTTATGGTAAATATATGATAAAAATGTATAAAATATATATATAATATGGCCCCAATTATTGTTCAAAGATATACAAAGAGACAGAAAATACCAAACATGCACACACATGTTTCCAAATACAAATTAGCAACACTTTTAGTAATAAAATATTGTTAATATACCAGAGAGAAAAAGAAACATGATACAAAAACATAGTCTATAACTTCATAGTCACATCTACATAGTCTATAACTTCATAGTCACATCTACATAGTCTATAACTTCATAGTCACATCTACATAGTCTATAACTTCATAGTCACATCTTATAAACAGCTTTCAAGCTACGTAGGCACATACACATACTGCAAAAGAAGACTAACAAATTGTGACCTGTGTTATGAATACAGAATATAATTGGCAGCACCTTTCCTAAAAGTATAAAGATGTTATCAATACCACACAATCAACATTGATTAATTATTTAAATAAATGGCAATTTAAAACATGTCTAATGAATCAAAAAGTGAACATATCAAAGCATGATATAAAACCAGTTCAAACCAGAAACATCAAATGTCAGACTGCACAGGTTTTCACTTCACAGATGAACAAGAAACATTCACAGGTAATTATAATATTACACCTTACACTTTGTCATCCAGATCATTCTTTTCTTTTTCAATATTAAAAAAAATACACAATTAGTCCATTGTATCAAACAGACATCAAGAGTTCTGAAAAAAAATATGTACATAATTTTCTCATGTTACCTTTTTAAAGATCTTCAATGCGTGAAAATAATTATTGGTCTATAAAATACAAAAATCAACAAGTGGCCCCTTATTTTTGATGCAACTAAAATACAAATAATCAACAATCTGTCCCTATAAAAACAGGACAATGTAACATAATTTGTTCCCATATATATATATATACAGAAAAATCAGTCAACAATACAAAGAACACTTGTTCCCAATTCCAATGCAATCAGAATAGATAATAGAAGCAGTCTATGTGACAGTGGATTGAATCTTAATCCTCTTGTTGTTGTTGTTTCTGTGCCTGAGCTTTCTTCCAGTCAACAGTCATAAAGCAAG
Organism: Lutraria lutraria; assembly: GCA_964023205.1. Classification (NCBI taxonomy): domain Eukaryota; kingdom Metazoa; phylum Mollusca; class Bivalvia; order Venerida; family Mactridae; genus Lutraria; species Lutraria lutraria. The sequence goes on along the minus strand of OZ026846.1, from coordinate 24,718,708 downwards.
CAAATATTGTCATCACCATCTTTGGTTTAACTTCTACAATATCTTCCGGCAGAGCATAAATTCTGGCACCAATTTTTCTACCCATTGATATGGCATACTTAGCATTTTGCATCTTTTCCTGCAAACAGAATCAAACAAAAATATGTAGGAAAAAAAGTACAGTATATTAATAGTGTCACACACTGAAAGGTAATAAATGAAACTAGAACTATCACTAAAGGTGATGAATACCCCCAGATGCGGCCTTGACACAGTTATTGTTACATTTTACAGAGGAAAATATAATGCATTTTCATTTTTTTAATACCTGCAAATTGTTGCTTAGATATATCCTGACCAGTTTCTAAATATACATTATATAAAAAAATAGCAAAGGGCCATAACTCATTAAAATTTACTTGGACAAAACCTATTGTGGACATGCACAACTTGGCAAACTACTTATCACTTCTAAGAAGTTTCACTGAATTCCTGCATGTAGTTGCTGAGAAATAGTACGGACAAAATTTACCTAATTGTATAAAACAAAGGGCCATAACTCAGTGAAAATTAATCCAAACAAAACCTGGTTATTGCATGCACAACTTGGCTTACTTTTTATAACTTCTGTGAAGTTTCATTGAATTCCTATGAGTAGTTACTGAGATATTGTATATACACTGTATAAAAAACAACAAAGGGCCATAACTCAGTGAAAATTTAACCAACCAAGACAAGCTTAATGCATGCACAACTAGGCTAACTACTCATCACTTCTGAGAAGTTTTATTGAATTCCTGGCAGTAGTCAATGAGAAATAGTCAGGACAAAATTTGCCTATTGTATATACTGTAGAAAAAAACAAAGGGCTATAACTCAGTGAAAATCAATCCAAATGAAAAATGATTTAAGCATGCACAACTAGGCTAACTACTTATTACTTCTGTGAAGTTTCGTTGAAATCCTGTGAATTGTTGCTGAGAAATTGTCCGGACAAAATTTGCCTATTGTATATACTGTATAAAAACAACAAAGGGCTATAACTCAGTGAAAATTAATCCGAACGAAAATTGCTTTAAGCATGCACAACTAGGCTAACTACTCATCACTTCTGTGAAGTTTCATTGAGATCCTGTGAGTAGTTGCTGAGAAATTGTCCGGACAAAATTTGCCTATTGTATATACTGTAGAAAAACAACAAAGGGGTATAACTCAGTGAAAATTAATCCGAACGAAAATTGCTTTAAGCATGCACAACTAGGCTTACTACTGATCACTTCTGTGAAGTTTCATTGAGATCCTGTGAGTAATTGCTGAGAAATTGTCCGGACAAAATTTGCCTATTGTATATACTGTATAAAAACAACAAAGGGGCATAACTCAGTGAAAATTAATCCGAACAAAAAATGCTTTAAGCTAGCACAACTAGGCTTACTACTGATCACTTCTGTGAAGTTTTATTGAAATCCTGTAAGTAGTTGCTGAGAAATTCTCCGGACAAATTGTGTCTACAGACGCACGGACCGACCGACCGGCCGACCGACCGACCGACCGTCAAGCGTGAATCCAATATAGCCCCCATATATTTCATATCTGGGGGTATAAAAACATCATTGTATGCAGATAGTTAGGCCATAGCCTATTTCATGCAGACTTCTATATGTACCAACTTTGGAAATGATATCAACATAACTGGCTATGATTAGATGTTTATAACTATATGAGCCTGGTCTGAAAATAGCCATTTTATAGAGTGGATATAGACCTGGTTAGCTAACAAAGCTTATCAAAGATGGTCACTATACAGTTAAATAGTTAGTTTATCAAAGATGGCCATTATATAGTTGAATAGTTAGTTTATCAAAGATGGCCATTATATAGTTGAATAGTTAGTTTATCAAAGATGGCCACTATATACTATAGTTGAATAGTTAGTTTATCAAAGATGGCCATTATATAGTTCAATACAATGTAGTTAGTTTATCAAAGATGGCCACTATATAGTTGAATAGTTAGTTTATCAAAGATGGCCATTATATAGTTGAATACAATGTAGTTAGTTTATCAAAGATGGCCACTATATAGTTAAATAGTTAGTTTATCAAAGATGGCCATTATAAAGTTGAATAGTTAGTTTATCAAAGATGGTCACTATATGGCCCTTTCCCATAACTAAGTAGTCTCCCTTGGAAGATTGTCATTCTTGCCGGCAGTGCGCATGCGCTAAAAATATTATCTACTTCCGAGGACTATATCTTAATTCGCCAAGCAGAACACATACAGGAAAATCAATACTGGTTCGTCAACCTAATAGTATTGAGTCAATAATTAAGTTTTTTCACACATTATGTTATAAACCACTAATTTATGTTTTGCATGCATGTGATTTGATATGCAAAACCAGACGAAAATTGTTATTATTTATTTAAAACAAATTGAACTGAAAATTGGTCCATACACAGACAACTAGCAATAATTTAGCAAACAAAACATAATGTGACAGATTATATGTAGACTTTCAAAATGCAGTAATTAAATGAATATTTTTAAATTCGTAACATTCAACATAATTATCATTGTGTCTCTCAGAAGTGTAAAAAGTAGCAAGTTAATCATTGACATACATATACCCCGACATTTGATTGTGTCATAATAATTAAAGTTGACTGCAGATCTACACAAATATAAGCAAACACAAATAATGAAATGAGGGCATGATTCCGTTTAACAATTAAATGACATATTAATACCCATATGTAGGAGTTACATAAAGGTAAAGAAACTGCACATGTACATATCTTACACCAAAGGTGTTGAACACATTAGTTAGACACACCATCTTTCAACTATAAATTTACTGCTTTTAAACACTTTAAAATAACTAACAACTATTGCTCAATATTATTTTTTGTTCAGTAAATTAATATTCAATGATGTCTAAACTTTAGGATAGTTTTGTATATGTCCAAGTATGTTAAAATTTATATATTATTGTATCATGATTTTACTAATTTGGGTTTCTGTAAATACCAAACCCATGACAGTCAGTACACATCCAAAGTGCTAAATAAAGATGAAAATTGTTGACTACATAATTTCTACTAATTGTTTAAATTCATAATGTAAATATATCTATGATTGTATATAAGTCCTTGGTAATGATCGGAAAATTAAATAAAGTTTTTTTGTCACAATTCTCAATAACGAATACAAGTTTGATTAGATGCGTAAATCGTCAATTTATGACATATTGCGTCATATAAAAGATATTGTATTTCAATTTTATGGATAATTATGGGTCAGTATATACATTGTCATACCACAGTAACATCAACTAATCTTATCGCAGACAATCTATATGGTATGCTTGCCAGGTGTAGCGCTAATTAATGCAACCCGGTGAGAAGTCAAAGTTAATCATTAACAATCAGCGTTTCAGTTGATACTTTTATTGTTGATTGGTTTATGGGACCATAAAACAATACCCTTATTATGTGTTTATTCTGCAGAAACAGGCCATATTACATAGTAGGGGATATACATGTAGTAATTTCGAAAGGGAAATATTTGGTTCTATGAAAGAGCGGTTCGAGTCGGTAGCATTATCGGACAGCAGAACTTAACTGCAAATGAATAAATATTTTGCATTCTTAAGGCATAGTCGTTTTCGGAACCGTATTTCTTTTTTACATAATAATGGTAGCCAAGCTGTTGTTATAATTAATTGTATATGTGTATATATATAATGATGCCAGGTACAACGGTCCTAGATTTAATACAAGTAGTTTTACAATATTATGTGAACGTGAGTTTATTGCAGGTAGTTGTATTTAGTTAATACAACTACCTGGTTTATTGATAGCTATGGAATTGATAGATAATTATTCTAAAAGATGAAGATGATAGAAATAGCTTTATAGCTATTCTGGCTTATAAGGCTTTTTATTATATTTTTTTATAGATGATGAATCTAAACGAGATGCCAAAAATAAGTATTCTTTTTAACACAGTGACGAATTGAATAATTAACACATTCATATCAATGTGTCAATGATATTCAATAAGTAAGGGCCCGTTCCTGCACAATTAATTTCCTTTTTTCACACCTTCATACATTTCAAATAATGAAACAGCAAAATAGCTGTACATGATCAGAGTTTCACGTTGTCGTTCTCTCGCACGGTCGAGTGAAAACAGTAGCAATTGAAAGCTTCAAAAACACATAGATGATTTTTATTTTATTTATTTCTTGTAATTTTAGTGGTGGACCGGAAAATAATATAATCATTGATGTATATGTACTGGATATTAGTGTAAGCATTTAATAAAACCATAAATCAAACACTGAATATGGTACTTTTCATATATGACTGGACTTGACGTTTTGTATACAACTTGTCAGCAAAATAATTGTATATATGTTTGGAGTTCAGGTACCAGTGAGACATCATCACATACTATAAGATATACGTTTCGACATCTCTCCAACCACAGTTCGTAAACGTAAACAGTTCAAACTCTCGCTCCTAACATACTTGGATATTTTGAGTTTTCTTCATCATACACATTCCTAATATCGAGCTTAATTGACCCTTCCACGGATATAATTAATTCACGTTTTAATTACCATGAACATGCTGGCCGACGACCCGTATATAACTTTTTAGCTTACCAGTTTTGCAAGTAAATAAAACGCATTTCTTTAACGCACTGAGAATTTCTCAGTTGTCCGCCATTATCATCGATTTTAGCGTAGTTCCCGGAAATAGAATTATTCCTTATCAGGGGACATCACCGTCGATTTACTAAGGGAAGTAACCCAGTTATGGGAAAGGGCCATAGTTGAATAGTTAGTTTATCAAAGATGGCCACTATATGGTTAAATAGTTAGTTTATCAAAGATGGCCATTATATAGTTGAATAGTTTATCAAAGATGGTCACTATATAGTTGAATAGTTAGTTTATCAAAGATTGAATAGTCAGTTCAGCAGAGACTGCCACTATATACTTAACAAGAGGGCCATGATGGCCCTGTAAATGCTTACCAGGAAAAGGGTCATTTGGAGACAAACATTGTTAAAATATTTCTACACGAGTCCAAGTAAAATCAAGTGACCCTAAGGTCAGGGCCAATTTTTACCCCAGGGCCATAATATGAACAAATTTGGAAGAGGTCTGCTAAACTACATACAAAATATCTTAACTCTACGCCATGCGGTTTCGGAGAAGAAGATTTTTTAAATTTTCCTATATAAGTCTATATGAATCAAGTGACCCCCAGGCCGGGGCCAATTTTGACCCTAGGGCAATAATTTGAACAAATTTGGTAGAGGTTCAATAGACAATGCTATAAGCCAAATATCTTAGCTCTACGCCATGCGGTTTTGGAGAAGAAGATTTTTTAAATTTTCCTATATAAGTCTATATGAATCAAGTGACCCCCGGGCCGGGGCCAATCTTGACCCTAGGGCAATAATTTGAACAAACTTGGTAGAGGTCCACTAGACAATGCTATATGCCAAATATCTTAGCTCTAGGCCTTGTGGTTTCGGAGAAGAAGATTTTTCAAATTTTCCTATATAAAACAGAATAAACCCCTAGGCAGGGCCAATTTTGACCCCGAGGCCATAATTTGAACAAACTTGGTAGAGGTCCACTAGACAATGCCACATACAAAATATCTAAGCTCTAGGCCTTGCGGTTTCGGAGAAGAAGATTTTCCAAATTTTCCTTTATAAGTCTTAGTATATAAATCAAGTGACCCCCGGGGCGGGGCCAGTTTTGACCCTACGGCAATAATTTGAATAAAGTTGGTAGAGGTCTACTAGACTATGCTACATACCAAATATCAAAGCTCTAGGCATTGTAGTTTTTGGCAAGAAGATTTTTTTAATTTCCTATATAAGTCTAAGTAAAATCAAGTTACCCCCGGGGCGGAGCCAATTTTGACCCCAGGGGAATAATTTGATCAATCTTTGTAGAGTTCCATTAGACAATGCTACATACCAAATATCTCAGCTCTAGGCCCTGTGGTTTCAGACAAGAAGTTTTTTGAACAACTTTGAACGTGGACCACCCAAGGATCATTCCAGCAAAGTTTGGTTGCAATCGGCATAGCGGTGTAGGAGGAGATGTTGTTTTAAGTAAATATGGACGCCACTTCACGACGAACGATGGACACAGGGCGATCACAAAAGCTCACCCTGAGCACATTCGTGCTCTGGTGAGCTAAAAATGAGACCAAAAATCTACTTTCATAAATGTAAAGGTTTGATGACATGAACGTTCATTTTTATGATGTAAAATCAAGGCTAAAGTTAGGGACTTAATTTTTTATTTTGAAACAAGAAACGCGGCAGTGCCACGAAACCAGGTTTTCCAAGGCTTTAATACCACAGTACTCTAGAAGTCTTTGCTAAGGCCTCATCAGTGGTTCAGTTTCCAGTGCACTAGTAAGTTATCATTGACCTTTACCCTACTGGCATTGAATGCAATCCCAAGCTTGGTTTCTATGTAAGCTACCTCCACACAAAATTTCATCGCAATGTCTAAATCCTTAATTAAGTTATTCACTGAAAACTGTTTTTCTATTTTTAGTAACATTGACCTTGATCCCACAGATCCAAAATACAATCCCAGGCTAGGTTTTGATTCAAGGATGCTAAATACCAAGTTTAGTCAACATTGGTCATTCCAAACTAAGTTATTGACCAGACACTGATTTTCTATTTTTAGTAACAGTGACCTTGACCCCACAGACCCCAAATACAATCCCAGGCTAGGTTTTCATTCAATGATCCTACATACCAAGTTTGGTCAAGATTAGTCATTCTGAACTTAAGTTATTAACCGGACACCGCCTGTTTGACACCTGAAAATGGTAAGATAGCTACAATCTAGATCCATGCATACACTTTCATCAATGCCATCAAATCATAAATAATGTCAAGCACACTGCATGCAGGTTAAACAAAAACCTGTATCTAGTAATTCACAAGTAAATAAACAATCACTCAATTAATCAATCTATTTCACATTTGTAATATAAGTATATTTAAAAATCGTACCACTTCATCACTCGTTCCATCCTTCACAAGATCCCAGTTTACTTTCTTTGGGGCAATACAATCAATCAGATGAAGAATGGTTACACCATCAGCTAGAGATTGATCATTGAAGCTAGTAAATGAACAACTCTTTCCACCTTCCTTCAACTAAAATAGTGAAAAATAAAAGTTTGTGCAGTTCAAATCACTGCTGCTTGTAGTATAGATGTCTTAGACTCAATTTAAACAGATATAAGTAAGACTGTGGTGGCATAGTTGAGACATTTCATAAATAATTAGAGGGAGTTAATTCTTAACATGACTCCTGCATTCAGGTCAATTTTCATATCAAAAGTTTTTCTGAAATTAACTTTAGATAAACAAGGTGCTTGTCAAATACGGTGGCCCCTTTAACGTCCACTGGAGTAATATCAAGTTATTGATCTGTCAAGTATTTTACATGAGTGACTGTGACATTGGGAACAAATATATTCTGACATTTTATTCCTGTGTTGCATGTGATGACCAACCTCCATACCAATCTTAAGGACCATAAGAAAAAAAATTCTCTAGTTATTGGTTGAACTAGAACTATCACTAAAGGTAATGAATACCCCCAGATGCCACCTTGACACAGTTATTGTTACATTTTATAAAGGGTAATAAAACGCATTTTCATTTTTTTAATACCTGCAAATTGTTGCTTAGAAATATCCTGACCAATTTCTAAATATTCATTATATAAAAAAATAACAAAGGGTCATAACTCATTAAAATTTACTTGGACAAAACCTATTGTAGACATGCACAACTTGGCAAATAACTTATCACTTCTAAGAAGTTTTACTGAATTCCTGCATGTAGTAGCTGAGAAAAAGTTTGGACAAAATTTCCAAATTTTATAAAACAAAGGGCCATAACTCAGTGAAAATTAATCCAAACAAAACCTGTTTATTGTATGCACAACTTGGCTTACTTTTTATAACTTCTGTTAAGTTTCATAGAATTCCTATGAGCAGTCGCTGAGATATTGTATATACACTGTATAAAAACAACAAAGGGCCATAACTCAGTGAAAATTTAACCAAACAAGACAAGCTTAATGCATGCCCAACTAGGCTAACTACTCATCACTTCTGTGAAGTTTCATTGAATTCCTGTAAGTAGTTAATGAGAAATAGTCTGGTCAAAATTTGCCTATTGTATATACTGTTTAAAAAACAAAGGGCTATAATTCATTGAACATTGATACAAACAAAGGATGCTTTAAGCATGCCCACCTAGACCTACTATTGATCACTTCTGTGAATTTTCATTGAAATACTGTCAGTAGTTGCTGAGAAATTATCCGGACAAATATTTGCCTATTGTATAAACTGTTTAAAAAAACAAAGGGCTATAACTCAGTGAAAATAATCCAAACGAAAAATTATTTAAGCATGCACAACTAGACCTCCTACTGATCACTTCTGTGAAGTTTCATTGAAATCCTGTAGGTAGTTGCTGAGAAATTGTCCGGACAAAATTGTGTCTAGAGACGCATGGACCGACCGACCAAGCGTGAATCCAATATAGCCCCCATGTATTTCATATCTGGGGGTATAACAAAGTTTTTGTGTTGAAGGTCGCTGTATCCTTGATCTGCCAACATCAAAATCGTTAGGTCATCATGTAATGGCAAACCTCCCTATCAAATCTGAGGTTTGTAAGCCTAATTGCTCACTAGTTATTGGCATGCAAGATCTAGTTACAGAGTGACCGACCAACCTACCAACATAGGCAAAGCAATATACCCCCACTTCTTCGAAGAGGGACATAATTACTATATTTTATGAAGTATCCATAGTTACTTACTCTTTCATTTGCCCAGCCAACTATAAATTTATCTTCGATAGGTTTACCAGTATCTGACATATTTTTCAATACAGCCAGAGTGTAGGCTCTCATGAGTTGCCACACTAAACCAAGAGTCAGTGTTTGGTTTCCATCAAAAAGATCCTTGCCACCGACACCAATTAGTGAGAACATCAATTCTCTACCAAGGTCTACAGCATAATTACAGTTGCCTGGGGAAAAAACACAAAATGTTAGCCAAGGCAGTTGTGTAAATGACAAGTGATCAAAAAGCCACATGTTCAAAACCCAAGAGAATGACAAGTTCCTTCATGACATTCATATCTGATCTCAAGATTAACACTTACATAGTAGGTTACAATGACATATTATTGTTAAATAGTATTTACCTAACACAAATTATTTTTCTTTCGGTATAAAGAACAATAATTATGCTAAATATTGTGGTTTCTGCTTTCTTTTTTTTCGTTGGGCTCAATTTTCGTGGTTTTCACTAAAATGGCTATTTCATGGGAACGTAAATTTGGGGATTTTGAGTTTTATAAAAAAATGCCTTTCATACACCTTTCTATTGACATCGTATCCATTATGTCAACATTATTTCAGCATGACTGTCATATTTCTCTCTCTGTAATGTTTGGCTACTAGTATGAAAGTTACGAGGAAAACACGAAATCGAATCCCCACTAAAATAATGATTCCACAATACATAAAGATTTTCAGTGAAATCATAAAAGTTTTGTAAGAGATAATTACCAGATGTTTCAATAAACAGATGAATCAACTAACAAACAACCTGCCTCCATTAAGAGCATAAAACTTACCTAATTAAGAGCATAAAAATTACTAATTAAGTGCATTCAACTTACCAATTAAGACCATAAAACATAAAACTTACCAATCTTCTCAAAGTTTATCCTCATCTTTTTGAAATTTTTTACAACTTTCTGCCAATTGACACAGCCAGGTTTAATGGTATCATATAACTGGAACAATATGAGACCATCTTGAAGATCACTGTACAGTCTGTTTACGTTTGGCCTGACTCCCATACTATTCATCCAGTTACGATACGCTGTAATATTTATATACTTCATCAATAACATACTGAACACACAGTTAAACCTTGTTTATACAAACTGATCAGGACCTGTAGTTTAGATCAGACAAAGCATGGTTTTGGATAATTTTGTTTTAGAACCACAAATAAAGGAAGTGATCCAAATTCCCAACAATTTCGTTTATTCACATCAACTTTGTTTACAGACAAAAATCCAGGTTTTCTCAAGCAAAAGTTTCTGAATGAGTGCAGGTTTTCTCAAGCTAAAGTTTCTGAATGAGTGCAGGTTTTCTCAAGCTAAAGTTTCTGAATGAGTGCAGGTTTTCTCAAGCTAAAGTTTCTGAATGAGTGCAGGTTTTCTTCCATTCAGTTCCACAGAGTGTAATTGATTCCTACTGAAGAGTATGCATAGTACAAAAATGAAAAGTAAATATGGATTATGGCATTAACAAAATTTTGAACAGCCCAATACATGTTAGTCTGAACAAAATTCACATAGAACTAATACATTTACACTTTTAGTTGATTGCCAAATAGAGATGAATCTTCTCAAGTTCTTAGGGACTGTGGAAATTAGTTTGAGATAACCATAATTTGAGATAAACAAATGTTGTATAATAATACATCTTTTAAGCATTTTGTGAAAAGCCTTTACTACATTTATTCATAAATAATTCATATTAAAAGTTAATTAATGTACCAAATTCAGTTATATCTCACAAGAAATAATAAATAAAGTTGAATTTAGGACTGATATATAAATAAATTTATCACGCATACTGAATTGCTGTAAGAATTCGATAGTCTACAGTGAGAATATCGGCTAGAGTGAAGTAACTTTATCGCCAAACAGCCTTACATCAAAAGTAAACATCATGTTTTCATAATAATTACAAAGCACACAAATGAACAAAATATGATGCAGTTTCTTTTCAGTTTTTATCAAATTTGTACATTTTCTTTGGTAAAACATTATTCTATTTTATGTTATACAAAAATCTCCCAGGACTACTGCTGTTTTTTTTACCTGTGTCTTACACGCAGGTGTTACCTATACGCAAGTAATCAAGGTACTTAACACTTACTTTTCTCTTCTCTTGTCTCTTCAATAATATCTACATCCACATCATCCGGTTTATCTAAAGCTGGGTATGTATTGAACAGGTTAGCTACAAAAGCCAAATTCAATTTAGCATTGCCCCTGACAACATCAGTAGATGAAATGAAGGCTCTACACTTGATCTTATCAGCCTCTTTCAGCATGGACTCAGCTCTTAGTTCTCCTTCAGGCTCCTGGAATGGAAGTTTAATATTGAATATGCACCAACATGTTAGACATACTCTGTTTCATTTCTTGAAATAAGAAAAGTTGGCAAAACAGATACATTTGGTACATCTTTGACAGCTTTGGGTACATTTTTGACAACCTTGGGTACATTTTGACAACTTTGGGTACATCTTTGACAACTTTGGGTACATTTTGACAACTTTGGGTACATCTTTGACAACATTAAGTTCATTTTGACGACTTTAGGTGCATCTTTGCACTAAAAGAAGGCAAGCACAAACTTATCAATAGTAAGAATCATGGCTACAAAATGGCAATTTGAGACAAAATAAGCACTTAATACACTTACAGCCATTGGTTCCAAAGTAACTCCGGCATCTTTAGGAGAAATCTGGTTTAGAAGATGAGTATAGGCTTCTGAATCCTGTAAAAACAAATAATATTTTGTTATAGCTCAGTGATGAAGGTCTGAAGTACAGAGAAACATGAATTTATTTGATGACCATCAATCCTGAATAATTCATAAAAGAAAAAGACACAAGGGCCCTAAGTTGCAAACCTGAAGATCAACCTACAGTACGGTTCGGGTGATTTGTCCGATTTTCGCCACAGGTAGATCGCTTCAACGCGGCGATTTGAATTTTGGCCGTCGCGTTCAGAGCGACGATGATCGACGGTGACCGTCACCACTGACGGGCAATAATTCGCGGTGGATTGCGGCGACGATCACTCAACGCGGTGATACGCGATGTCGCCTCTTTAGTTTACTCAAAACTTACAAATTTCTTGTAAATAACACTGTTATTCACACATTATTTTATTGCGCTTTTGTGAACAAATTGTTACCTGATATGTGTGAAAAATTAGCGTTGACATAAATTATAATCAACGAGTGTTGAGAACTTAATAGTAGTTGATGAGCTTTAATTAATCTGTCAGCTTTCGTATATTATTGCACGAAATCATATTACATGTAAACAGTGGACTGGTTTTATTGATTAGAGCACCGAGCTACATTCGTAAAATGAGAGACTGCGACTCGGTCTAAATAATGATTCTTGCCCTGGTACTCGATATATAAAACACTAAACATAGACATATGAATCTCGCCCTGTACGTAACGCTGCATATGTAAAACATAGCTACACAGTTTACATAATTATTCGCTTAGCAATTCGCCAGTTTTTCTACATATTTACTTCAATAATTTTCCTACTTGACAAAATTTAATCAGATGTCTGGATTTCAGTTGGTCTTGGCCGACGGGTTTAATAAGTGTTAAATCCTGAATTATCTTACCATATGACTGTTTTCGGAAAATGAACAGTCATCAGAAAGCGAAAGTAGAAGAAAGATTCACAATAAATATCATTTTATTTACTTGAGAGTCGGGTTTAGACATTCGCGAATCACTATGATCCATCGCTATCAAAGATTACCGACTGATAAATAAGTCATAAAACGCGGTGATTAGCGACATTGCGGTGATTCGCGTTTTTTTCAAAATCGATGCCGCGATAAAAATCGCCGCTACGGGTGATAAATTGACAATTACGAACGCGGGGGAAACGATCTTAATTAACTTCTAAGGATGCTAAAAGGTTGCTGCAAACCAAGATTGGTGAAAATCTATACAGTGGTGATCTATAACTTGGTTCATGAGATTTTTTTCTGTATTTTTATGTTCTATTGGCCATTACAATTTCTTGTAGATGTCAAGTATATTATATCATAATTAAAAGATAAAGTACAAAAATGGTATCAACTATGGATGAAGTATGATATACAACAGCAACACAAAATCAGTCAGGTAGCTAAACCAGTCAGCTACGGATGCCTTGATTTAAGGGTCAACAAACGAAAGGGCCAAGATGGCCCTATATCGCTCACATGACAAGCATTGTTTTATACCGTGCCATGAGGTCTGTTGATATCATGGTTTTCCTGTGATTTCACCTGGTGACCTAGTTTTTGACCCCATGTTGACCATGTTCGAACTTGTATTACATATCATTAAGATAAACATTCTGACAAAGTTTGGTGAAGATCCAATCAAAATTTGACATCTGCAAGGTTTTCTGTAAGGTCTGGTGACAATCCAATTAAAACTGTGACATTCAGAGCATTAACAAGGATTTTACCTAAGATTTTACCTAGTCACCTAATTTTTGACTCCAGCTAACCCATGTTCAATCTTGTCCTACATATCATTAATACAAACAGTTTGACAATGTTTCATGAAGATCCAACCAAAACAGTGATTTTTAGAGTGTTCATAAGGTTTTCCTTCAATTTGCCTTGGTGACCTAGTTTTTGACCCAAAGTGACCCATTATCGTCCAAGATTTTGTTGATATTAACATTCTGAACCAGCTTTGTGAAAAAAAGTGTGTTCTCAAGGTTAAAGTTGACTCTGCACGACACCAGACAAAGACTGATCACAAAAGCTCACCCTGAGCTCATGTGACCTAAAAACCCTTAAAACAAGAAAATAATTACAAGTGCACATAACAGATCACTACAACTAATACTTACTTTGTCCTCAAATATTTGAACAAAAATAAAATAATAGTGCAAAAAATAGTGCAACAAAATAACTAAACAAGAGGGCCATGATGGCCCTATAAATGCTCACCAGGAAAAAAGGTCATTTGGAGACGAACATTGTTAAAATATTTCTAAACGAGTCCAAGTAAATCGAGTGACCCTAAGGTCAGGGCCAATTTTTACCCCAGGGCCATAATATGAACAAATTTGGAAGAGGTCTGCTAGACAATACTACATACAAAATATCTTAACTCTAGGCCTTGTGGTTTCGGAGAAGATTTTTTAAATTTTCCAATATAAGCCTATATAAATCAAGTGACCCCCGGGGCGGGGCCAATTTTGACCCTAGGACAATAATTTGAACAAACTTGGTAGAGGTCCACTAGACAATGCTACATACCAAATATCTTAGCTCTAGGCCTTGTGGTTTAGGAGAAGATTTTTCAAAATTTCCCATATAAAATAGAATAAACCCCAGGGCATGGCCAATTTTTACCCCAGGGCCATAATATGAACAAATTTGGAAGAGGTCTGCTAGACAATACTACATACAAAATATCTTAACTCTAGGCCTTGTGGTTTCGGAGAAGATTTTTTAAATTTTCCAATATAAGTCTATATAAATCAAGTGACCCCCAAGGCGGAGCCAATTTTGACCCTAGGGCAATAATTTGAACAAACTTGGTAGAGGTCCACTAGACAATGCTATATGCCAAATATCTTAGCTCTACACCATGCGGTTTCGGAGAAGAATATTTTTTTAATTTTCCTATATAAGTCTATATAAATCAAGTGACCCCCGGGGCGGGGCCAATTTTGACCCTAGGGTAATAATTTGAACAAACTTGGTAGGGGTCCACTAGACAATGCCACATACAAAATATCTAAGCTCTAGGCCTTGTGATTTCGGAGAAGAAGATTTTTTAAATTTTCCTATATAAAATAGAATAAACCCCAGGGCAGGGCCAATTTTGACCCAGGGGCCATGATTTGAACAAACTTGGTAGAGGTCCGCTAGACTATACTATATGCCAAATATCTTAGCTCTACACAATGCGATTTCGGAGAAGAAGATTTTTTTAATTTTCCTATATAAGTCTATATAAATCAAGTGACCCCCGGGGCGGGGCCAATTTTAACCCTAGGGCAATAATTTGAACAAACTTGGTAGAGGTCCACTAGCCAATGTTATATGCCAAATATCTTAGCTTTAGGCCTTGTGGTTTCGGAGAAGAAGATTTTTCAAATTTTCCTATATAAAATAGAATAAACCCCAGGGCATGGCCAATTTTGACCCCGGGGCCATAATTTCAACAAACTTGGTAGAGGTCCACTAGACAATGCCACATACAAAATATCTAAGCTCTAGGCCTTGCGGTTTCGGAGAAGAAGATTTTTTAAATTTTCCTATATAAGTCTATATAAATCAAGTGACCCCCGGGGCGGAGCCAATTTTGACCCCAGGGGAATAATTTGAACAAACTTTGTAGAGTTCCATTAGACAATGCTACATACCAAATATCTCAGCTCTAGGCCCTGTGGTTTCGGACAAGAAGATTTTTAAAGTTTTTTCTATTTGTTGCCATAGCAACCAGAGTTTTTTATGAAATTTAATTTTTTGAACAACTTTGAAAGGGGACCACCCAAGGATCATTTCAGCAAAGTTTGGTTGCAATCAGAATAGCGATGTAGGAGGAGATGTTGTTTTAAGTAAATATGGACGCCACTTCACGACGAACGACGGACGCAGGGCGATCACAAAAGCTCACCCTGAGCACATTCGTGCTCTGGTGAGCTAAAAAACGAGAAACAACGAAACCTAAAAAAGTGCAAAGCCATTTACTGACCGGTATTCAATATACATCTTAAGAGTATTTTAAACTTAAGTCGAATTTTTTACTTAAGTGTAATTTTTTTTCATGGTAAAAGTAGTGTTGTAAAATCGGACTTGAAAGAGAATCGATTATCAAGTCGAATCGGAAAGGGTGTTTCGATTCACAATCGGAAAATAATCGAAAGCAAATTTATATCCTTATTTGACAAACTTATTTGGGTTTTACTTGTTTGTCATACAATAAAAATCAGAAACCCAAAATACTTCCAGACTGTTGACCTGAACTTCCCTGGACAAGGGAAAATTTCACTCATTTTTTCTTAAATAACAGTGACCACCCTTGTTTAAATACACACAATGCCCGAAAGTAGTGGAAAGAAGACAGTTGCTCAAATAATGACGGCGGTACAAAAGAGTTAATGAAAAAGTCGAATTTAAGGAAAAATATAACTTAAGTTAAAAAAATACTTAAGATGTTTATTGAATACCGGCCCAGCAGATTTACAACCCTAGATGATGCTCAGTCTGATTTTGTTTAATAAATTAACAAGATGCCTAAAGACAAAATGTTGAATCTACTAAATGAACTGAACCATTGAGCTATGAATAGTCTCATTACATTATGTTATACTACGTTATCAAGATGAGTATTTGGGATAAATTATTCGTTTCCCAACAAAAAATATTCACAGAGTTACAGTCTTTTAGAAATAATCCAGAAACATACATGCGTAGACACTGACACATCAATGACCCATGTAAATCTCACTGCAAACCAGCAACACAATGAATATTAAGTAGTTAGTGCAAGTAGAAATTAGATATGAAAAGAACACTTGTGATAAATTTGATTGTCGTTTGTTTGAGTTTTAAGCCCCTTTTCAACAGTCAGAGTCATATGAGGTGGACAGTGCACCTATGCATCGTTCCTGGGAAGAACCAGTACTAGACTTCCATTAAGTAAGCAACTGCCTACTTTCTCACATAAACAAGACATGGTCAGTAGCTGGGCTTGAACCCACAACACTCTATCAGTGAGAGGTTACAGTGGTTTTAAGTCAGCGACCTTAACCACTCGACCATGGAGGGGTCAGATAAATTTGATAGATAAAATATTTATATATATAATATAAAATGATGATGTATTTAGACTAAGATTAAGGCATAAAACATAACTGTGTGATGCTAATTTTCACAGTTCGTTTCGTCAAGTTTTGCTATTTGTCATAAATTAATATCTATATGTAAATTTCAGTATTAAAATCACTAACCTTAATGTCACTTGAGAAGTTTGTAATTTGTCTGTTTATTCCAGCATTTCTTAGATGATAATTGACCCAACGAATGAGAATTTCTTCTGGTGAAAGTTTCAGCAAGTCTTCGATGGTTTCACCTTCTTCTAATAACAATACTAAGCCTGGATGAGACTGCAAGTTGATCTCACTCAACAATCCAATCTATATTCAATTAAAAATCAATTAAAACCAATTAATATCTATATAGAGTAAAAGAAATTTTACCTGCTTTCAGAAGCCAAAATAATTTAAAGTCCTTATTTATGTGTTTAACCATTACCAGATGTTCAAAAGCACATGCTTTAATTTCTTAGATTGTTATAAACTGCAGTGACACAAGAAGTTTGTTAATAGATGTATGAAATATCTAGGTTCTCTGACTAAATTCATTCGCAAAATGTACTAATAAAACAAAACTAGAGCTTTGTCACAGAAGTGACTAATACCCCCACTGCCATTTTGACACTAAGAATGCGATAGTGCACTATATGGCTAAGTTGAAGGGCACATAACTCTTGAATGGGTGGATCACTGGGCATGGAAATTGTGTTTTGCACATCTACACTTCATGGTGATGACATATTTCAAGTGTCATTGCAACTGCTTAATGAATGAGGATGAATTTTGCGGGGTATAATACTAGTATTACAGAACTAACCATTATAAAGACATTTATTAAATTATATCTGTAAAATACCCACATGATTGAAATGGCAGTGTTTTGCTAGCAATAAAACTGTAAGTGAGGCTTGCCAGACTAAGTGTATATTTCACCAGTTCAGAATTATCAGATTTTTTAATTTTAAATTAAATTTAAATTCAGAATGCAGAAATTAGATAAATACATTTTTTTAACAGTCAAAAGTATAAATAAACTTTCATACCCTGATAATCTGCCACAATAATCCAAGTACCAAATGTTTTGTACCAGATTCAAGATCGGTATGACCAATGTTAACAACATTACACCCGATGGATATTGCTGAATTCAAAGCTAAATTATGATTCTCAGTACTAAGGTACACATTCATTTTGTCCTTCTTGTTAATTGTACGTTCATCTATAGTTTCAGGCACTGACTGGTTTATCAATTTGCTGTAAAAATAACATAAATCAATACTAATGGTCACATTAGGACAACTTTAAAAAAATGTTTGCAGTAATGCTACCTACTTACCAAAAAAGACCCCTACCTGACTTTTTTATACCTCTCACAAGTGCAAATTTTTATTTTCAATAAAACAAGAGGGCCATGATGGCCCTATAAATGCTCACCAGGAGAAAAGGTCATTTGGAGATTAACATTGTTGAAGTTTTCTATACGAGTCCAAGTAAGATCAAGTGACCCATCTGGGCCGTTTTTTATCCCATGGCCATTATATGAACAGATTTAAAAGAGGTCCACTAGATAATTCTACATACCAAATATCTTAGCTCTAGGCCTTGTGGTTTCGGAGAAGAGGATTTTTTAATTTTCCTATATAAAATAGAATAAACCCCAGGGAAGGGCCATTTTTGACCCCGGGGCCATAATTTCAACAAACTTGGTAGAGGTCCAATAGACAATGCCACATACAAAATATCTAAGCTCTAGGCCTTGTGGTTTCGGAGAAGATTTTTTAAATTTTCCTATATAAGCCTATATAAATCAAGTGACCCCGGGGCGGGGCCAATTTTGACCCTAAGGCAATAATTTGAAGAAACTTGGTAGAGGTCTACTAGACTATGCTACATACCAAATATCAAAGCTCTAGGCATTGTAGTTTTTGACAAGAAGATTTTTGAAATTTCGGATATAAGTCTATGTAAAATCAAGTTACCCCCGGGGCGGAGCCAATTTTGACCCCAGGGGAATAATTTGAACAAACTCTGGAGAGTTCCATTAGACAATGCGACATACTAAATATCTCAGCTCTAAGCCCTGTGGTTTCGGACAAGAAGATTTTTAAGTTTTTTCTATTTGTTGCCAAAGCAACCAGAGTTTTTAATGAAATTTAATTTTTTGAACAACTTTGAAAGGGGACCACCCAAGGATCATTCCAGCAAAGTTTGGTTGCAATCGGCATAGCGGTGTAGGAGGAGATGTTGTTTTAAGTAAACATGGACGCCACGTAACGACGCACGATGGACGCAGGACGATCACAAAAGCTCACCCTGAGCACATTCGTGCTCTGGTGAGCTAAAAAGTATTCTGACATGTATTTTGGGGTTTTATATACAAAATAAATTGTATACAAAATCATTTCCTACCTACCTACCCCTCAAAAATGTTCTGGGTTGGGTTACCGAAACAGAATAACTTGGCTTAACTGTTCACAGTATTGAGATAACGGTTTCATATTTTTCAGTCAATCTAATGTTCCATAAAGCCATCTCATCATTGTATATAAAGTGGCTATAATTTGTGCATCATAGTCATTTTAAACAACATTTGAAGGAAAGTCAGACACATGACATGTATTTTCACAAGTTCTCAGAGCTCATCTTACTCATAATTGCAAGACAAGAATGCTGGTGTCTAGGTTTTTGGAAACCGAACGATAGATCAGCTTTCCATACCGTCACTTGAACGATAGATCAGCTTTCCATACCGTCACTTGAATGATAGATCAGCTTTCCATACCGTCACTTGAACGATAGATCAGCTTTCCATACCGTCACTTGAACGATAGATCAGCTTTCTTTTTCTACATCCGCCATGCAATTGTTGAACTAATTCCAGTTCCGTTTTACAGAGCAAGTCTACTAAGTTCAGTTTCGATGAATACTTTCAGTACTTTGATTTTGGTTCTAGAACAGCACAAAGATCTTCATTAAGAAGTTGGATTGTTAAACTTACCATAGAAGTATACCATCCTTGACCTTGGTGAAAAGATCCTCCGAGTCAGGATTAATAGGTAACAATGATTTACAATCTGGATCATGACTCAAATTTCTGCAAAATATGTCACATCACAAGTCTTATGCAAAGTATACAATTAATATAATAACAGACATTCTAATTATTTTGATAAAGTGTAAGTCTAATCAACAAATGGTATTGTTTCAATGCACAAAGGCACTTTCATTAAATTCAATATAACTTCTAAAGGCAGTATGTTGAAATTTCTCATAAAGGTTATAATATCAGCTTCATGTTGTAAAGTTCCATGTAACTTAAAACAATCAAAGTCACAAAGAATGCTTATAATTTGAGCGTTGTTGTTCAAACGGGTCCAAGAATAAGACATTACCTTTTATCTAACAAGTGTGCAACACTAATGATAGCCTGAGGCAATCAAAATTTATTGAGTTAAATGATGTAAATTATCAGAAATCCTGTATCCAGTCATAACAAATGTTGGGCTTTTGGGTGCTTGTGAGTGTCAAAGATGTAATACCTTGTCTGTTTACAGTGTTTTTCACAGAAGTTCTTTGACATTTGTAAGTGATTAGCTTGGATCTGAATATTAATTGGTAATAAGCCTTCGGGTAACAAATCACTTGGGCTAACAAAATTTGAGAAACCATAGCCTTATGCATACTACCATGTTCAAAAAGTCAATGTCAGCACACTGTTTAACTACTCACTTGTTTATCCATTCTGCAAAAGCATATCTTTCAGTATCTTTAACAGAATGAGTGACACCATCCACGCTACCAGTAGTTTGTTGGACATCAGTTCTTGTGGCTATAGACTGCTTAAAAATACGCCCAACATCAGTATCACGCTTCAATTTAGCATACAACTGGAAAGAAAAAAGACAGTATTATATCAAGATGTTCCTATATCCATGTGTTTTATTTCTTTTTGTACAAATAACATAAGGTGTATTACACTCTGATGTCATAAATCACAGACAGGAGTAACATACCTGTAATAACCTGTAATGGTAAAAATGTTTATCATTACAAGTCTAACCTGATCATAAAACAAATAAATTCTGCTACATAAGCATTTAAAAATATGTATATTTTGCTGATATTAGTGGCGCCCACCCGGTTAGCTCAGTGGTTAGAGCGTTGGTCTACTGATCAAGAAGTTGTAAGTTGGAACCGCGGGCGAGGCTCACTCTGTATATGACAAATTTGACTGTAGATATAACATCCTATTTTAAATTGTCCACAACCTCTGAATTATGTGGGGGTAGCTTGGTAGTAGCTTGCAGATAAAATGTGGTTAGTACTGGTTAAGGCCTAAATGAAGTCCGGGAAAGCTGGTTAAGATAACTATCCACCATGATAATGTTGAAAATGGCAATAAACCTGATGAAACAAACTGATATTAGTGACAGGGCTCAACAAATCCACTCATACCCTCGCAAGTAGAAATCAGGAGTTACTCAGGATGAGTTGAAAGAAGAACTGGTTACAATTCTAAGCTGGGAATCCAGCAGGATGGGTATCCTGAAAATATATCCGAGCCCCGAGTGGATTCTGAAACAATAGTGTTGATGAAAGAACATTTTTCTATTGTATTCTCCTTCTCTGAACTTATCCTTTAAGGCCATCCTTAAAAAAATATTTTGTTTGCAGTAACCCTACCTACTTGCCAAAGGCCCCTACCCAACTTTTTTTTCAATAAAAAAATAACATTCTGCCATGTATTCTTGGTTGAATATATAAAATTAAATACATAAATTCCTATCTACAAGTACCTACCAACTGAAAATACTTCGGGTCCGACTACTACAAAAAAACATTTTTTTCAGGATGGCCTCACCGAAGTTAAGGGCTACATTAGAAAACAGCATCAATACTTACATTTCTGAATTCATCCATAGAAATTTTACCATCCTTACTCGAGTCATATTCCTTGACAAGCTCTCTGATCTTATATTGAGGCATTTTTATGCCAACTGTTGTCAAGGCATGGCCTATTTCGTCTATGTCAATTTCTCCATCACCATTAGCATCCAACTAAAAAATAAAGTAAACAAATAAGAATATTTGACTTATTAAACAATTATATGGTAAGGAAAACTCATGGGTGTTAACCTGTGACAATTTCTTAAAGGCACAGAAAATCCCGGCAAAATCTATCTTTCCGCCCCTATCAAATACTTAACTGTTATGCACAATTCATGAACTATTCCTGAATATTTCAAGAAAAATTATTGTTTTCATGAATTCAATTCGAAGGGGCATGATAGCTGTAATAACTGAAAGAAAAAATGCCTCCAAAAGATGTGCGAACGTCAAATTTATTGAACAAATACCACCCTTTTCACGCCCTATGTTTGTGTTACATATCTTTGTCATGATTCACTTACAGTACATGGACTTGAAAAATGGGAAAAGTGAAAATAGATGGACAGCAAGTACAATATATCAAAACAAAAATAAAATAGTTTTCTAAACTTTTTGTACCAGAGATGATATTCATCAGATTATCCTTCCATGAACAGTAAATCCCCTGAAAACCGGACCTCTTCCAGACTAGACCAAAACTCAAGTTTTCTGAGAAGTCCGGTTTTCAGAGAACTTTTGTAAAATTGTCCAATTTTCAGGGAAATCCTGTTTTCAGAGGTTTACTGTATACTCAAATTATCATTATCTAATTATCATCATTACCTAACTATTATCATTATCTAATTATCATCATTACC
Organism: Lutraria lutraria; assembly: GCA_964023205.1. Taxonomy (NCBI): domain Eukaryota; kingdom Metazoa; phylum Mollusca; class Bivalvia; order Venerida; family Mactridae; genus Lutraria; species Lutraria lutraria. Next base: position 24,696,217 of record OZ026846.1, on the reverse strand, counting down.
TAACTATCATCATTATCTAATTATCATCATTACCTAACTATTATCATTATCTAATTATCATCATTACCTAACTATTATCATTATCTAATTATCATCATTACCTAACTATTATCATTATCTAATTATCATCATTACCTAACTATCATCATTACCTAACAATCATCATTACCTAACTATCATCATTACCTAACTATTATCATTACCTAACTATCATCATTACCTAACTATCATCATTACCTAACTATCATCATTACCTAACTATCATCATTACCTAACTATCATCATTACCTAACAATCATCATTACCTAATTATCATCATTACCTAACTATCATCATTACCTAACAATCATCATTACCTAACCATCATCATTACCTAACTATCATCATTACCTAACTATCATCATTACCTAACTATCATCATTACCTAACTATCATCATTACCTAACTATCATCATTACCTAACTATCATCATTACCTAACTATCATCATTACCTAACTATCATCATTACCTAACAATCATCATTACCTAACTATCATCATTACCTAACTATCATCATTACCTAACTATCATCATTACCTAACTATCATCATTACTGAACTATCATCATTACCTAACTATCATCATTACCTAACTATCATCATTACCTAACTATCATCATTACCTAACTATCATCATTATCTAATTATCATCATTACCGAACTATCATCATTACCTAACTATCATCATTACCTAACTATCATCATTACCGAACTATCATCATTACCTAATTATCTACAGAGAGCTACAAGAACATTTCTTTTTTTCAAACCCATACAACAAAGAGAAAGCAAAATATAAGACACATAATATGCAACAAACAGAAATGGGCACAACATAATCTGTCTGCCTCCTTCAAGCGGGGCATATAAAAGGATCGTTTACCATTGGAAGCAATTTGTTTCAATTCCCATCAGTAGTCTGACAGTAATATGCTGACAATGCATACATTGTACATCGGCATTAAATTTAACATGATTATGTCTATTCAACCGGCAAACAAGGGGTTTACATGTAAATGTTTGATAAATAATAACAACAAAACTTCCATTTGATCAAATGTTCATTGTACTGACATTTAAAATATTTTCTTAAGTATTTAGTTGATCAGACAGAGTAATCAACATAAAGTAGGGTCAAACAATTAGATAACTTAGTAAAGGTCAATCAAGGTCGCAGCGTGTACATGTATCACTTGTTTGTAGTGAATCACTAGACATCAAAAACGGAAGCAAAGCCCACCTTTGTTTTATCGACTTGAATGCATCTACAACTGTAACAAGAGTAACAGAGGAATTCAGTTAACACAAGCTAATGTTAAACCTTATCTGGACACGATTACTGATAAACTTGTAGGCGACAGAAGTAATAATCTAAGATAGAGAGGTGCCCCCGCCCAAGTTTGTGAACTACTTGTCTAATAAATTGCTTTTTAAATTTGTTACACCTTTATACAACTTGAAATTTACTTTAAATTTGATATAATAAATATATGATATCTTGATATGCATAATGTGAGCAAAATACTTGAATATAATAAATAGAATGTTTAGAGATTTGAAGGCAAAAAAGAACAATTAAAACAGAATTCTGTCCTTCAAAACTTGGTTTATACAAGCAAAATGCAGACATTTTCTTGTCATTTGTTCTGACAACAATAAAACATTCACAATTATAATATTATATGTCCACCAACAAACTAAAACTAGAACTATCACTAAAGGTGATGAATACCCCCAGATGCGGCCTTGACACAGTTATTGTTACATTTTACAGAGGGAAATATAATGCATTTTCATTTTTTTAATACCTGCAAATTGTTGCTTAGATATATCCTGACCAGTTTCTAAATATACATTATATAAAAAATAACAAAGGGCCATAACTCATTAAAATTTACTTGGACGAAACCTATTGTGGACAAGCACAACTTGGCAAACTACTTATCTTTTCTAAGAAGTTTCACTGAATTCCTGCATGTAGTTGCTGAGAAATGGTACGGGCAAAACTTACCTAATTGTATAAAACAAAGGGCCATAACTCAGTGAAAATTAATCCAAACAAAACCTGGTTATTGCACGCACAACTTGGCTTACTTTTTATAACTTCTGTGAAGTTTCATTGAATTCCTATGAGTAGTTACTGAGATATTATATATACACTGTATAAAAAACAACAAAGGACCATAACTCAGTCAAAAATTTAACCAACCAAGACAACCTTAATGCATGCACAACTAGGCTAACTACTTATCGCTTCCGAGAAGTTTTATTGAATTCCTGGCAGTAGTCAATGAGAAATAGTCAGGACAAAATTTGCCTATTGTATATACTGTAGAAAAAAACAAAGGGCTATAGCTCAGTGAAAATCAATCCAAATGAAAAATGATTTAAGCATGCACAACTAGGCTAACTACTTATTACTTCTGTGAAGTTTCATTGAGATCCTGTGAGTAGTTGCTGAGAAATTGTCCGGACAAAATTTGCCTATTGTATATACTGTATAAAAACAACAAAGGGCTATAAATCAGTGAAAATTAATCCGAACGAAAAATGCTTTAAGCATGCACAACTAGGCTTACTACTGATCACTTCTGTGAAGTTTCATTGAAATCCTGTAAGTAGTTGCTGAGAAAATCTCCGGACAAATTGTGTCTACAGACGCACGGACCGACCGACCGACCGACCGTCAAGCGTGAATCCAATATAGCCCCCATATATTTCATGTCTGGGGGTATAATTATAGAAAAAGAAAATGGTTGATATTCATTATTTGTATATCAATTATGCAAGTGACAGTCTTAGTGATAGCCCTACACACTGCAGCATTAATACTAACTATAGTGTCTATGCTCCTGAATTTATCAATAAATTTGAAACTCAAATCATATCAATTACTACAACACAATAAACAACATAGACAAACCAAAAGTGCAACCAATTTCATCTAAATAATTATCATTCACAACATTACAGGTAATATTAGGTGCATACTTTCAATGTGGCAAAAATAACAAATGAGTCATAGAATTTTAATAGAAACTACAGGCTTTTATTCCCTGGATTTTTTACCTAAACTGGTTTTTCAAGTTTCTGAATCACCTAATTAATTACCTAACTTCCCTCTATGACTTCCTTACTAATTTTGAGGAAATATACTTTCATAATGTATATAGCTTTAGAGTGATAAGGTTTCCTCAATAGAGCCAATGATTCCACTAGCAAGTACAGTACAACCTCTCCATAGTGAACCTCTTTTGAACAACAACCTCCCTTCAACAACAGCATGATTTTTTTGGCACTGCACAATAAAACGAGTATTTTAACCTCACCAGAGCAACAAAATTTTGCTACTCTCAAAGGGTGTTGCTTTGGAGAGGTTGCACTGTACATTTCTAGAAACAAAATAGGTGTAAAAAAACAATCAATATCTCGTTAGTACAAAATCCCGAAGTTAGTAAACTGAAGATGGCTATTGACATACAATATTATACTTCTATACATTTTTATTACATTTGTCAAATTACAAATTAAAAAGTCTGTTCTGTAGATTTAACAAAGACCTACTGTCCTTAACAGAGATGAATATACAGATATTTCATACAACAACAGTCACATGATATAAGACTTTGTACCTATAGCATAAATGTATATCTGCAGCATGACTAACTAACTGCTTAACCTCAACAGGGAAGATTGGGTATTGCCTAACTGTGTTGCCTCTATAAATAAAGTCTTTATTATTATTATTATTATTATTATTACTACATACATATCCACATGTGGAATTTGTTGGTCAACCAAGTAATATTAATTTATGTGCAAAAATCATTCAGGCTTAGTATCCTAAACAAATAATTATTTGCTTTACTGGGCCAAACTTTTTAGAGAGTTTCACATAAATTTGGAATCAGAAATTCAACAATCATGCTTGTGCTGAAAACAAACAATTTTGGGGTCAAGAGATTTTTTACAAAAAAAATCTTTTTTAGGATGGCCTAATTTCAAATTTATAGCAAACAGATAAAATAAAGTGTCTATAAAGTAGTTTATCATTTTGTCATACAAAAAATAATTTGTCAGCTGAATTCAATACACTTTGACTGAGGGCAGACATTATCAGACGTGTTTAAATTTAAGCAGGTATATTTAGTAGACAGGTAGAAATTCTTATTGATTTAAGAGACATACCTGAGTACACTTGCAAGACTAGTCAAATAAATGTTCAAAATTTTGCTCTTTTTTCAAACTACATACATCCTAACTCATCATTTTGAAAAATTTATGTTAAAGCAAAATTGTTTTATACTGGTCTCGTAAAAATGCAAGTATATAATCTCATTGGATAAAAGGAAGTAAATAAATTCATATCAAGTAAGAAATATTCATAGTCAGTTGGGTAGTAGATTATATATGCTCTGCCTAAGCAAACTGAACACATAGTAATATTTTATACTATGTATCTGAATTGTATGAAAGTATAAGGCGTGTCTGTCAATATAGATAACTAATGATGCATGATAATATAAAAATTATACATGGTCTGATCTATAAATTTCATTTCTCTGTGTTACAAAATAGATAATATAAATGTCAGATCTATTCAACTTACTGAAAGTATTAACCATATTTAGTGTTTCCTCCAGACCTTTTTAGGACGGCGCTGCGCCATGCCTCAAAGACAAATCGCCATGCTGCCTTTATAAATTGTATACAGGGCCAATTATCATAAATATGCCCCTTTTGTTGGTCTGATGAGTCATTTTAAGCAATATTCATTAATTAGCAGCACAATTAATTCAGACATAATCTTGCACAGATTGCTGTAATAGCAAATTATACCATGCAGTGACAAGGAACATCACTAACTAAAGGAGTAATCTGGCAACATGCCCTGCATGGTTTGAACTGCGCTCTGAAAGTGCCCCTTTAGTGTAAAAACGCCATGCCTCACTTAAACTCTGCAGGAAACACTACATATTGGAGAAACCATACACTAATCCATAAGCCACTGAGCCAAATTGCTCATATTTGTTTTCATAGTTACAGGGAATTATAAATTTAGAAATTAATCATTTAATGTTTCTAGATTTTAAAGCTTTGTCAGCTCTTAGTCTTATTCATCAGGACGTTATCTCAGATAAGAGAAATAAACCCCAACGAGTTTCTGCTAACAAACAAGAATAAAGTTCATATTGCTTAGATCTTAAATAAAATGTCAATGGAAGGAAAACAGGTACAAATTATCATCATTTTTCTATCATCTAGTTGTCATGGTAATAAACAATCATGCAGTTGTGCCAATAGACCATCTTACTGCCAAAGCAGGCCCATGAAGACGTAGAGGCTTATCAAAGTAAAATCAGGCTTCTTTAACCTTATAGTTGGATTATCTGCAGCTACAGTATCCAATCTTGTCACATTAGCTACACAGATTATTGAAATAAAACAAGAAAATTATACCAACAGCTGTGCCACTCATATACATATGTAGAACATATCTCTCATTATCAGAACAACTGAGAAATAACCATTGTTAAACCAAGACATTTGGAAAGAACGGTCATTGCCAAACTAATACTGCTGATGAACAACAACATGACATGGTAGAACTAATTCTTTTCAACATGATACAGTAAGACTGTACGTGAAATTAAGATGTTGTGTATGTCAAATGAATGTTCTGTCAATAAAAACCTGGATCAGAGTTGACCTGACTGTGTCTAGAATTTTTTATCAGTAAAAGTCTGGGAGTCCGAGTCAGAACATCTATGGAAACTACACTTAATAGATAAATGGGAACTTAAGTTTAACAATTGCATGGCTGATGTAGAAAAATGTACTTTGGTCCGCATCAAAATTCATGCGCACCAAGGGAGTGGCAGTTATGGAAAGTTGAACTTTGAAGATTACAGCATCAGATGAAAGAATGACATTCTATAGATGAACAATGAATCACTCAACTATGACCTCTAACCAACCAAACAACTATTCACATCTTACTAAAAACAAATTAGTTAAATCCTGTAGTTCATTGACCCTTACATGAGTTCATTCCCGATCAACCCAACAGCCTATCATACATATATACAGATTATGAAGATGTATATAGATAAACATGGTACAACAACTGATAGGAAAATTAAATGGTCTAAAATAAAAACAAACATTGCAAAAACATGGATCTATCACTTTAAACAAAAGCACAGGCATGAGCGGTGCCAACACTTGTCAGTTCAACGCCTCAGTGAAAACTATCCACCTATAAAGTTTCATGTTGCTACCTCTTATAGTTTCTGAGTTATGAGCTACATTAAAGTTTTTTCAAGACGCAGATGCCGCAGTGATTCACAATAGTTCAACTTTTTCTTTGAAAACAAACTAGCTAAAAATGGGTTCGTCACTGCACAAGTTTCAAGTTGCCAAGTTGAATTCTTCAAACTCTGTTTTTATGATTCAATGGAAGTAGTACAAACTACTGTTTTAGTGGCATCTTTTCAAAATGACACAATACTTGCTTCAAGCAAGCAGTTTTTCGTAGAAGAACACTGTAATAATGACATTTTATGCATGAAATCTTGATATAAACTATAATAAAGTGAAAAATGGTTAAATATGCATCTTACAAACACCTGGATTTATGTATTGTATACTGTTATTATTGTATTGACAGTTTTACTAACACTTTTGTCCTTCTTGGGCCATTTCTTCATTCAACAAGACATCATATCTTAAACAGGACATACTTTCTGCCCGCAGGCATGTAATATGTGTATGATTTACACACAAATTATCCGTGAAATGTTTACCTTACAAAACAACCTGAACCGATTAACAATTTTATCCAACAAAACTTATACAAACATTTACAAATCGGATAGTCATACAAAGAATTTACAGTTAACTTGCGATTAAAGGAATACAAGCACTGAAGAAAAAGTTCAAAGAGGAAGCACAAAGAATTCAAATACGATTTTTATTACAATTTATTTCTTCGGATTTAACGCCTTTTTCAACATATTTCAATTATATCATAGCAGGCAGTTATCCAAACCAGCTTCAGTGGACTTCATTTAGGCCATAACCAGTACTAACCACATTTTATCTGCAAGCTACTGCCAAGTTATCCCACATAATTCAGATGTGGAGGACAATTAAACACAGGAGGTAAAGCCTTCAGCCAAATTTGTCACGGACGGTGTGAACCTCGCTGGGGTTGGAACTCACAACCTCTTGATCAGTAGACCAATGCTCTAACCACAGAGCTAACCTGGGAGGGCAAATGGGTTCATAAAATGCACCAGACTAGTTTATGAGATCATACTGACCTAATACCAATACGAAATACCCAGCAATATGTACCTGTATATATTGACAGTAAATCAGCACCAAATTAGGGAATTTTTAAAGACTTGAACATTTTATAATAACAATTTTTGTAAATATGATGATTGCCTTTTTTTCTTTTTTAAGGGAAAATTTGACTTGTTTACTAGGGAAAAATATTAACTTTTGGGCCAGAATTTATTGGACCCAAATATGGCATAAGGAAGACAGTCATCTGCAAATACAGGCCAGCATGTGAGCAACAGCCATTCTTTGCACATGATCTTTATTGATGTAACGGACAAAAATTACTTCAGAATAAAGATTTTGTAATAATAATAAACTATGATCATATTTCTTCACTTTATACAGTAAAAATAGTGATTTTACTGTACAGGACTTAAAATTTAAGTAAAACTAGAATGCTAACTTCAATATCACAACTATTTTGTGATGTATTAAGTTTCAAAATAAACAGCGTTTGTCAATCACCAATTCTCATCTAAATTCAAAGTAGAAACTTCCGTAATTTAATTGCAATCACGAGGAACATTATCAAAATGGTAAGATGACAATAAAAGATGATTTCATCTGATAATATATTTGTCAACAGGACATTTGATAAATCCACTTACATAGCATAACATGTATAGTAATACACTAAGATAAACACTCATACATTTAAGTGACCTGGGATTATTCCAATGTGATCTATCAGTCAATTTCCTAAGCTGCTTGGTGTTTCAATTAGTACTTATTCTTGATGAAGTATTGTCTTCCTAATGAAACTTGATGCGTAATTAAATCACTGTTGAGTGAGTTTACTGTTGTTATGTGTCATGTTAATCATATTATGAATACTTGTAATACAACATGACTAAGATGTATATAGTCACAAAACTATAAATTAATATACAACAGCAATCAAATTCTAAACTTTTAAAGTATTATGTGCTTCAATTCTTATCCTTTCATCTCTGTCTACCAAAGGTAAAAAAGTAATAGTTCCAGGCGATTTTTTTAGGCTGATCAGAAGTTCAGCTTTCCTACCCTTTGAAAGGAATTCATGAAAAAAAAATAATAATGATTTTTTCTTGAACTAATTTTGCATAGAGTGATACTTGATGAATAACTCATGAAGTATGAATAACTATTTTAGAAGATGATAGTTGTCACGTTGTCAGGCACTTGGAGCTCATGAATTTTAATGCTGACAAAAGTACCAAGTCTTCCACATTTGTTAAACTGGTTCCTGTTCCATATTTCAGTACAATTTTATACAAGATCATCTTCCATGAGTACTTTCAGTACTTTGATTAATTTGCGATGACAAACAAAGACAAATCTCAACTAATCCTACATAAACTACCTCTGGCTGTTCTGATAAACCCCCAGTCTCATCACACAAGTTTTAGTAGGTAATTCAAACCGATTCCCACATCATTATTATCATTCAATTTCTAATCTTCTATCCTAACAATATACTTACATCTTAGTGCATCATGTGTAGTGTATAAATTCATCAACTTGTAAGTATTATAAAGTATCTGTCATTTATTTCAATGAAATTGTGGTAGAAAATGGTATACATGTACAGGAAATTAATTACTTCAAATGAAGCTACATACGACAAAGCTTTACAATAAGTATCAGAGCACATATTTTCACCAGGTAAGTTGATCCAAAATCATCCATCATACAATAACAAGATGCTATGGTGATAATTTTGTATGTAGTCTTCTATGTGCCATAGTTTCCTTAATTCAAGTTGAACAAGAAGTGTTTGTGAAACACGGATGCCCCCTAAAGGCCGACTGGATAGTTTGACCTTTACCTTTGACCTACTGACCTCAAAATCAAAAAGGGTCATCTACATGTGAAGACAAACCTCCAAACCAAATCTGAGGAGCTTAGGCCAAATTGTTCTCTAGTTAATGCCCAGACGGACAAACGGACCGAAAAGTACAAAGCAATATACCCCTTTTCTTTGAAAGGGACATAATTACTACATGTTTGTAAAGCTGAGTCACAAGTAACTTGTACTAAGACTACTCCGTGTTAACAAACAAGTATTATTTAAGAATTTTCTCACCAACTTAAGTCAGATAAAGTATAGTAATGTTGCTGCACTGATTCATGAGAAAATGTAAGTGCACCAGGAAACGTGCAATATTTCATAGATATATATGAGAATATATTTGTAATAAATTATTGTAATAAAAAGGTAATGAGACATAATATGCAACAATGAATAACAACAACAATTTCATTATAGGTAAGGATGTTTTACCATTCAAAAATGAATCATGAAAGTATATATCAGCTATTACTTAATTACTTATACGGTTGAAAGGAGACATTTACTACCAATCATAGCCTTATTAACAGTTTGATCTTTCATGAACATAGTATAATACACTCATTATAAGAAAGTGAAAAACTCATCCATACATCATACTTGTCGACTGACAGGTGAACAAGGTGAGATCATGTGATTATGTATATTATCAATCTATTACATCAAATTATACAGATAATATCAGACCTTAAAAATGTCAACACTAGGACTACAACCATGTTAAAAGTCTCTCTCAATACCCTGAAGGCAATGTATCCACATTCCCAACTGTCATTATACACTGATGAAATTGTTATAAAGTTTGTAATGATACTTGACAAGAATCTTTGTCATGAAATCTGGTCACAATCTTTTAATCAATAAACATGATAACAATTAATACCAGTATATAAAATAAATTTCTTCCTCAAGATAAATGTACAAAGTAAGACAATTAGTGAGAAATAAACCAAAGGACAATTAAGGCCCTCAATTATCCTACTTGAGTAAATCAACATTAACTATCATTCAACCATTGACAACAATACACCATTAATGGCTAGTTAACATTAAAATGGGAAAGGGAGTTTCACCAGGTACCCCAATCTTGTCACAATGTATGGCTTAACTTGACATAAAACAACATAAATTCTTTACAATGTTTATCTACTTTAAGGTGCTTTGTTTTTCCCAGACACACCTTTTATGAAACACTTGTACAAGCCTCACTGTTGCAGTATAAAAGACCGCTATGTGACCACTGTGTGCCCTGGTGCACCTTCACCCATGAACACTAGATTCACATAGATCTTAATCTTCCTTATTGCACATCTTGGTTACAAGATTATTTCCTGTTCATATAATTGTCTGAACAATTGTTAAGAAGAAATATTCTTATTTTCCAACACAAACATTCTTTATCCACAAAAAATGAAGTTGATCTCTAGACCTTACCACTATTACATGTCACATGCTGTACAAAGCTGTGTAATATTTGAAAACATGCAGGAAGTATAAATTCTGTATCATGAAGCCAACTAAACAACTAGCTGCAGAATTTTTTGTACTTTCTGTATCTTGATAAAAAATTTTTGATGGAATAAAGGACAAAAGCTCACTAAAGCTCACCTGTCAATTTTTCTAAGGGCGGACATTCGCTCTCCTGTTATTTTACTACCCCGGACATAAGCTCTCTCGAAATATTTTGCATCCCAACAAAAGATAATTATAATAGGTTAACAAATAACTGGTTAACAAGAGATTCATGTCTTCCATTTAACAACTGAAGAAAGTATTTAAAAAAATGGAGTGCTAGCTTGATGATAAACAAGAGGTTAAGTGTACATTATGCCTACCCCTCCTTAATCTGAATGGCCAGGATACAACCAAAACATTTAACCTATTTGGAAGGAATTCATAAAAACAAGAATTTTTCTTGCAATTTTCTTGCATATTTCATGCATAGTTCATGAAGTATAAATAACTATCTGACAGCGAATGCCAAGATTACAATATTTGCTCACCTTGTTGGAAATTAAAGAAATAGAAATGTGTTATAAAGCTAAAATATACATCACAAGTTATAACAAAGCTACTATTGATTTCAGTGTAGGTAAACAAACTCCAGTTGGTGTTGAAGAGACATAAAAATGACATATCTCTTTACATTGGCATTTAAACAAACAAATATAAAGTAATTTAGTTCAGTAGATCCACTGCCCACAATGTTTTTAGGTCGCTGGTAGTCATTAAGATTCAATTCAGATTCAACACGGAAAATAATTTACCTCAAAAGCCTGTTTAACCCAGCGGTTAGGACATATGAACAGTTAAAGAAAGATGCTTGCTTTGCTCATGAGATAGTGATGCTAGAAAAAGTGCCTCATAAATATAGATTCTAATCCCCAACCTTTCCTTTAGTAGTGCAGCACGTCACTACTAGACCACCTATCACCCCCACAATATACTAAACAGACAAGATGTAAAAATGTTGACAAAAACAGCTTACTAAACTAAACTATGCTTTTAATATACATTATACACAGACAGTACATTATGTTATTGCTCTCAAATAAACACAACCAACAATTGAATCATTTACAGAGGCTAATAAGACTTGCATTCATGCATCAGTAAGTCACAATTGATGATTACAATACACTATGAATTCATAAGAGCACTAAGACACATCAGGGTAATGTGTTATACTTCATTCTGTCACCTTAGTTTCTGTATGTAAGGCTAGTACAAACATACTTCTTATTATCCAATGAAAATAATATTAAGAGTACTTCCAACAAATTGTTTGATTTGACAATATTAAACTTGTAAGGATGTACATCATTTTCCCCCTTAAATTTTCAATATACATATAAATGAATAATTTGATTAAATCTAATGGCTTAAGATTAAACCCTCTGTACTGTAGATCATAGGATTATTTGACACAAAAGAGGACAACACAAAATCTGACTAGAAATGTATCTGGAGGAAACAACTGTCCTGCTGAGAGTTAAGTCAAAAAGGGGTCATAACTTCTGTCAAAATGTTTGCATTTTAATGGAAATCGAACTTAACCTATATTTTATTATTATACACCTTCATGTAAAATATGGGACAAATCCATGAAATATTTCTTGACTTTACACTCGGAAACCAAAATTTGAACTGACAGACTGATGGACAGGGGTTACACTTCATGCCCTACCACCATTTGAAATGCCGGAAGGGCATAAAAATAACAAACACAATTATCAAGTTTAAAGGGGCATGCCCTTGAACTGAAGCGTCTCGAATATAAATCAAATTGGTATCATTTGAATGCCTAAATCAATTAATGAAAGTCCTGTAAAATATTTACGAAATGTCCCGCTATTTGACTCAAAATACACATTTCAAGATTTACCAAACCTGCCGATTACGCCTTAGAAAATATTCGTCATTTTCATAACTCGACCCTTTGGGGATCTGTCAAAAGCGGAAAAAATGTCAACAAACTGTGAAATGGTAAGTATTGCTCATGTCATGTTCATTGTTTACGACATAAAGCTTATCTATCGATCAATTATAGGTAAATATCATTGTTTTGCTCCTTGAAAGGCAGCGCGCACGCTAAGTTAAATTCTCAGACGAATCGGAAATATCGTTGTCGTCAATAAAAGGCTTGTAAGCCTTTTATTTAAACCGACATACAAATACCCACGCGTGCGTTATATGGCCATTTTTTAAGGCACATTCTTCTTTGACTTTTCGGTAATAATTGTTTTTACAAGTGATAAACGCATATTTGGTGTACAAAAAAAAAGACACAGCAGTTCCTGGGCATGCCCCTTTAACACCCTCATTGATTCTATGCATGTATGACCATGTGTTATATCCTAAATGGGACAACAATTCACCAATCAATAAACTTGAAATGACCCAACATGAAATTGCCAAGATAACTGATAAGTAAATGGAAATAGAAAATTAGAAAGTCAATATAAGGACCTTAAATTGATAGATATACAAATGACTCAACCATAAATGACTTGTATATGTATCTATCTCACTTTTACAACAATACCAGCTCATATCAGCCAAATTTATCAGTAAAGTGGAATGTATCATACATCTAAATAGTTATTACATAATTTTATCACTCTAGTACCCCTCAAAATGAATGTCCGTGCACCATATACATACATATATGATAAATTCAAATTTAGTCACAATATCAAACATCTAGCTATACAATTAGCCAGGACAATAACATATAACTAGCTTGCCATTGAAGTCGGTAAATATCAACATAGATTACCTTCATGGCCAAACACAGTCTGATTGCAATTTTTACATTCTCTTTCGCTATGTTAACATTGCAACATGTGAATAAACAAGAGGAAACTAATAAAATATTGGTATTGTGACAGCTGGTTCTTAACATTTACATCTAGGACACCCCCAGCTAGTGTAGAACCATCAATAAAACATTTTAGTATCCTTTCTTAATCTTACAATCAAGCATTTGTAGTATAGTCAAACCTAGGAACAAAGGCCACCCTTGGGAAAGACAAAATGACCTTTAATGACAGGTGGCCTTTATTTTGAGGTCATTTTGTGCTAGATAATCTGTGACAAATTTTAAAATAATGGCCTTTATTCACAGGGTGGCCTTATTTGGAGGTGGTCGCTAACACAGACTTGACTGTACATGATGCTAGGGCTATAATACAGTAACACACCATTACACAACACAGTGATCAAGTACAAACAGGATGACACAACTACACTTATCTGTGATTTCACATTTCTTTGAAATACATGCAAACAATGACCAGTCAGTAATTTTATAGCTGCATTTTCTTTTAATCTAAATACTAATAATATTTGTAAACAATTTACAAAAAGATTCAGATTTCACAAAAGGTGATGGCATGCCCGCAGAGTAGTCATTTTCAAAAGGGGAGTTACATGTACTACTAGCGGATTCAGGGCTGGGTGTGCACTCCTTAAAAGTCCCCTACCATAAATAATAATGAAATATCATTCAATGAAATAACCTGCTTTCTTACATATTACGCCCCTCCCCTAGCCTGAAATCCTGGATCCACCTCACGTTACTTAAAGAAAATACTTGACTGTCAGATGCATTGCACCAATTTCTTTATTATGCCTAGATAATAGATTATGTTTTAATCATGCCTAGAACAGGACAAATATAGCACACAATGCAATAACTTAAGTACCAGCATAACATTTTCCTACCAAAAAATCAAACAACAAATGACATGTTTCAGAAACAAACAATATTTTACCAAGGTCAAAAAATAAACAAAACAACAGCTCAGACAATAAATCACACAATCATGTCAGTCATCACATGATTATTATTTAGTATAATGATCAAATTCCAAACATTATATTCCTGTGTCAACAGTCTGGTGACAAAGTTGTGGTATAAAACAATCACCGAGTGAACTGGCGGTAGAATAATTCTAAATGGTATAGTTTCCTCTTCCTTGTGTATTATATTATGCTTGTTATAAAAAGATAAGTCTAAAATTGTTTTTTCCAAACAGTATTGCCATGTTACAATTTAGATGTACAACAACAGGCCCTTTTTACGCCATTTTGGGGTCTGGTAATCCGTCCCGTTCCCCAAGTAAAAAAGTAAATACCCGGTACTTCTCCCAACTGAGAAAAAATTCCCCCATAATAGAGCTAAAAATTCATGAAGCTACCTGTAGAAAGTACTTCAGTATTTAAAATTTCCAAATTTGGTATTTCAAGATGCTAATTTCCCCTATCAAAGAGAATATCCCCAATGCCTGTTTCCCAAAACTATAAAAAGGGGACTTAAGAGCTGAACAATAAGCTTTAAAACTATCATAAATATGATAAATCTTTTAATGCCTTAACATTACAAACAACAAAACATACAAAAAGAATCAAATATTTCAATTCTCAGTGAAATCATTTATCAAATACCAATTGTTAAAACACTTCATTCTTCTAAAGTAAAAATATCTTAAGGAAGATTAGAATCTATCAGCAAAGCCCTAATCATGTACACAATAAAGGCAGCCCAGCAAGTGTATCACACCTTTCCTTGTCTATCAATAGATTACAGTTGGTAACCTTGTATGGTGACACAACGTACATACTTTAGTGACGGCCAACAATCTCCTTAAGACATACAATAACTTATACACAATATGACCAAGGTCTAAAGTATGTTTTGCAATAACACGCACAACCTTGTACATTATCAGGTCTGCATTTTCCATGAAGAAAGTATTCTCCATGTTGCAAATTATATTTCAGACATTTAGTACATTTCTGCATAGCCTAGGTCAAACTGAAAGAATAGGTAATGTATACAAAGCATATCATATTCATAACTTTCATCTCTATAATTTATCATATTTGTGTAAGGACCTACATTGTACAAGAAAATCAGTCAGACCTACTCATTGTCTCCTAGTAAAACAAGTAGTTTCTTAACCAGACTTTGTCTTCACAATTTAATATAATTAGCAAACACTGACAACTAGTAAACAATTTTATATCTTTAGTTATCATCAATGACTTTAAATGGCACAAGATAAAACACTCCACAGACCACTCTATATTTCATATCATATCTTTCAACACATCAACTGTACCAATATAAATCAGCTACTAACAAAAAAGAGGAAAAAACTAGTTCATAGTTCAATTTATTTATCTATTTGTTGTTTAGCGGCCTATTAGACAGCTATGGTGACAGGTCATTTAAGAGTCACCTCAGAGAGAGAGAGGAGACAAGATACTGGAGAATTGGGCATTTAAATCCCTAATCTTTTTTAATAGTTCTTCCTGGTTCTTTATTGTTCCCGGTGTAAAGCATATAGATACACACCTTGCCCTTTTTCCTGTGATTTTTTAGACACAATACTTGGATCAGTGGACGGGATGGGGACACTTAAAAAAGAGCAACCCTGAAAGAAATGAACCCACCTGGCAACAGTAGTTGAAAAAGCTTAACCACTCGACCAGCAATCACTCCTCTCAGGGATGATAAAGAAGCTACATTTATTTTACACAGATAAATCATTCTTCTTTAAATATTATGCATTAACCTTGAATATTTGTACTGTCATTAAACTGATTAGTTCATTGGTCAGAGTACTCTGAGTAGTATGTAATGCAAGTTTGACCAATGACCAATTATGTCTGATCATTTTATGAGACTGGACTTACCTAATGTTATGACACTGAATGACATTACCATGACAACATGCACAATAATTGCTTAAAATGATTGAGAAAATGTAATCAATCAGTTTTAGGATGTCATATTATGGTAAGTGACCACGATATTGATATATTTTTGATAGCTTAGAGACAGAATGACAGGGAAGTACTGGCTATGTAGATTAATAATAAAAACAGGACATATTTAATTGTTAACACTTGAAAACTGAATCGAATGTTATTACATGTAGCACTGATCTAATTATCATAAATTGTTTATCTACTAAGTACACTGTATACTCGGTCAAATTACAAACATAACACTTATAGTAAGTAATGACCAATTACCTTAAATTGACCACTTATTTTGAATAATGAAATATATGGTGAAATACATGTGACGTCTTGTCAACACAAAAACATGTAACATGATGAGATCCAATGTCAGGACTTATTTTCCTTCTATAGCAGGAGCTGTTAACAGGTGTCTTCCCCTCAAGAAATTTCTTTAAAATCATGCAGATTTCCCCTAAAATTCAATTTACATTGATTTTTTTTCTTCCCCTTTTGCAAATATCGTATGTTATTTTCCCCCATATTTTAAGGAAATGGCCCTTTCCCTACGTGTGAAAAAACCCTGTATGTAGTTAAAAGATTTGTATGTCATGAACAAAAACTGATAGGAGAATCACTTAAATTAATTGATCACGAAGCATATATATAATTACTTTACACTGTAACAGGACTAATTGAAGACATGTAAATTTTCATATGATTACAATTATACATAGAGTAAGACAATACCTAGCAAAGCAGTTTAAACAAATTTCAAGTACACAGAAGATAGCACAAATGCAAACTCAGACATTTCACTTTATACACATGATATTTTACAACCAACCTATTTAGCTATATACCTTGTATTTTAGTATTCTTAATTTTTTTTGGTATTTCAATATTTTTCTTATTTTTTTGTTGTAAAATGTTTTTTTGTGTTTTTCTTTTTGTAGTTTAATTATTACTGTTCAGGACTTTTTAACATGTTTTTAATATGAAAAGTGAAAAAATAATACAATATGGTAAATGATAATTATAACAGCCATGTAAACTCTCTGACTGATCTCTGATTGATCTTCAAACTTTCCATAGTTCTTATGATAATCTAAACTTCAGCGTCTTCATACACTTAGGAACTTCAGCAAATAATATATGAAATAATGTAATACCAGTGGACGTCATTTACAAAAGAACCATAGAAAACATTCAAGTATAAGACTAGGAAAAACAGAAAAATCACTGATGTAACTATTTTAGATAATATTTAATTATTTATAAATAAATTTGTCTGTGTGATTCAATCCATCTATGTGAACTAATCCGTAGTATACATGCAAAGTCAATATGTAATTCAAACAGAACAGAAGACACGTATAAAGTGAACATTTATAATCATGACACACCTTTAATTAACTTCAAAATTATACAGGTAAGCAAATTCAGTTCATTTCCTGGATTTGAGGACATTTTACTATACGGAAGTGAGGCTAATCTGCTCAATATATAGCAATGACATTTCTATAACTGAACATCAAAATTGAATAGTTTTCAATTAATTTCAGATCTTCAGAAATCAACCCGTTCATTAAGTTAGCTGAGCTGAGAACATTTAGAATGCGTAAGGAATAAGTACGCTAATCCAAGATGGCGGCCACGTCCAAACCGGTATAAATACGCGAAGCGACAACACAAACATTTGTAGAAACAAACTAAATAATCAGAATTAAAGTCAAAATGTCAACTTACATTACAGAATGCTTCCTTCAATTCATCAATTTGATCCTGTTCGAGAAAAACCGACGATCTCGCCATTTTGCTAATATCAATATAACACAGAAGTTTACACTGCAGGGTGGGACTGTCACGTGATAAGGCGGTTATAAGTTCTTCTAAATTGTCAAAGTGTTTGACTGGCAAGTGCGCGTGACGTAATTAATACCATGTATAAAAGCCATATATGGGTGCGCTTACTATCAATATGTATTTGCAGTTATTACAAATTAATGAATCAGATTAAATGAGTCAAGATATATTATTAAGGACCGGATATGAATTGTTTTTATCCAGTCGAGCACACATACATGTATACATATAATAATAAAACTAATATTGGGAACGTATACGCATTATTTTGGTATTTCGATCTATTAACAGAGACATATAGATACTATCTATTATCTATGTCTCTGTCCAGTGTATCAATATAAATACATAATTGATTTTATTAAATATATAACTAGAGACATAGATAACAATCAGTTACTATACCTATGTACGTAATATCGCTAACGTGTGACTTTTATAATAACTTTTCCCAGAGACGTATAAAACAATCAATGACGCGTCTCTGCTTTTCCCCAAAAATACTGATTTTGTAGAAAATTAAAACTTCTTACTTACTCCTTATACATTGTATCCACCGTATATAATGTTTTGAAAAATATAAAATATATGATGCGTATAATGTATAATTTAAATGTACTGTAGCGCATTAACCATATTTTATATATTGTATTGATTAATGATTGTTTCATATATTGTCTCTTTCGCCTTCTCCACCTAAGTAGTTTTGTCATTGATTTGAGTATATTTCTGACTACATGCATGTATTTACTTTAACGACAATATTAACAGTATCCATTCCACAAAATGTCTCTACCCTTTTCTATGATAAAGCAGAGACGTAGCATACCCAACTTTCGCGGACATGCTGATTTGGAAAATCGATAATAATTTTACATTAAACGAAGAAGGGGATTTTCACTATAATCGTCATAACTTTTGTTCTACTTAAATTACGAAATTTGTACTCATCACAAAAGTTTAATTAATATTTTATCTTTCTAATGATGTATTTTCTATTATTTTAAATTAATGCTTTCTTCGACCCTTTTGCGTTTGAAAAAGACACCTATCGATTCCTTCTATATTCAATGTAAAAGCGTGAAACTGGTAGATTTTTCAATGAAAATTTGATGTTTTCAACATCATAACTTTTTTGGGGGAAATGTGATCAAATTTGTACTCGTTGCATTCGTTTTGAAAATTTAATTTCTTTCACCATGTAAAATATTAAAACAATAAAATAATATCTTCTTCGACCCTTTTGATGATTTTTAAAGCTACCCCTTAGATTTTTTAAGTTCTATTCGTCAATCGTTCGGCAAATCTCGGATTTGTACGTACGTTTACGGAAACAACGTGCATTTGGCGATGATCATATCTGCTGATTAGGTATCCATGTATATACAGTCACAGCACGATGTATTATACAGGGTAATAAAATTGAACGCGTTGAATCAAATTTTAGGATGATTGAGGTAGAAGACTAAAACATATTACAACATGGATGAAAATATAAGAATCTGTGAAATATTTTACTTTACTTCCGTATAAAAAGCAAAATCGATATTTAAAATCCAATTTGTTGATATTATAAAAAAAAAAAAAAAATTAAAAGAATGAATTTCACTATTGTTAAAGCCCCATTAGCTTTTTGGATGTTAAAATTGAAGTAGGTCTTATTTTACCTACATTGATATGAAACTGACTTTTACTTGCAATATAAACATTCGGATTTTTTTCTTTTTTAATCACAAAGTACATATAGAAATACGGCACAGTGTTTTTTAATCATGTTGCAAAAGAATAAGAAAAAGCATCTGACATCTATTTTATGAGATGTGGCTAAAGAAAGGGATTATGTATATATTGTTTTAAAGCAAGTAATATGTATTTCTTATATTTTATTATTATTTCATCTATTGTTCTAATGGGCCTTTAAATAGACGATGATATTTCATTAAATGAACTTTTTTATTAATTCATTTTTTATAATCTAAATATATCATTTTGGCATACGTCCACATGTCACTTATAAAACATGTCATGAAATAATATAGATTACCTACTTTGTATATTTATTTTTTCAATGATGTGTATACAAAGGGTGGATAATGAAATCATATTTTTGAGATCCTTTTATATGGTAGCTAACTTTACCTGTTCATTTTATTTTTTATACGCATGCATCTCACATTGACTCATAAACAATTGGGCACCGAGTTATAGATATCATTTTATTTTCATATAATTAAGACGGATGGAAATTGCCATAAAAATTGCAGAAATTGAATGTACTGTTGTACACCCTGGGACCGTATTCACAAACGTTCTAAGTTTTCCGAGTTGAGAATTTTCTTTATCTTAAATTTTTTACTAAGACATAAGAAATTTCTTAGTCTTCATCTTAGATTTATTCTAAGCGTAAACTCGGACGGAATTATTCTTAGTTTGAAAAGAAATCTTAAGTTTTTAAAATTAACCGTTGTCAGGGGGTTTCCATGGAATTCCCATAGGTCATAACTTACAACTGGCGATTAGTTTAACCTGTTATACACTTTCTCAATTTTACGGATACGTTTGGCATTTTTTTCAGCCACAGGTGACACAAATATAATTGTTGGTCATGTTTGCAGAATACAAACAGGTTCCTTACAAACAGTGTCACTGATATATCAATTCAAATTAATATGTTTGATATTATGTAATTTTTATTATTTTATGAAGTATGCAGTAATTCGGTAAAGTTCCAGCAACAGGAGTATCAAAAATACGTAACATTAGGGCGTCAGAACTCAAGTATCATTGATCACTCATGTTTTTAATTAATTCTTACTAAGAAATATGTATTTTGTTTACTGTCTGATATATTTCTGCTTGTCATATCATTACTAACAGTTAGGAGATTTTATAACAACAGAGGCTCAGTATAGCTGTAGAATATTTCATCCATAACTGAACATTAATGGTTAATAACAAAAACATATTTCAGTTACGCAGCATTTATTTCAAATTCATACAAATGCATTTTATAAAGTTTATTGATATCATTTACCTCACTGAATTCATATTGTCAAGGATACAATTACATGTACATGTTTACTGGTAGTTTTAAAATAACTTATACCTGTATTATACTCTATTCAACACACTGCACAAAATAATAAATAAATTACAATTAATGATATACTAAAGTCACATGGAAGTACTTGCATGCATGTGACAACAAGATGTAAACAAGGTAATAAAGATTTAAGATTATACAGTTGTCCTTTGATTTCATGTTCACATCAAACATTAATACAGCAAAACAGTTGCTGAATATGTTTGCACTCAAAGTGTTCATGCAAAGCAATGTTTAAATATATTAAATGATATATGGTTTAAGGATATTTTAGTTCACATCGCTCTGCCCTTGTATGACAATTAACTTGAACCAATGTCTATCCGAAAATCGTACAATATGCGCAAATAGTCAAATAACACGTACTTGTTGATTGTTCTGTCATAAAGTCCATATACCTACCTACCCCACTTTTAATAAGAAAATAACAACATTTTTTCACGCCTAATTGCAATCATGATAGTTTAATGTTGATTTAAGTAGTGCAAATAAATGTATTGTAAGCTAATGTGATTATATGAAGAATAGAATCAAATTGCTATTTGACTGAGTATACAATAACAAAATTATTACTTGGATTCTTGAATTTTGTCTTTTCATGATATTCGTATTTGCAAAATTAATTTTACTGATGAAACAAATTAATGTCCATATTATACGTTTCTGTCCATTTTAATCAAGTAAAACGTACATAATAGTTGGGACATGCTCAAATCTTATCAGAGATCGAAAAGTAATACAGTGATCGAAATATCGATTTTTGGATCAATTGAGATAACAGATTTTATCTGTTACGCGTGACTGACGTTATTTCTTTATGACCCCTAATAAAACTAGAATAACGCAAGCAATGAGGGTAACAATAGGTAGACTGTATGTAAACCCCTGAATTGTAGTTGTTTCCCTTGAAAATTGATCAGATACACGATAAGGCCATGTCCGCAAAAGTTGGACATGATAACGGGGATAAGTAACTTCATTTTTTACCTATGTAATATCACGGATGACGTACAGTTACTTTTCCCCAAAATTGCTGATTTTGTAACAAGCAAAACTTCTTATAAATCTACTGATCACATGCATAAAGTTTACATTTTCTGAATGTTTATTATATACAGCTTAAAATATCAATTTTGACTGATAGTTTTATTACACCCATGTTTATACTATACCTACTAATGCCATATTTCCAAAAAATATCTATTGTACCATTTTTTTCAGGCCAACTACATTCTAGTGGATATAGCTATAAAAATTAACTTTGAAAATATAACAAAATATTATTTCCAGCCGAAGTCAAATGTTTAACCTTTCAGAAAATGTATATATATATACATATATAATTTATAATTATATGTATTTTATTTGGTTTTCGAGTTTTACTTGCTACAGAATTTACAAAATGATGTCATGCGTGAGGCTTAAGTTGCCAATCCCTGTTATCTATGTCTCTGGATAAAGGAAAGTGAATATGAACGAAAAGAAACCAGGGTATATACTAGTAAATAATTTATCCAATATCAACACGTCTAAATAAACTTTGTATTTTCATATTCAAAACAAGATTCGAAATTATTTTAAGTATTCCATTCTGCATTTGAAATACCGTGACTTGTTAGCACAAACTTGCACAAGTAAATCTTATAATCATTTCTTGTAAAAATAACTAGAGATAGCATGTTATCTATGTATCTGAAATAATTTAACTGATTATAATTAAGTATGGTAAAGTTTTAAGTGTTACGTATCAAGAATCATAAGTAAATCCAGGGATAGTAACACATATACTTTCACACATATAAGTAAGCTAATTTTGATGCGTATAAATATTATTTTTTGTTGACCATGTTTAACATTGATTTATAAGACCTACCTATACTATATAGTTTTACTGTCATATGGAAAACACTAATATAATAAGTTATATGATGGTACATGTTTATTGTTGCAAGGATTTGATTGTTGGCAAATTAAGAAGTTCAGTCAATAGTATTATACTGTGCCTTTCTTGGGTTGGGAAACTTCCACAATCACCAATAGCAACATTACCTGTTCATTAAGTATGCAGCGTGTCATAAGAATTTGTTTACTGTATGAACTATGGGAGACAACCGCAAATTATTAATGAGAAAATATATGAAAGTTACCTCCCATTGTTTTGAGCGAAGAGTTGACAACTCCTGATTTTACTCTTATTTTCCTGAATTATCAAGCACGTATACACATACGGCCTTGGAATTTTCTTGAAAATCAAAAATATCCATACAACTTTTTAAAAAAGTTTTCAGTTAAATGTATTTCACACCTTTATTAACAGGTGGTCTTTTTTCAGTGGTCAATTTTTTCTTAATTATCTATTACAGGTTTTTCTAATATTGGATTTTATTCACAGGGTGGCATTTATTCAGAGGTGGCCGCTAACACTGGTTTGACTTGCAGTCAGTCTGACAAACAAAAAGACATACTCTCATACATGTATGTAATGCATACAAATATATTTACTGTGTATGTAATAATTCACTCTTGTTTGTTGATGTTCAGCTACAGAAGTATGCTATAAGGAAGGACTTATATACATGTACATACATAAGTCCTTTCTATAACTAAGTTAGAATATTTATTTACTTCATTTTCATATAATACATGTACAGTAAAAACTGCTTCCAACCACACCTGTGTACAATGACATCCTGCTTATACCAACACAATGCTTTGGTTCTGATATAAAGAACATAATGACCTCCAAATAAAGACCACCTGGCAATAAAGGCCACATATATTATCTATCCCAAGGGTGACCTTTGTGCACAGGTTGAATGTATTATACTTCTTTATAAACTCAATAGATGTGCTCATGTTTACTTTATACATCTTTCTCATAAATATAAATGCAATCAAGCTACAGAAGTATGCTATAACTAAGCTATAAAACTGCTTCCAACAACACCTGTGCACAATGACATCATGTTTTTGACAAAGTTATTTAATTACTTGATTTGTGGTAATTTAATGAGTGATTGAAGTTCAGATCAACCTTCTAGTAAAGTCTGTCAGCAGAGCTGTAGATATATCAGACAACTGAAATGAGTTCATCACTGTTAGAACTAGAGCTGGGACGGGTAGACATTTTGTACCCGGGACCATACTACCCGCGAGTACCCGAGTACTCGCTATTTTTCTAGAACGAGCCATCATTCCTGCATCCTGGTACTTAATATTGTTTAAATAAAATGGCAAACAACCAAACTGCACAAAAAGCCAAGTTTTGGCAAGCAATACATTGTATTTCACGATTCTTAGCAATGAACCGAAGACAAAATGCAATATCTGCGACCTTGAGTTGATTAGATATAGCAGAACAAAGTTACATGTGTCCGACTCAAAGCCTTCCTATATGTCTGTGTGCCACCACCTGTGTCCGTAAAGTCAGAGCCTGACGTTACTGGAAATGTTCAGGAACCTAGTTCCGAACCTTCCCTGCCTCCCCATGCTCCAAAATGTACCAACCTTTACTAATGAGAAATTGGGTTAAATAACGGTAAATATACTTGTACGTGTGGTCATTTTACTTGCAGTATTAAAACTGCTAGTTACATAAATACTGATGAAGTGAGTTAACAATAATAAATGGATGAAAACATATCGGTGTTAATATTTTGACCATTAGAACGATACTTCAAACTCTTCGGAGCAGCTAAACATGGGATTTGTATTCGTTGGTAAGTTAAATTTTATATGGAAATCGGCCATATTGTCGTAAAATAGTGCCCAGTAAGGTAGACAAAAAATCATAAATACGTCTGATCAATGTATGATTTGTTTGATAAAAAATAAAAACGAGTTTAATATGGACTGTTCTATATCAAGGGTCCCCGGGTAGTAATTTTGTACCCGGGTAGTAGCATTACTCGACCCGATACCCGGGTACTCGAGTACACGTCCCAGCTATAGTTAGAATGGTGCTGACTTCAAGACATGGCAGAACAAAGTAAAAGTTTCCAAGTGACAGAAAATATAAAATTCTTGGTTATTAATCCCATTGGGTTTTCGTCTCTTGACTCACACACAAAATACATAAAGTAAAGTATTGAGTACAAGAAAATAATGACGCAGTGAAGCTCCTGAAAAACGGAATTCCCTGAAATCGGACAATTTTCCAAGTCCCATTTTTTTCTGATATTTTATCAAAAGCTCTGTGAAAAATGGAATTCTCAGAAAACAGATTTTTGCCCCAGTCTGGAAGGGGTCAGGTTTTCTCAGAAAACAGATTTTTGCCCCAGTCTGGAAGGGGTCGGGTTTTCTCAGAAAACAGATATTTGCCCCAGTCTGGAAGGGGTCGGGTTTTCTCAGAAAACAGATTTTTGCCCCAGTCTGGAAGTGGTCGGGTTTTCTCAGAAAACAGATTTTTGCCCCAGTCTGGAAGGGGTCTGGTTTTCTCAGAAAACAGATATTTGCCCCAGTCTGGAAGGGGTCGGGTTTTCTCAGAAAACAGATTTTTGCCCCAGTCTGGAAGGGGTCGGGTTTTCTCAGAAAACAGATTTTTGCCCCAGTCTGGAAGGGGTCGGGTTTTCAGGTAGTTTACTGTATAATGAAATATTTGACAAACAAAAAATATCTAATAATTACTAATTACTAAAAACAACAACAAGAGATGAATGTAAAGCAATTTGTTTCCAACTTGTAATATTATGTTTAGAACTATGAAAATGATGATAAACAAGAATATCTAACTTTTTTAAAACAAATATCAAGTCATTCAGAAACCATCACATCCAATGATCCAATACAATAAACAGTATGATAAGCTTCAATTTATAAACTGTACAACACTTATCATAGCAATCTAGTTTTGGACTAAAAACAGAACAAAACATTTTATAAAAATTCAAAATCAATAATGATTTTAAATCTTTATTTTTCAGCATGAATGGTCACGGATGTTAAGAAGTCATAATTCATATGTCCATTGAAAATAGTGTTTATTTCATCTTGGAAATGGATCAACTCTGTTTTTTCTGGAGAGAAACTTCATTTTTCTTCTCATTTCAGAATCATAGATCCTTCGACATCTTTCAAAACATAATCTATTTCTTTGTAAACATGGTCGTTCAAAGTAAGCTAATCTTCGTTCTTCTTGAAGAATACCCTCAGATGACAATATTCTGAAAATAGTAAGATACATAGACACATAATATGATAAACAAAAACGTGTTTGTGAAATATGTATGCCCCCTAAAGGCCAACTGAGAGTAAGACCTTGACCTTTGACCTACTGAACTTAAAATCTGATAGCAATGACCAACCTCAAACCAAGTCTGAGGACGTTAAGCTGAATCGTGCCCCAATCATTTGTCAGACAAGGTTTGTGTTGAAAGTCATTCTGACCTTGACCTTTGACATACTGACCTCAAAATCAATAAGGGTCATCTTACTCAGAAACTGACCAACACTATACATGTGCAATAGGAGGAAAATAATGTACCTGAAGCGGGCTCGAACCCGCAACCTCCTGCTTGCAAATGCAAGTCAGGCTTATATTAAAATTAAGTTTGTTTGCCCTTTACCGACCGACTCGAAAAGATCATGCCAACTCAAAAATTTTTATTGCAAAATCTGGGAGAATTTATTTTTATACTTGAGAAAATATATATGTACCCGGTACTCAGTGCTTTCAATAGACATTTAAAGTAGGTATCATTTGAAATTTGAAGAAATGAAAGGATTGAAACAAAAATGTGTGTTAAGGCACTGAGTACATGTTTAATATGGTTGTATGGTAGCAGAATACATAAAATGAATATAGACTGCATCAAGATAGAAGTGTAATTTCATGCTAGGTAAAGGTCAAATTCAGAAATAAAATATTTTTCCTACCTATCTACCCTCTTCTAAAATTCAGGGTCGGTAAAGGGCAAACAAACATATTTTTAATTTAGGCCTCAGATACTTTACCAATTGAGCTAATTGGGCTGTTATATTACAGCTATTTCATAAATGCCAATACAAATCTGTATATTACAAAGAAGTAACCAAAAATGGCATGTCATTTCAGGGGTGTGTGCGCATTATACTTATAGTAAAATGTCAAAATGGCAATTTTAAAAGCCTCGACTGTTTGGACGCAGATAATCAAAGGTCTTTGACGATGATACATATGCATTTCATTGCAGTTCATCGTTAAAGCCACTTGTTCTTCAAAAGCTAACAGGTAAATGACTCAATGTCTGTTGCGTCCGTTTTCCTATTCAATGCACAAATTTCTGTAAACCTTGTGTATAATGCGATGAATTATAGTATAATCTTATCAACATGACCTAAAATATACCTTCAACAGGTGAAAGGTATCAAATATTTTGTCGATGTTTCACACTACCCTTAGTTTAAAAATATTCCTTGTTAATGCTTAGGATTAAGTCTGTGTTCGGAATCCAAGTGAAATAATCTGCTTCAATAGACGTATGAACAAGTGTCTTAAGCTGTTGACTTTGAAATAGAACAATTCCATAACTAAAATGGTCAATAATGATGAAATAAAAGACCAATTTAGTTAAGGTAGCCGAAACTAGGGTGCGGACAGATAATACACCATTTATTACTGTTACACATGTATAATATAGGACTCACGACCTGAGCTCTAATCACAGCTAATATTCATAAAAAATAAACATGATTCTAACATGCGTACAAGGACGTGCATAATGGACTGTTTAAAACGTTGACAGTCATTTATTTTGACATGCAGAAACTAGAAGGTCAACTTTTAAACATCTATAATGGGGCCGTTATATACCTCACCTAGATAAAATGTTGTATGATTTGTCGATATCATTATTCTGTATCATGACAGTTCTTGCCAACATTGAGATATGTTTTGATCGCATCTTTAATATAGGATAAAAAATTTTCACGTTTTAGAAAATAATCGAGGTAGTTAGACGACTGAATGTCGATAAAAGCTTGCAGCGGACCCAGACTCTATGACGGTGTTATGCCATAATATTACTCGGGAAGTTAATACACTGCCATCTCGAAAGTTCTTTCTTTCGAATTATTTGCTGTAAGAATGTCTTTAAAAGAAATTGTGACTCTTCAAGTTGGACATTATGCAAATCATGTTGGTAAGACAGCTGTGATGTTAAACTTATCGGAAAATACATCGTTCATTAAGTTGCACAGTTTCGGATAACGTAATCCGGATGCATATATTATTGATTTATCACATACTCATCAAAATGTTGTCTCGTTAAAGTAATTTGGTGAAGAATTACATCGTGTCTCGTATATGTAGATATATACATATGTATGTAGAGAGAGATTGGGTAATGACAGTAGAATATTATCATCTTAGCTTAGGAAAGCCAAATTTCTAGTATATATCAATATTTATAGATCTCCAGACACTAACCGGGGTCTTTCTGTTTGTGGTGGTACTGCGCCCTGACTAAGCACAATTACAGGACTTCAAAGTGTCTGATCAAAGGTGTTAACCAATGCTTATACTGTGTAGACATCACTGCCATGTGTACTAGTATTAATTAGCCATAGGTTATACCACTGAAACCCGATATTAAAAAAAAAATGTGCCACAAAAAATGTACCGTCATACAGAAAAAACAATACGTATATACGTATGTATATTTTTTAAGGGGCATAATATTTTTTTGAGTATCAGGTTACTGTGGTTATGATAGATTGTGGTTGTCCAGAAATCTTGACAGTTGTTATTTTCACTCATAGGGACGAATAATTTCAGATTGTGAGACTAAACATCCAAAGAACAAAATTATTTGCTTAATTTAGATTTGTGTATCTAGCTTAACAAGTTTGGTTTTATCATGAATCAGGGGCACATTGGTGGAATGTTCAAGAATCATCATTTGTCTACAAACCATCAGATTTGTCTGGACCAAAAGAGATTAGTCATGATGTTCTCTACAGAGAAGGTGAAAATCGTCTTCGTGAAGTCACTTTTACTCCCCGACTGGTTGTATTTGATCTGAAGGTTTGTTAAGTTTTCTACAGGCATTGCCAGACAAGTGTTGGGTTTTGTGTTTGAACACAAGTATGCAGTCTATGGAAGCTTCTGTTACCAAGGGCCTAGCATTTACTCCAACAGAGTGTTCCTTCTGATTTATTGTACACTTGTGAGTTTTAAACTTTTCAACAGTCGGTCATAGGCAGTCTTCGAATTAGTGGGTTGCCCCCTGTCCGAAAGGATTTTTCCTTCTTTAAGTCTTCTCGGGGACTACCTAGTTTTAGAGAGCTTCCTTCATAAACTATATAGTTGGACAACCTATCACAAAAATTTAATTCAAAGACTGCATATGAGGCGGACTGTTCATCTAACCATTTTTCCTGCCAGGAAAGAACCAGTTCTAGACTCCCATCGTCCGTAAGCAACTGCCTACTTTCTCACATAAAGAGACATGATCGGTAGCGGGGCTCAAACCCACAAACCTCTATGCAGTGATTTGAAGTCAGCTACCTTAAGCACTTGACCATGGAGGCGGGTGATTTATTACCTAGAAGATTTCATTGGAGTTAATTCTTGCACATCATGCATTAATTTAGGATGAGGAAAGATCTTAATACTTTATTTTGTTGTTTAGAAAATGTAGATTATGCCATTCTTAAAAAACATTTTGTTTCAATGGGGTTACGCTGCTTACTGAATACTCGCCAAAAAATGGTTCTACCCAATTTTTATTGATCCGGGTAAATTTTTTTCAATATATATTTAGCATTTTGACAGGTAAAATTTGGTAAATGTCAAAGAATTGTAAACAAATATTTCCTCCCTACCTACCCACTGAAATATTTTATTAAGGATGGCCATATTCAGACTAATGCTGCAACAAAATTAGGTATTTTGTGTATAAAAGATAACAAGATCTGGAGTTTTGTTTGTTACATTAGGGAAGTTTGAAAACATTGAAACAAGAAGGTGTACTGTATGATACATTTGGTGAGAGTGAAGACTTAAAGTGGCTCGGAGATGTGACAATGCATAAAGAAGAATCTGTTAGTAAGAATGCATATCTTAGAGGCTTAGAAGATGAAGGCTTGTCTGCAGATGTAGAGGAATTAATTATTAAGAAAGATAACACAGGTTTGTATACTGTTTATGTTGATTAAATACAAAGATTAAGAGGTGAAGGTTTTGCGTATAATAGTATTACTCCTATTGACAGGGTCAGCCAAGTTTGTTTATGGGACACCTATCTTTTGTTCACACAAAACCTTCTGAATCCCTTTTTAACACACGTTTGGCAAATAAATATGTTTGTAAGTAATTCAAGATCATTGAATGGAATGCTAACAAATTTCTAAGTTTTTTTCTTTTTTAATTCCTTCAAGCGTTGCATGCCTGTCTATTGGCACGTTCAAATGAATTTCATAGAAAATTGACAATTAAAATGTTTATATTCTCCAAATATATCATATATTGTACATATTTATGCTTGGCACATACATGTTGCCATTGTTATATTTTCATTAGATGATGAAAAGTTGGAAGGTGATGGATGTGAAACAAAGAAGAAGAAACATGATGTCAGTGATGATACAGATGAAAGTTTAGATTCCAAAGGTGCGGATGGTTATAAACTAGATGACCATATTAATGTATGGTCTGATTTCCTTGGATCTCGTTTCCATCCTAGGACTGTACATGTTGTTGAAGAGTATCGACATTTTGATGAGTTACGACCCTTTGATTTGTTTAATTGCGCTACAGAGGTTTTGTCAAACTACGAGTCAACTTGTGAATGGGAAGACAGGCTTCATTATTTCACAGAAGAATGTGATAATCTACAAGGATTCCATGTGTTGATGGACACACATGATGGATTTGGTGGTCTGGGTACTGGATTGATAAGGTACTTAGAGGAGGAATTCCCTGGGAAAGGAATTCTAACATTTGGTTTCACTCCTACAGATGTTGCTGACAACACTGCCCAAGTTCGTGCCAATAGAATCATTAACTCTGCTCTAGCATATGAGAGTGCTAGTTGCCATAGTTCATTATTTGTACCTGCAAGTCTTGCTAAAGGTTTATGGAGAACTGTGGAACCCCCTATTAGTTTACCCCATCTGAACTATGATAATACTTCCTACCACACCAGTGCAGTACTTGCCTCAGCTTTAGATACCATGTCTCTACCATATCGTTTGGACTCGGGCTGTATGGATTTACGTGATATTACTCATTCTTTCAACAATCAAGGTAGAAAAATTTCTACCCTTAATGCATGCTTTCCACTTGGTTTGTACAAAGATGAAAGTCTTATAGATTACTTCAGTCTCCATGGTGACACGTTTCCTTGGCAATCACTTACTCCTCATGCTGGAAACTCAAAGATTCCATTTATTCAATCTATAGTGATGCGTGGAATAACAGACTCTGTTGTACCTAGTAAAACTAATCCTGAGAAATTGCCCTCACATTTAGTATCAGCAAAAACTAGAGAAGAAGTTTTACGTAATTATTTGGAATACCGAAGCAACGGTAACTTGTATGCAACACATTGTCTCCAAAGTGCAATGAAAACATGTGAACCTTTCCCTAAGATATTTAAAGACAATGTGACTAGTGATGGTTTCATCTGCCAGACAAATAGACCTGATGGTTGCCATGTCAACTCAGTTCCCATGCTTTCCTCACTGCAATGTACTCCTGATGTGGGTGGGGTAATACAGCAGTTATATGATGCCTCTGCCAAGATGAACATCAAGAAACAACATAGATATTTATCAGCAGGTTTGGAGGAAGATGATTATACAGAAGTGTTGTCAAGTCTTCAGGCACTTGCATATAATTATAAAACTGATGTAGAAGCTTTGTGAATTAATCAGCGGAAGATTTTCAACTTAATGTCAAACATAGAAATACACTAAAGTAATTCCTGTTGTGACGGTCTGTTCAAGGCTTACTAAATCACCATGTCTGTGATTTTACTCATTTATATCAAATTCAGTATTGTGAAGGCAAATCTTTTGATAGTACTTTATAATAGTGTTCCTTATGATGGTAGTAAGTGCAGTTTGGCACTATTGGCATTTAATCCTGAAATATACCATGTAATTTATAAATATTGTCACAAACTGCATTTAATTTGTTCAGTATTCTATTTACTATTGTGATAATTGTACACTCTAGTTAGATTATAAGCTAGATAGAGCAATTTATACATTTCACAACGATGGTCACCACTTGATGTTAAAATGTTGTATTGTTTATCTCCCTTGTGGCTGTTACTTTCTAAAAATGATGTATTTGTTGTTTAATCAAGTTTGAATTATCAACACTGGAATAATGTAATAAGTTTCTAAGCAATTGACATTCAGCATGTTGCTGAGCCACTGTGATTCACTCGTCTGAATTATCTGTTGATCTTAAACAATTTAAGGAAGACTCATTGATAGATATTCAATGATGTGGCTTAAGGATGTAGTATTGTGATAATCTGTTTTATAAATACATGTACTGTGTGTTTGACAAATACTGTGTACAGTGTAAACTTTTAAGGATGTACAGTACAACCTCTCCAGAACGGCCCTTCAACAACAGAATGATTTTTCCCACTGCACAATTTTACTATCAATTTAACCTCGCAAGAGCAACAACCTGTCAACAACAGCAGAATTTGTTCCAAAAGGGTTTTGATTTGGAGAGGTGCACTGTACATGTAAATTATTATCAGTGTTGATGTAAATTGTACAATGTTTATTGGAACTTGATTTCAAAATCAAGTTCCTACGTAATCGGTGAGCAATCTATCATCCTTGGACTCCATAACAGCTTGGTTAAAAGAAAGCCGCATAAAGGAAATAGTACGCAACTAAATAGTGTGATTATATAGATGTATCTGGTATATTTCCTCAATTAAGTGTGTCGGATCTAGATATATTTCAAATCATTTTATTGTAACTACATGGCAAGAGTCATGTATCTAAATAAGTGCTTGTCGGTAAATACATGAGATATTTCAAATATGTAACCGCTGTTAGCCAATAAAATATCATGCCTAAGTGGCTGTTTTGCATATCCTGTTACCATAGAAGTAGTTCTACTTTCGGTTTTTGTTTGATGGTTCAGTAATATCTCTACGGATGTATGCATGCATTTTCAACAATCTACCGTCGATGTATGTGTTTTGTGCCTTTTTAACATTATCTTAATATTACAGGGCGAATTATCATCTAATCGTATTAATTTCCATTATGTTCACATCAACTAGTGTTAGCTTTATGACGCAGACGTTATTTATAGAATGTAAACATTGAGTTCATGTCGGGTAACCTGCAGAGGTCGAATCTTTAAACTGCGGCTTACAAATAATTATTTGAGTCGCTAAGTACGAACGTATACCCGGTTAATACTGGTTGTGTGCTTTTAAAAATGATATTTCTTTTTATGCAAGATTATTTAGAATTATGTGATCACGTCTGAATCTCGTGCAACATTAGGTTAACTATAGGCCCTACTCTATTGTGTAAGGGTCTTTTGATTTGAGTGACCCTGATTGTGTTCCATGCGACAACGCTGTTGTGTTAAAATCAGAAGTATCGATGTTGATATTTACTGTTACTTATATAAATGTGTTGTTTACTAGTTTGTGTACAACAAAGAGTTTTTAATGCAATTAAATTGTCTTCAATTAATGTGCTGAACATTAAACTTGCCATATTTTTTTTTCATTTTAAAATTTTAGCTAAGGACTAGTAAAGTGCTAGTGTATGTCCTTCACATACATACACATGACCTGCATTATAATATGAATGAAAAATCGGTCTGTTAGTGTAAAATATTTGCATGGGCACATATTTCTCTTTTTTGCTTCGTATGGAAAAAATCAAGTTCCGACAGAACTTTGATTTTATTAGCAACCATGTTTCAGAGAATTACCCTTTTTATGCCATCACAACATAGGCCATAACTTGTAACTAAGTTTTCATTAATAATTAAAAGAAGATTAGGACAATCTACAGAATCTAACTTGAAGTTGTTGATCTAAGGAAATAATATGGTAATTTTTAGACACAACAGGTTTATCATAACATTGTATTACCATAATGCAGATTGTGATATTTGTTTTGTATGCTTTTGTTATTGATGTGTTGTGTATTGAATAAAACCAAAATGCAAGTTTTTTCATGTATACTAGTACTTTTTGGAAACATTTCTTCAAAAATTCTAACCTAAGTTTAATACTGTAAACTACTAATTGACAACAACTGCTGCAAACAATTACATTTCACCACACTAGCACAGACAAGAGGTGTAACCATCATAGTGTTAATAATCAGACAATACAGTCCTAGATTTTCTAACAGTTACAGTTCAGCAGAGACAGACATTTTTATCTCAACTTAAAACCAACTGATTGTTAGTTAGTGCCAATTTTATTCAACTGTCAAAGCTCAATAATTACGCGGTCACTGAATGCATTTATTTTTAGCTTCGTATTTTTTGCACCATAGCCGATAGTTTCTGTTTATTTTAAGGCAAGAGAATGTTCTGCTTACATTCAACAAACCTGTAAACCAAAGATTATCTTATAACTTATGAAAGTTATCAAACCTCACCGAAGCTGCAATGCATTCATCGACCATGAAATTACTAGTATGCAACTTTGACGGTTCAATAAAATCGCACAATGATAGACAACAAATATATGATACATTTACTAAGTTTATTACAATCAATCACAAAGTACAGAAAATGGATTGAAAAATATGAAACACAAGATGTAACAATTGGCTGAGTCAGAAAATCAATCATACTTTGTCATGAATAATTTGGTGCATGCTTTTATAGACATCAGGTTAAACTACTGTCAAGACATACCTTGCCAGGACAGATAAGGCATTACATACCAGGGAGAATTTTCTTAGTCACATCATTGTAATTCATGCAAAAGTAATTAAGCTTTTAGAAAAAATAATTCAATTTCTAAGAGTATGCTACAAACTTTATCATGCACTAAAAATATGAAAAAGGCAAAGAATACTTAGACAAAATAAACTTCTAAAATTACTCCAGTCACTTGCTGTGGTTTTCAATGACTTAAAAGAAAAAAATATTGACATAACTTTCATGCTTCAACCAACATTGATCATAAACAACCTATTACATGTACAAGCTACCATTTGTTGTGTTATACCATTGATGTATTAATTGACACAGTTTGATCTAGATGAAAGGAAAGGTTCATGCTTAACAAAATTTATATAATACAGACAGAAGTCTGACAGCAGCACCCCAATGAGAGAATTAATAATATCTACAAGGACAGTTGGCCTTAACTAAAATGTTTAATTAGTCTATTACCTTGTGTATCAATAAATGTACACCAAAGTGTGACCGTTATACAAAGGCAGCATTTATTCATCGACGGATGATAACTAAATATTTCACTGTAACTGTATAAGCTCAGAGAAGTACCAATATTTCATGTTGTAAAAATATCTATGAAAATATCACACAGATGAAGGTATGAGTCCTTAAACATGGTCCGAATTATACAAAAAAACTTGCTGAGATATTTCTCAAGTGAATTTTAGTGTCCTGTGTGTCTACTTTGATAAAAATTGTTCAGATAAAAGATTTCACAAATAAATACAGGTAATTGTTATTTTATGACCACCTACTAGCTTTTATGATTCCAGTGGTTTATGAGAGAAAGACGGAAATCTGGACAAGCGGCAGTGTCAAACAGTAACACGTAACCTAGGAAACGTCTGGGACAGAGCAATGCAACCGTCGGAACAGTCGTGAAACTAGAAGCAACAAGATAATAAAAGTGAAATTCATACAAAGATACAAAAAATAAACAACTTATGAATTCAATGCTTACACTAAAATCTTGTTCATACATAACACATAAATAACGCAATTAATAAACAATTAGTTAACAATTATATACAAATCTAAAATAATCAATGCATAATTCAAACAGGTATATTACAGTACAGCCAACAAAAACATGTACATCTTCATTTAGGCCATCCTTAAAAAATGTTTGTTGGTAGTAACGCTACCAATCTCAAATATAGCAAATTTTCCAAGTCAAGGGCCCATAACTCATGAAATACTGGTCTGATTCCCCCCATAATCCCCAACTTGTCAAAGACCTTTATGCCATACACATTTACTGAAAATATGATTAGGATTGGTGAAGAAATGAAGGTGCTAGAGTGTAAACAAGCTCAAATATAGCAAATTTTCTAAGTCAAGGGCCCGTAACTCTTGAAGTTCTGGTCCGTTTCTGGCCATAATCTAACTTAGCTGAGACATTATGGGCATATACATTGTGATCATTTTTAAATTAATTAAGATTTGTTAAGAGCTGTGGATGCTAGAGTTTAAACAAACTAATTGTGGCCGGACAACGGACATTGATCGATCCTAAAAAAATTTGGGTAGCGATTTAAGTAGGTAGCATTATAGCAAACAAAGTTATGTTAAGGATGGCCTTAGACAAGCAACTATACACAGTCATAAAGTCATTTATCATTATAACAAAATATCATCAAGACTTTGTGTGAAAGTAGAATACAATGAATGAAATCTACAATCTGGAAGTTTGTGACTTCAGCTATAGGCCAGATGTACAGGTTAAAATTGTTTCAGATAAATTGTCATATTATGTTTTATGTTTGAGGGATAAAACAGTTTTGATAACCAGTTTCAAAACTTTGCTCACTGATAATACAAGCAACATGTCAAGTACTGTATTTCAATTGATCAATTCTAAGTACAGTGCAACCTCTTCAGAGCAGCCCTCTCTTGAGCAACAACCTCCCTTTAATTAGAGCTGTCACAGAGGTGACTAATACCCCCGCCGCTTTGACACAAATACTGCAATAGTATACTATACGGCTAAGTTCAGGGGACATAACTCTGCAATGAGTGAATTGCTGGACATGAAAATTGTGTCTTGAACATCTACATTTCATGGTGATAACATATTTCAAGTTTCATTGCAATAGCTTAAAAAATGTGGAAGTAGTTTGCTCCACAAACTTTATGCAGATGGACAGACAGACCGACCGACAGAGTGACTCCAATATACCCCCTCTCAAACTTTGTTTGCGGGGGTATAACAACAACAACATAATTTAGCTACTCCCAAAGGGTGTCACTTTGGAGAGGTTGCGCTGTATATCCAAAGATCTATACCATACTGTACATGTATAGTAACGTCTTTGGTAATCCTTGGGAATGTATGATAGATGGAATCTATACAAAGGCAATTTATTGAACATGAGTTCATTATAGTAACATATAATAGATACATTGATTAATTTAAAACAAGAACAATTCAAAATCATTGATTAAATTAAGATGAAAGCAACAAGTTTCGTTAATTTGTATTTTACTACTGATATAGAGATGTCAGCAACATTTTATAGGTGAATACCGTCTTAAGCCATGGAGAGCCACATGTCTTCTCCTCTCACTACAGAGTTAGACGGGCAAAATTATATCAAAACAAAGAAATGAGTGGTTCTAAAGCACATGTAATATTATACAATGTAATGGTTAGGCATAAATTAGTTTACTAAAACCTATAAATGGACAACTTCAGACAAATGTAATAAACAGGCAATAATAGAACATAAACAAATAAAGAAATCTGAGTAAGACATGACATTTTTCTTGATTAACTTTGAATACACAACATGCATCAAATCCTTTGAAATATATCATATGGTCAAGATTTTGCTAAGCATACAATGGGTTCAAAAAATTAAAAATACTTCATTTACCATGAAAGATTTACAGAAAAAATACTTAGGTGCAAACTACAGACAATGTGGAAAGTATCAACTTTGTCAATGTGTAAACAATGTATCAAGAATCTCATTCAGTCACACATAAATGATAAGTTTTCTAAAACAACATGCAAGTATATTTTAAATATAAAACAGTTTAATATAGAAAACTAAATCTAAAAGAAATTAAACAACAAAGCCCAGGTGCCATTTATTTTTAGCCAGACAAACTAATGTCACTCCTCACCGTCTAATCAATCACATATGATAACACAAGAAAAGAATGATAAACTCATAATGCACAAAATAAATCATAAACCTGGCTATCTGGAACATTTTCTGTGCTTTACAAAATAGCACTTTAAAAATATCTCAAAAATTGATGCATGCATTTTGTTCGTAAGATTTATTATTTTCCTATAAATTGACTATAATGACCAAAATAAATCAATTAACAAAAAAAAAATCAAAGAATCCATGAAATATATTGAACAACTAACGAATCAATTAATTACCTGTGTGGTGTACAGCCAAATAAAGCATGTCAAACTGCCATTAACAATAATGAAGTAAAACGGTGCAGAGAACAATGAATGATAATGTTGAATACATACCAGTTAGTACATGTATTACAATATCTGACAGTTTTAATAAGACTCATGAAAAAAAAGAATATAAAACAATAAGTCAACATATACAAATGAAATTTCAGCAAGGTTTTAAACACAATATGACGTCTAGACGTGATCTCTGTTTGAACACCAAATATACAATGCTTAAGTAGGATTTAATGCCCACATTCAGCTCACATATGTTGAATTCCCACCAGTCTGTAGATTATCACAAGAATCACAATTATCCACATTTTCATTATTGTGAGTCTGTCAAAAGATACAACAACATAATGTAAGTGAAGATGAAACATCAATAAGTATACAGCAGTGTAGAATAAAACATAGCAACATACAACACCAACATACAAGTTAGTACATATTTAGTATTATCACATTTCACCACTGTACATGGACAAGCTAGCATACACAGGTAACACAATCAAAATAGTTCCATAACTTTGATGTAGCACTTTCCAGTAACTTATATGACCACAGTCTATGGTATATACACTCAGTATGTTGGAATATTGACATTATGAACCAACCTGAAGTTGTGTTTTAACATCACAATCTCATCTCTATAAACTCAATTTACAAAATACAACTGTTTCAAATCATGTTCGATTTTTTTAATGTATTCCTAAGTAAGTACAATGATGAGTTTTATTCAGCAAAATGCAGTCATGCAAATATGCAGACAATAATACAAGGTACAAGACCTGCCAGGATTACTGGGTAGTTGAACATATTATAAATGAAGAGGAAATCCAGGGTCAAAACAAACTAGAACTATCACTAAAGGTGATGAATACCCCCAGATGCGGCCTTGACACAGTTATTGTTACATTTTACAGAGGGAAATATAATGCATTTTCATGTTTTTAATACCTGCAAATTGTTGCTTAGATATATCCTGACCAGTTTCTAAATATACACTATATAAAAAATAACAAAGGGCCATAACTCATTAAAATTTACTTGGACAAAACCTATTGTGGACATGCACAACTTGGCAAACTACTTATCACTTCTAAGAAGTTTCACTGAATTCCTGCATGTAGTTGCTGAGAAATGGTACGGGCAAAATTTACCTAATTGTATAAAACAAAGGGCTATAACTCAGTGAAAATTAATCCAAACAAAACCTGGTTATTGCATGCACAACTTGGCTTACTTTTTGTAACTTCTGTGAAGTTTCATTGAATTCCTATGAGTAGTTACTGAGATATTGTATATACACTGTATAAAAAACAACAAAGGGCCATAACTCAGTGAAAATTTAACCAACCAAGACAAGCTTAATGCATGCACAACTAGGCTAACTACTTATCACTTCTGAGAAGTTTTATTGAATTCCTGGCAGTAGTCAATGAGAAATAGTCAGGACAAAATTTGCCTATTGTATATACTGTACAAAAAAACAAAGGGCTATAACTCAGTGAAAATCAATCCAAATGAAAAATGATTTAAGCATGCACAACTAGGCTAACTACTTATTACTTCTGTGAAGTTTTGTTGAAATCCTGTTAGTAATTGCTGAGAAATTGTCCGGACAAAATTTGCCTATTGTATATACTGTATAAAAACAACGAAGGGCTATAACTCAGTGAAAATTAATCCGAACGAAGAATGCTTTAAGCATGCACAACTAGGCTTACTACTGATCACTTCTGTGAAGTTTCATTGAGATCCTGTGAGTAGTTGCTGAGAAATTGTCCGGACAAAATTTGCCTATTGTATCTACTGTATAAAAACAACAAAGGGGTATAACTCAGTGATAATTAATCCGAACGAAAATTGCTTCAAGCATGCACAACTAGGCTTACTACTGATCACTTCTGTGAAGTTTCATTGAAATCCTGTAAGTAGTTGCTGAGAAAATCTCCGGACAAATTGTGTCTACAGACGCACGGACCGACCGACCGACCGGCCGACCGTCAAGCGTGAATCCAATATAGCCCCCATATATTTCATATCTGGGGGTATAACTAGCTGTTAGCATCAAGTAGCAGACAGGACAGGTAGGATCTTGTACAATCTTCATTCAAACTTATAAGCCAAACAAACATTGAAGCATGCAGACAGATAACAAGGACTGAGGTCAGAAACTGACAGATCTCAAAATGCTGCATTATTTATACAAGCTCTGAAATCAGCTAGGCTTCACAAATGTCTTCATATTTAGACCAACTGTATATAAGTCTCTAAATGCTACAAAAGGGAAGAAGCTACCAGTATGAAAGCATGGGGACATCACAGTAAATGTTTGATTTGTTGTCACTAACAAAACTTAAAAGAACATTAACACCTTTCTGACATATGCTTACCATGGCAGCCAAAGCTTCTACATGGACTGGTTCTCAGAATGTGCTGTCATCATGCAAGTACCAGACAATACCAGGCTATTATCCATAGCTTCACTCTGTGTCACAGAGACGCTTGCAGATAAACTTTTCAAAGCTGAACCAGTCATTACAGGCATATTGTTTGTATTTGTTGGTGATCCTAACACAATAGAATCTTGATTTGAATCATAGTTCAATTGACTTTGTATGGGAACATTTATACCAATATTACTAGCGTTACTGAATGAAACACTTTGTATTGTGCTGCCCCCCACTAAGTTTAATCTTCCATCCAATTCTGAGAAATCTACTGTCAAACTAGTTGGCTGAGGAATAACTTTGATTGTAGGAATGGAAGTAACTGTAGAATTAGACAGACCAGTCCCCAACATCACTGTAGCAGGGCTTTCATTCTCCATTGGAAAACTTTGTGCTTGCATCCCTGACAGATCAGATTGCATTATTGCAGGATTTTGAAAAACTGGAATTGGAATAGTTGCGATATTGGACGAATTCATTCGCTGCTGTTGAGAAGGTGATGTTTGAATGGTTACAGGGTTGGAAACCAGCTCCTGTATGGTAGAAACAATAGGCCTGGGAACCAAATCAGAATTTCCTAGCTCACTAAAACCTGAAGTATTCAGGGCTGAAGTCCTATTAACAAGTTGTTGAGTGACCTCTGGTGATTTATTTCCTAAATTGGAGGATGGTGTCCGTGCATTGCTTTTGGAAGGTAGCGTGGTAGGATATTTCTCCTGCAATTCAAAAATGTCATTTTCAATTTTTGCAAGGTCATGATCAAAGTCATTACCATCACCAGAAAAGGGGTTAGAAAAAAAGGGGTTAGATAAAAGTTCAGGTGAGTTAATATCTACACCTGGTAATAAGCTACTATCTATTGATGCTTGGGATGGTGATTCAGATCTTATATTAAAAGTAGATGATATAAATGGATCATAGTTTGATGATAAACTAGAAATTAATGAACTATTCCCACTGTCTTCAAATATACTCTGTTCATCACACTGCTGTACAGGTTTTGAGGTTGATATTGGTACACTGCCAGGTAGGTATCTTTTAGACGAAAGCTGATGTGACGATTCATTTAGGTCTAATGCACACCAGGATCTCTTAGGAGTCCCTGACAAGTTCAGTCTTTTCTTAGCTCCTCTTTTTTTACTATATAGGCCTCTAGTATTTACAACACACAGGTCATGCTGTTGGAATGGAGGGACATCAAGTTTTGGACTAGACTCCATTCTTGACTTGATACTACAAACTTTGTACGTCTTCATATTTTCAGACAGTTGGAAACGATTCTTTTTCTTACCAGGTCTTGTATGAGTTGGCGACTGATGTGATCTGGTAGGAAATGTCCAGCCTCTCGCTTCATTCAACAAAAGGGGACTAGTCAGCGCGTGGCCATCAGATAGACCAGGGAGTTGTGCAGTGTTAACATAAGAGAAGTTATTTCTTTGCCCCAGAACATGAGGGCTATTAAGATATGTGCAGCTACTTGTTAGTGCTGGTATTTGAGGACTATTAAAGAGTAAATAGTTATTTGAAAATGAAGAAGAATAAGGAGGGAAATTAATAGTATTCTCCAAATTCTTGTGTTTAAGTTGTGGTCTTGTAACAACGTAATCCTTATATTTCCTGATGTCATGTGATGGTGAAGCTTCTTCACACTGGTTTTGTTCATTTTTCTGATAATGGAATTCTTTCACATCTACTGATACTTTCAACACAGAACCTGAAACATGCCTCGCTCTCATTTTATAAGTATATCTCGGTGAATTTAGTTTCTTTTCTTCATCCTTACGCATACAGTTACTTGGTGCATCTAAATGTTCATCTTCATCAGTTTGGTCATCCCTGACGTCATTAATTTTTGTCTTTTCTGAATTTCCATCACATTGAGTACAATCATTAATTTGGTATTTTCTTTCTTGGTGAATCTCATATTTCCTGGATGTTCTTCCATTTTCATGATACAAGCTAGACATCGTCGGTTCTTCTTCTGAACACTCACAGTATGTTATTTCTTCATCTTCATCACTAATATCACCATTGTTGAGATTTAGACAATTACCCTGCTTTTCTGTTAATGATGTTTGACATGAAACTGACCTTGGTCTTTGATAGGAATGGACATTTCCAGTGTTCTTATTTCCTGTATGACTCACGGGCACAGATTGCCTAAGAGCACCTTCCTGGGATACATTATTGTTATCATCAAGCACCCACATGTCACTTGAGTTATCATGGATATAACTAGATAATAAATAAACTTTTTCAGAATTGTCCGAACAAGCACCAAATATTTTCACCCCACCCTGTTTTACATTAATATAATCATTAGATTTATCTTTTATTATGTTCTGAATTGTGCTTTCATCTTTTCCTGTACATGCTTTAATAGAAGAATCTGTTTCATTCACATCATGATTAAAATCATTATTAATGTCAAAATCATCAGAGGAGTCCATTTCCAATACTTCAGAACTTAGGTGATTTTCCTCAACATTTTCATCATCACTAGTACTAGATTTCATGTTTTTCAAATCCTTCATGGTCAAGTCAGATGGTAGTTTACTAGCCAATCTCACAACACTTGTGGTCATGATAGAATTTGAGTCCACACAACTACAACTCACAAAATTACCAAAAGCATCAAAGAGTTTTAGTTGTTCATTGTGTAAATCATTCATACTGCCATCAATGTTAGAACATGGTGATTGAACACTATTAGTTGAGGATATGATAGAATTACAGTGTAACAAATGTGCAGTTCTACAATAAACAGGTGATTGACTACATGCAGTGCGAGGGTCATATCTACAAGCATCACTAACGTCACTACATAATGAAAGCTTCATGCAGGTACACTGTAAATATATATACATCAATACATACACATTGAAGGTATCACAACAGTGCCAATACAAATTTTGATATTCAATTTGCAATGAGTTAGGAGCAATATATATTATTATGATAGCAATGCTCGTCTGTTCATCATCTCAGTGAGATCTATTCACCTATGGAGTTTCATGTTAGCCACATTTAAGTTTTTGCACAGATGCGAGCAGACGTAGATGCCACAGTGATCACAATGGCTTGACTTTTTCTTAGAATTAGAAAACAAACAAGCTAAAAAAACCTAGCAGTTTGTCAACAGTTTCAGAGCACACTTCTCAAAAAGACTTAATCCATAAGTTTAGACTATAAATATAGACGAAAGTCTATA
The DNA here is from genome assembly GCA_964023205.1 of Lutraria lutraria. Lineage (NCBI taxonomy): Eukaryota > Metazoa > Mollusca > Bivalvia > Venerida > Mactridae > Lutraria > Lutraria lutraria. Next base: position 24,651,789 of record OZ026846.1, on the reverse strand, counting down.
TTAATTCCATGGGAGATAATACCAAATTTCAAATTCATCAAAATAACAAGGTTGACAACTCAACATAATCGTGTACACAGGAATAACATCAATACTTAATGCAGAAACTATGCACCGTGTTTCAAAAAAATTATGAGAAGTTTCGTACATGTGAATAATTATGTAAGAGATTTCCTATTTTTTGTAAACCATGATCTGCAACATTTAATTGAAAGACACACATACTAAACAATGAAAAAACAAATAAAATCTTCTGAAGTTAAACAGACAGGCATGCCTACAGAAAATCCAGAATTAGTAATAAATACAATCATGTACATTATGTTAGACTAATAACCCAAAGTATTAGTTACCAAATCAATACAGCACAAGCTACCACTATCATAAATAAGTATTTTTCTATAATGTCATCATTTCAACAGAACATTTTTGTTTGAAGTAAGATTAAATAAGAAAACTTCAACTAAAGTCATCAGAGAGAAACTTTAAAGAATGATCTAAGCTTCTTAATACAAAATGCACTGACTATCTATAAATAGAAATGTGATGAAAAAAACAACTCTTGAACTCAACCAGTAACTTGTTTTTAAGACAGAATGTTAGGACTGTGACCAAATCATGAATACAAACTAGCACAATGTCAAGTACAAGTGCAGATGAAAGACTGTGTCCAGTTCAGACTGACTGTGTCCAGTGCAGACTGACTGTGTCTAGTTCAGACTGTGTCTAGTTCAGACTGACTGTGTCTAGTGCAGACTGACTGTGTCTAGTGCAGACTGACTGTGTCCAGTTCAGACTGTGTCCAGTTCAGACTGACTGTGTCTAGTGCAGACTGACTGTGTCTAGTGCAGACTGACTGTGTCTAGTGCAGACTGACTGTGTCTAGTGCAGACTGACTGTGTCCAGTGCAGACTGACTGTGTCCAGTGCAGACTGTGTCTAGTTCAGACTGACTGTGTCCAGTGCAGACTGTGTCTAGTGCAGACTGACTGTGTCTAGTGCAGACTGACTGTGTCCAGTGCAGACTGTGTCTAGTTCAGACTGACTGTGTCCACTGCAGACTGTGTCTAGTGCAGACTGTGTCCAGTGCAGACTGTGTCCAGTTCAGACTGACTGTGTCCAGAGCAGACTGTGTCTAGTGCAGACTGACTGTGTCCAGTGCAGACTGTGTCTAGTGCAGACTGACTGTGTCCAGTGCAGACTGTGTCTAGTGCAGACTGACTGTGTCCAGTGCAGACTGTGTCCAGTGCAGACTGTGTCTAGTTCAGACTGACTGTGTCCAGTGCAGACTGTGTCTAGTGCAGACTGACTGTGTCCAGTTCAGACTGACTGTGTCCAGTGCAGACTGACTGTGTCTAGTGCAGACTGACTGTGTCCAGTGCAGACTGACTGTGTCCAGTGCAGACAGACTGTGTCCAGTGCAGACTGTGTCCAGTTCAGACTGACTGTGTCCAGTGCAGACTGTGTCTAGTTCAGACTGACTGTGTCCACTGCAGACTGTGTCTAGTGCAGACTGACTGTGTCCAGTGCAGACTGTGTCTAGTGCAGACTGACTGTGTCCAGTGCAGACTGTGTCTAGTGCAGACTGTGTCCAGTGCAGACTGTGTCCAGTGCAGACTGTGTCCAGTTCAGACTAACTGTGTCCAGTGCAGACTGTGTCTAGTGCAGACTGACTGTGTCCAGTGCAGACTGACTGTGTCCAGTGCAGACTGTGTCTAGTTCAGACTGACTGTGTCCAGTGCAGACTGTGTCTAGTGCAGACTGACTGTGTCCAGTTCAGACTGACTGTGTCTAGTGCAGACTGACTGTGTCTAGTGCAGACTGACTGTGTCCAGTGCAGACTGACTGTGTCCAGTGCAGACAGACTGTGTCCAGTGCAGACTGTGTCCAGTTCAGACTGACTGTGTCCAGTGCAGACTGTGTCCAGTGCAGACTGACTGTGTCTAGTTCAGACTGTGTCCAGTGCAGTGCAGACTGACTGTGTCTAGTGCAGACTGACTGTGTCCAATGCAGACTGACTGTGTCCAATGCAGACTGACTGTGTCCAGTGCAGACTAACTGTGTCCAGTGCAGACTGACTGTGTCCAGTGCAGACTGACTGTGTCTAGTGCAGACTGACTGTGTCCAGTGCAGACTGACTGTGTCCAGTGCAGACTGACTGTGTCTAGTGCAGACTGTGTCCAGTGCAGTGCAGACTGACTGTGTCCAGTGCAGTGCAGACTGTGTCCAGTGCAGACTGACTGTGTCTAGTGCAGACTGACTGTGTCCAGTGCAGACTGACTGTGTCCAGAGCAGACTGACTGCGTCCAGTGCAGACTGACTGTGTCCAGAGCAGACTGACTGTGTCCAGTGCAGACTGACTGTGTCCAGAGCAGACTGACTGTGTCCAGAGCAGACTGACTGTGTCCAGTGCAGTGCAGACTGACTGTGTCTAGTGCAGACTGACTGTGTCCAGAGCAGACTGACACACTGGGACAGACAGATGAGAGTCATACACCAATCATCAATCATAGCATTCAATTAATTAATTTAAAAAATTATCATAACTAGTATTTAATCAATCAGTTATACTTACAACAGCATCTGAAGACTCGTTCCCCTACAAAAAAAGCAAATAAAAAGATTACAGTAACAAATACAAAACTGAATGTTGGATTATTATTCGTAAAGTTATCAGAGTGAGTGTCTTGTGAACATATGTAAATGTAAACTATTTAAGATTAAAGTATAATTTAAAGAACACAACAACAATCAAAAAGAGAGAAATCTACACCAAGGAATAAATTCAACAAAGGGCTTTCTTTATTATATTGTTGTAGCCTTCCCCTCAGGCAATTTACACAAACTTCCAATTTACCTCTTGAAATTTTGTTCCCCGAAGTGGTTTCAAGGTTTCCTCACAAGAGGCCTGCCTTCCTCAAAACATAAAGAAAACCTTGTAAACAATCCAACACGAGCTCAATAAACAAGGAAAATATGTGTAAAATGTTAACCTGAGTATATTAAGTGTTGAAATACCTCTGTATGATTACCACAACGCATATTAGAGAAACCAACTCAAAACTTCCTTGATTGGTTATTTCTCACAATGACTTTATAAACAGACAAGAAACGAGGCTGTACCTAGATAGGTCTCCTAAACTAAGTTTTATAACTTTGGACCAACAGATAAAAGAAGAGAACTAAGTACTATACCTGCACATCTGGTTTCAATGTATGCAGCTTACATTTCAAAGCCTCCAGCACTGAAGTGGTTTTCAGTGGTGAACCAAAGTTAATTGTACTAGACGACGGTCGAGGCATCTTATCAGCTTTTAATTTCATTCTTATACTTTTCTTGTCAGAACTGGAATTTAACGCATTAGCACTAGCTGTCTGATTACCACTCGAAGCACCTGCTGTCCTAATTGCATCTGTAACACTTACTGACTGATTAACACTCGGGACACTAGTTATTAGAACACTACTAGGACCATCTGTATCAAATGAATCAAATAGATTTGGACGTTCATTTTTTTCAGGCAAAGGGAGAGAACTTACAACTTGAGGAATATGTGATTGGTTTGTGTTCAAGCTCATGTCTGGACCAGATAAATTACTAGCCAGTGCTTCCATTATAGAGGTTTTCGAGACACTAACTGAATTTGATTTAATGGTAGTATTTGCAGTCAATAAAGCTTCGATAGGATCTACTACTGTATTTTTTGGAGGATCATTCTGTTTCATGTTTGCAATCTTCAGCAATTCAGACACAGATGCCGTAGATGTTAAACCACTGAGAGAAGAAGAATTACTTGGAGAAAATGTATTTGCTATAATATTGCTTCTTTCTGGACATTCACCCACACTAGAGGCTGTTACAGAGTTCTGTGACAATCCTGTGAGGCTGTTAGCAACACTTTGAGTCAACACATTGTTTGTAGATGATGCAGATGGCCTTTGATTATCTGGAACAGTACCTCCTCCTGCATCACCTTTGTTCATTAAGTTAATGATTAATCTGGTCACATCAGAAATACTACCACCTTGTGGTGTGGGTGGCTTAGATGATAAAGGTGAAGTAACAATGTTAGAAGTAACTGGTCCAGTAGCTGGAGAAACTGTGGACTGACACGCAGGAGAAGCACTAGTTACACCACTTACTGTAGTCTTAATTTCAGCCTGAGCTACTACAGCACTAGGCTTAGACGCAGCAGTACTATCAATGCTAGTTTTAGATTCATTCATCACACTGTAGTAGGTATCTAAAATGTCACTTGCTATATTCACATTACTTATCACATTTTTAGACACAGAGCCAAGTTGACTGTCAATATTCACATTTGGATCACGTAATTTTTGTTCAATCAGACTAGAAGATTCTGAGCCATCATTAGTTTGAGATTCAACTTTAGGACTATTCACATCAGTTGTTTGTGATTTCTGTTGCAGCATTTTTCTTTTTTGTAGATTAAGTTGCAAAATTCTTCTAGCTATGTCTACAGTTTTTGCTTTTTCAGGTGTCATAGAGCCCTCTGAAACCATCTGTTTTATCAAGGCTTGTAAGCGGGCTTGTTCATTAGCACTAAGAATTTGTGAGCCACTAGCTTGTTTAAGTAAGTTGGTAAGAGATATGTGATGCCCAGTGCCTGGCACACTAGGACTATTTGATGTATCCGATGATGCTAGCGCTGTCTTTTGGCCAGATGACCCAGGGTTAGGTTTGGGAGTTAAAACTTTACCAGCGCCAGCTAACTGACTGAAGTCTGGTGTGTTCCCTGTCGTTATGGTGACAGGAGACTGCGCTGTAGGGGTTGTAGGGGGCTGACTACTTGTTGCTCCCTGTGGCTGTTGTCCAGGGGGCTGTATCACAATTTTTGTATTCTCAGTAACTTTAATTCCAGAATTTTTACCACTAATGATTAAAAAGCCATCAGCAGACACTTTAACATTTTCAGCTGTTTGTTTCACAGACCCTTGTCCAGTACCAGAAGATGCCACAATTCTTATAGTTTTTGGCTGACTGGATCCTGGCGATGTTTGGTCAATTATATTTAATCCTAAATCCTTCTTTGTTGGATTAATTGTGTGCACAACCTGTCCCTTCTGAGCAAACTGAGTGTTAACTTTACGTTTCAATTCACGAGTAGCCGCCATTCTAAGTACACCAGATGAATTCATCTCAGACTTAGGTATAATCATAACGCCACCAGCAGGATTAGGAACCCTAATTCTCTCAGGGCCACGAGTAATCACTTGGTGATTATGTAATGCACTAGCAGCCAGTTTTTTCTCTCTTTGTCTCTTCAGCTCCTGCAGTAACAAGTCATGGTGAGATTGGACCTTGAATGGAGACTGGTTAGAATTCGTATCTCGTCTTTTCTTTACAACAGGTATCCTATCATCCTCATCACTAGATGACTGAAATAGATACATTCATTAATAAGGTCATGTTAAAGACTTTAACTGAGGCTGCACAGTTAGGCCTAAATTTAAATTTTGTTTGTTTGCCAATTCAGACTAACCAACCAAAAATATGCCGGTCCAAAAAATGCTTCACTAAAATGTTTTTTTATTCATTCTGCGTATTAAAAATATGTTGTTCATGAATTGCAGGCTGGTTAAGTTCAGAGCAATTATTAGATACAGCAGTCAAAATTAAACAGGGAAGATATACTAATAAAAGATTATATTGTACAAAAACTACCCCAATTACTTCCTAGAGAACTTACCTCCTCTTCAGAACTGTTTAGAGCTTTGTAAACAGTTTCAATAGCTTTAGAACTAGCTGCTCTTTTAGGTCGGAATCTTTTCTCACCGACTCTAATTCTACCTTTCCCTCCAGCTACCATGAAATCTTCATCCTCGTAATACTTATCTGTAGGTTCTTCAGTTATAAACCGCTTCATGTACTTCTTCAACATTTGTTCCATCGATCGAGCACAATCAGAAAATTCTGAAAGTGAAAAAAGATCAGTCTTAATAATTAGCTTACAAATCCATCGGCTCAGAATACAATAGGGGCCATTCTGTACATATAACTTAAAATACTCAACAGATTTTACAACTTTACTGATAATATAAGTATGATACGCTATCTGTATCCATGGCAATGAAAATATAACGAACATTAATATCAGCTACTTAACACATCTTGTATGTGCTGCATGGATATCTTTTGTGTTTGATTCTGTGAATCTGTATTTTACTTTGCATTCAAGACATAAATAATATACCACTATCTTGTCCATTGTATCTTTTACAATTGTTGAACATAAGTCGGAAATCTGACAGAAAATGTTGCCGAGACCGATATTCTCTTCTCTCAACTTTTTCTTCTATCTTCGATAAATCCATAGGCCTCTGTAAAACATGTGTATTTCCATAGTAAAAGATATCAATGACACTATTTTCTGTCTAGAGACAGATTACCAACCAATAAAACATACCATGTCAGGCATACAAGTTCTGAGTAAGTAAGATAAAATATTTAAGCACAGATTCCAACAATAAACTTACAGTAGGAACTTAATTAGAACACACTAAATTACCAAAGGTCTTTTTATTGATCATAAACAGATTCTACAAGAACACAATAAAATTTTAATTATTTAAATCATACGCAGGCGACGATTTTTGCCAAACAAGAGGCCTTCAACCAATAACTTTGCCACTTCTTAAGATATTTTCATCAAATAACTTATTTCGCTCAGAAATCAAAGTTCTTTCAGGACAGATAATTCCAGAATATTGTCACCCCTGTGTGAATGAACTAAAAGGAACAGAACATACCTTGATGATATCACTATAATCAGGTGCTTGTTCGTCAGTTACTGGTTGCAGAAATGGCCAACAATCTTTGTGATATTTCATTGCATTTATTACTGAAATAGAAACAAGAGGGCCAAGATGGCCCTATATCGCTCACATGACAATCACTGTTCACTTATTAAAACATTGTTTTGAACCGGTGACCTAGTTTTTGACCCCAGATGACCCATGTTAGAACTTGTCCTACATATAAATAAGACAAACATTCTGACAAAATTTGGTGAAGATCCAATCAAAACCATGAAAACTACAGCATAGACATTGACATCAGATTTGACCTCGTGACCTAGTTTTTGACCCCAGACGACCTATGTTCGAATTTGTCTTACATATCATTAAGACAAACATTCTGACTAGGTTTGGTGAAGATACGATCAAAATTTGACATCTACAGTGTTAATAAGGTTTTCCTAAGATTTGATCTTGTGACCTGGTTTTTGACCCTAGGTGACCCATATTTGAACTTGTCCTTAATATCATTAAGACAAACAATCTGACAAGGTTTGGCCAAGATCCAATTAAAACCATGACATTTAGAGCTTTTACAAGATTTTTACCTAAGATTTGACCTGGTGACCCAGTTTTTGAACCCGGTTGACCCATGTTCAACCTTGACCCACATATCATTGAGGCAAACATTCTGACAAGGTTTGGTGAAGATCCAATTAAAACTGTGACATCTACAGTGTTAACAAAGTTTTCCTAAGATTTGACCTGGTGACCTAGTTATTGACCCCAGATGACCCATATTTATACTTGGCCGATAATTCATTAAAACAAACGATTTGACAAAGTTTGGTGAAGATCCAATAATAACTGGGAAATCTACAGTGTTAACATTGTTTTTCATAAGATTTGACCTAGCGACCTAGTTTTTGACCAAATATGACCCATGTTCGAACTCGTCCAAGATATTATAAAGACAAACATTCTGACAAGGTTTCATGATCATCCAATCAAAACAGTGACTTCTAGAGTGTTCACAAGGTTTTCCAGCAATTTGCCCTAGTGACCTAGTTTTTCACCGGAAATGACCCATTATCAAACTTGACCTACATATTATTAAAATAAACATTCTGACAAAGTTTCATGAAGATACAGTCAAAACAGTGATTTCTAAAGTGTTCACAAGGTTTTCCCTTATTTGGCCCTGGTGACCTAGTTTTTTACCCAAATTGGCCCAATATCGAACTCGTCCGAGATTTTGTTGATATTAACGTTCTGACCCAGTTTTGCTAAAATTGAGCTAAAAATGTGGCCCTAGTGTGGTCACAACATAAAGTTTGACGACGCACGACGCACACCGCACGACGCCGGACGGAGAGTGATCCTAATAGCTCACTTTGTCACTTTGTGACATGTGAGCTAAAAATGTAATAATAACTTATCTTGTGAAATATTTGTCACTCCAGGAAATTGTGACATATTTAGTATTAAATAAAGGTCTTGTATGCTAAGATGCAAACAATAAAATAATTATAAACTTGTTAAATCTTTCTAGATAAACTTAGGGACAGTGGTTGACTGATAACCATGAACTGTTTTCATGTCAGTAAGGTTGCAACTTTTGAAGAAATATCAGGTAATAATCTAAACTGTTGAGGTAAGAGATGTAAAACATACATCACAGAAAACAGAGAGCAATGGAGAAATATAGACAAGGTCAGGGTTAAAAGGAATTATTACTCTTAATAAATATCAGATATTCACATAATCATAGTTTGTCCAATTATCAGACTCACTTTAAGAATAATCACATACTGGTAAATCAAAAACTAAGTTCACCTTTTTGTCTTCAAATTAGTTAATCAGACAAATCCAGAGTTACCTACCTTTCATCAATGCTGCAAAATCTTCTTGATCTTTAAGGTCACATCTATAACGTGAGAATTTCAACCATAAATTATACATAGCATGAGTAATACAGAGATAAAAATTAACAAATAATCACAGTAAAGAACTTGGTTTACAAGATAATGTATTCCTGTATTTCAAATTTTATGCTTATTAAAAATGATGTACTTTAATCAAAGTTTTAATAGAAATGAATGATTTTCTTACAGAAGACGATTTAACATTTTCATCCTACTATTGTTAACATGGTAACAGACTGTTCCCATTCACTCAACAGCATCACATACAATATTTCAACTCCACAAGACAAAATCAAGAAAAGACTGAATACTCAGCCAGAAACAATAGACAAATTAAGACTTAATCTAAGGGAACAACTCTGTCAGACAAAAGCTTATCATTCATGACAGCAAAATCATGGGTAGGACAAATCAACTGAACTCGGCTTTTTCCCAAAAAATTGGGAAGGGGCTTCAGTCTTTCATTTTGGGAAATTCAAGCACAATTTTTCAGCCAAACTTGGAGGTTAGACAACCAAGTTAGAACGTGTTCTACAGTGTTAAGTTTAGAACACTCTTTTTATCAATAGTAAGTTTTTTTTGTAAGAAATAATAACTTAACATTTCAAGTTTTATCCACAGAACGTGAGAAAAGGATTTAGGGAGAATCATATTTCATCAAATTGGGATTTTCAGCATTTATTTTTGGGAATTTCTTCCACCAAATTGAGAACAAGAAACGCGGCAGTGCCACGAAACCAGGTTTTCCAAGGATTTAATACCACAGTACTCTAGAATTCTTCACTAAGGCTTCATCAGTGGTTCAGTTTCCAGTGCTACTAATAAGTTAACATAGACCGGCATAGAATGCAATCCCAAGCTTGGTTTCTATGTAAGCTACCTCCACACAAAATTTCATCGCAATGTCTAAATCCTTAATTAAGTTATTCACCGGAAACTGATTTTCTATTTTTAGAAACAGTGACCATGACCAAACTGACCCCAAATACAATTCCAAGCTAAGCTTTCATGCAAGGTTGTTAAATACCCAGATGAGTCCAGATTAGTCATTCCAAACTTAAGTAATTGACTGGAAACTGATTTCTATATTTAGTAACAGTGACCTTGACCCTACTGGCCCTTAATTCAATACAAAAGCATGGACTGGATGTAAGCTACCAACACACAAAATTGCATCGCAATATCTCAATCCTTACTTAAGTTATTGACCAGAAACTGATTTTCTATTTTTAGTAAGTGACCTTGACCTTACTGAACCTAGATGCAATTCAAAAGCATGGACTGCATGTAAGCTACCTACACACAAAATTTCATCGCCATATCTTAATCCTTGATTAAGTTATTCACTGAAAGCTGATTTTCTATTTTTAGTACAGTGACCTTGACCCCACAGACCCCAAATACAATCCCAAGTTTAAGGATGCTAAATACCAAGTTTAGTCAACATTGGTCATTCCAAACTTAAGTTATTGACCGGACACTGATTTTCTATTTTTAGTAACAGTGATCTTGACCTTGATCCCACAGACCCCAAATACAATTCCAGGCTAGGTTTTCATTCAAGTATGCTAAATACTAGTGTTGGAAAATCGGACTCAAAAGAGAATCGATTATCGAATCGAATCGGAAAGGGTGTTTCGATTCATAATCGAAAAATAATCGAAAGCAAGTTCATATCAACTTATTTGGTTGTTACTTGTTTGTCATACAATATTATATAATCTGAAACTCAAAACAACTTCAAGACTGTTGACCTGAACCTCCCTGTCCCTCACTGGGCACTATATTACTGTGGATTCTGACTCTGAATTGACTTGTACCCATTTTGTTTTGTTGATGTTCACACAGTCTGCATTGATAGTTTTTGTTAATAAAAAACGGTTGTCGACATACTTACAAAACAAAACGTAATTACATACGTTCTTGCAAATGTCAGTTTAAAAATAAAATTACAAAAAGTTAGATTCTTTACACGTTTTGTTGGTACGAGTGAGCAACAAATATAAGAAATACGGGTGATATTTACATTTTAAAAGTCGGGTACGAGTAAACTGAGGGAATGCGTAGACGAATTCGGGTATACGAGTTCACCAGATTTCTTGGATTTTAATGGAATATAACAAGTCATAAAGAGCTTTTATTGCTAGTCATCACTATAAAAATGAGGTCCATATTCCCAACCATATCCCTTTTTATTTTTCCATCAGCTTTTGTTTTTCATCTGGAATTCTCCGCATCGCGAAAAACTGTTACTTGTAAATAATTGACTGGTTTAATTTATTCGGGCGTCGAGTATCATAGGTAAATTAAAAGAAAGCGATCCAGTCTGGAGTAATTTCTGAAAACAGATACACATACATGCCATATCTCACGCCGTGAGACTTTTTCTCACGTACTTTGACCCTTCCTCACGGTCTAACGCCATTAGATCGAAACCTCACGGAAAACCGTACCTCAGATAAGAAATATGCCGTGCAGTAAACAATTATGTGTTTTAAGGATAATAACCGAACACGCCGATTGCAGTTAAATGTTGACATTTTGTTAATTGCCGATTAACTTGGCATATGTTTTATATCACCTCGAGCGGTATGTTGTATGGTAACCATGGTAAGTTGTATTTAATCATCATGTTAATTGATAAGGTGATGGTCTGTTTGTTATACAGTATGTTCTCTGATGAGTAAATTAACGAGTGATTAATTTAGATGACCTGTTTAAACTAGTGGGTGGGGTAAAGTAATTAATGTAAATTTAGTGGCGGTGAATTGCTCTGAGTAGAGCTTAATTATTTTGGCTACTGGCTGTGTCCTTAATAATCAGATGACTTATTTTTCATAATTGTAAAATACCTGCTAATGTTCTTTAGTGCAAATAATTCAAGTAAGAACGATCATGCAGCATTGTAGATTTTCAGATAGTTATACAATTCAAAGAGTTATAACTTATATTGAATATATTTATCTTATTGAAATTTACTTTGTAATTTCATTGTCATACATTGTTTATCTTGTTTCAGTTCTTAACCTGGCTGAGAAGTTGGCACCAGAGGTCAACAACATGAACAAAGAACTTCTTAAAGATGCAGTAGAAAATCTTTCAACAATGACGCAGTTTTGAAATGTGTCAAAGAAACAACACCCCTCGACTGTTTAGAACTGGGTTGAAATGATGTCAAAACAAACTCTGCCCAGTGGTAAACAACACTAAGACAATGTCATGACATTTAAGCATATATAATGTGCTGTAGTTGAAGAGACTTGATGCTGTTTTTCAGTATGATGATATTTTGAATATTTACATGTGCACTATTAAATAAATTCTGTTTAACTTACTTTGTCGTTATTTTGATTAATAAATATCTATAAATGCATTTATTCCAATTCATGGATGTAAATAGAGGTATTTTGCATTCAAAAAGCGCTATCGCGCGCGTGCAAAATAGTACGCGAATAAGTCTCACTTATTTTTACCCAAATCTCACTTGAAAATGACCCTTCAGAAGCAAATCTCACTTATTGACCCTCTGAAGATATGGCATGTATGGATACATAACTCCCGCCCTGTTCAAGGCATATTTAAAACACCGCTACTGGTAACCGTTGTTAACAGCAAAAATGCCTCATTTGTTATGTACCAGTCTTTTTTAAGAATGGGATTTTCCTACTTCGTCGGATATCAATGCCGACCAGCAGGTCGTGGGTGTCACTGGGTCTTTGTAATTTATGTCAGTCTCGGACGGACGGACTTAAGTTTAAGTGTCAAACCCAACCTGGATATGGGAAAATTTCACTAGATACGAAAGTAGAGGAAAGAGGTGAGTTGCTCAAATAGCGGCGGCGGTCTTTACTTGTCTTACCTGTAACGACATCGATTTAACACCTCTAACATCGATAGTCGCCGACCTGAAGCTGTCAGCGACGATTATTCGATTCTACTCGATAATCATTTCATCACTACTAAATACCAAGTTTAGTCAACATTGGTCATTCCAAACTTAAGTTATTGACCGGACACTGATTTTCTATTTTTAGTATCAGTGATCTTGACCTTGATCCCACAGACCCCAAATACAATCCCAGGCTAGGTTTTCATTCAAGGATCCTACATACCAAGTTTGGTAAAGATTGGTCAATCAGAACTTTAGTTATTGACCGGACACCGCCTGTTTGACGCCCGCCCGCCCGCCCGCCATTTTCGGCATTCTAATAACCAGGTTTCACTTTGTGAAAACCTGGTTAAAAAGAGCTTTTTTGCAATTGGTAAGGCACCAAATTTTGGCCTCTTGTATGACAAAAGGCCCTGTATAATTTCTAGGTCTGCACATGGAGGACCCATATACCTGCTATCATCAGAATCATCATCATCTTTGTATTTCTGACCACCAGTATATATTAACTCAGGTGGAATCTCCTTGCCTTCAGCTAGAAGTCTTGCCCTTTCTTCTCTCATGCATAAACGTTGAGTTCTGTCTGTAATCACAAACATAGAGCACTCATAAAGTATAATGCTATGATGCTATGTTGGTTATTTTAATGCTTTCTTATGGTAGGAAGTCATACACTAAGAATAAAGCTGTTTGTAGTTTAAAGTTAATACAAATGAACTCTACCATAGATTATGAAAAATCCACACAATTCAGTACATTTTGAACATAGCAATACTAAAACAACAGACTCTTTAAGCAAAAGATTCAGTCAGACAGATTTATGTCAAAATTACACGTTTCTGATGGGGTTATTTATACCATCAACACACAAAATGAGCTATTACAAATGCAGTCCATGCAAATAGCAGTGTTTTTTATAGTTTAAGTGAAGATTTAAGTCATAGTATAATATATTATAGGCTAGTAATAGTTTGTCCAGCCATCTTCTAGTCCAGTCAAGTTTTTCACCTATAACACAACATACAGTAAATCCCCTGACACCCAGCATTCTCTGAAACCCTGACACCCAGCATTCTCTGAAACCCTGAAAATCAGACAATTTTTCAAGTACCATTCTTTATCAAAATTTAATGTATCTAAAGTTCTGTGAAAAAAACGGAATTCTCAGAAAACCAGACTTTTGCCCAATTCCGGAAGTGGTCCTGTCTTGAGGGGTTTAATTGTAAATTATTCAGTGAGTGATTATACCTTCTCTAGCTTTTCTCCTATCTTCTCTCTGTCTATTCTCATCCTCCAGTCTTAACTGTTCTTCCTTCAATCTTTTCTCTTCTTCGGCTTGGATTCTAGCTTTTTCCTCTTCAGCCAAAGCTTCAGCAAGAATCTTTTCCTGAAGTTAAAGAATTAAAAGATACCACTTCTGCCCTAATTAAACTGGGTTTTTTACATCATTAGAGGAACAATGATTGACTAGATCATTTCATTCAGGTGAAATTTTCAGTACTTGTAACAAACTCAGTGATTTTTAAGATGACAAAGAACCTGCCTGAATACTGGATTCAAACTGCTGGCATCCAGGGTGCAACTTCATCGACCTATCTGAGCTTAGCTCTTTAAACTGCATATCTATCATTATTTGAAAAGAAACAAAGTTACAATATTCTATTATTTGTCCATTAGACCTAATTAATGCTTATTGTTAGTTGGTACAGGAAAATAACTAAATTAATTAAAATGTTTAATCTTAGCTGTTGTATGACACACTGGATATGATGTATGAATTATATCCAACAATCCTACACCAAAGCAGTGGGATTTCAGCTCTTGTCATAGTAAGCCTATGATCTATTGACTTCTATTCATGCCCCAGCATCAACAATTAATTTTCTACCTGCTCCATTTTCTCACGCATCCTCAATGTGATTCTGTTTGAACGTCGTAACTCTTGTTCCTGCAGCAATTTACGAGTTATCTCTTTTTCCTGAAATACAAAACATAAACAGCTCATGCTCACAAACAAAACGTAAATAAAGTCAGCAAAAATGTTAATTGAAATCAATGAGTACAACTAGGGAACATCACCAACAGAACATGATCTAGTTTCTAATTCCACTGTTTAGTGTTATAATCTATGGTCTGGTCTGTCCAATAACTGAACAACAGTAAATCATACAATAATATAAGACTGAAAATTGCTGACATAAATATTTGATAACTGCTGATATAGATTTCAATGTTTTGACTGTGCTCAGATCCAACCAATCAGTAAGCTTGTTTCAGCAAGTCTCACCAAGTTCATATCATACAGGAAAACAGTCCGAAATCTTACGAACTTTAACAAATAGAGATTTGCCCTTTGACCAACAGTTCAGACTTCATGGAAATTATGTGGTTATTGTTTCAAATACAACAGTTAGCAATTATCTTAACAAAGTCAGCTTGTTTTATAAATGATTTGTGTCTGCTTGTAGTGATGAAGGAGTCATTAACAAGCACTTCATTATATCTATAATACCTTTTTAGATTATTATTCATTCTTAATTGGAAAAGTATGTTCTTGGTATTTTATGTCCCTATCCAATTAGTAAATTTGTTCCAATAATTGAACAAATTGCTCATAAAATACGAAATTGTTCATTAAGTAAATTCATATTAATTTATTGACAAAGTGCACATAAACAATTTGATAAGATCTAAGTTGAGTACATCGTATTTAGTAACTGTATGTAACACAGATAACTATAAAGTAAAATGTGTGTGTGGGGGGGGGGGGGGGGGGGGTTCAAACCATGAAATGGATTTTGTTTAACTACATGACCATCAGAATAGCTGTTACATATTAAATCTAACTAATATGGCCAAATTATTTCGGAATGTATGAGAAATAATAAAAAAATTATCCATTATGACCAAATGACCACCAACATAGCAGCACACCTTTTCAATACCTTAATGACCACTGGTCACTTCTAACAAAATACTTCACACTATGGACAATCTCCATCACATTTTCTTCTCGACTTTCATTGTACCTAACTCTACTGGACTTGATAATCATCCTGGGTGGCTAGTTTCTATTAATTAACTTCAAAACATTGACTTTACCTCAATCACAAGTTAGACAAAAGTTTCAAAAGGTTAGCCGGATCTTGTCAATAACAAAGTTTGGATACAATGTTTCTCTTTTACAGAATAAATCTGTATGTCATCCTTGTGATCAATGATCCAATCAAAGAGACCACCAATCCTGATCTAAGCTCTATTGTATACGAGTATCTAATGAAACTATACAGGTTTTTTTTATCTAAATTGAGTTACAGCCAGTCAGGTGAAAAACCCTATAATTGAAGGGTTAACAACTTAGCAACAAAAACACTATTATATGGTCATTTGACTGTGGTAGGTGTTTAATTTCATCTTAAACAGAGAGTTAATGTTACAAGGCAGATATATTAAACCTCATCAAAGATTTTTACCATCTAACTACGAAAAGTTCAAAGTGACAAATTTGGTTAATGTTCTACCTAGTTCATGGTATGAACTGACAGCATTTACCTCAAACATCATGTATGTATTAGTCTTCATATCAACCTGCAGGCCTAAAGCAAATTATGCCAATATCATGGTTTGTTTCATTGGGTTTAAAGCTGTTTTTCAACAATATTTTATTTATATAATTTTATGGCAGTTTAGATAAAACATAAATAAAATGAACTCCTAGATCATACATTAATACTGTGTATGGTTAAGTATGGTCCAGTGAGCAAGGCAGTCTGTGTTAAATATCTTTTTGTTGAACAGTCCACTGGACAGCTATGGTTATTTTAGAGTCTTCCTTGAGAAAGGAGAGAAGATACAGGCTAACCAGGCATTTGAATCTTTACTCTTATTTTGAGACAGTTTTTTCCTGGTTCTTTATCATGCCCAGTGTAAGATTTGAACCCAGTAGTTCAGTGCATTAATTACCACTAGACCACCATCACTGATCCCAGTCTGAGTGTTCATAGGTTTGTTACTAACAAACAAAGTTACCTGCTAAAAGAGCCTACCTGCCTGTAAAGACCAGTAGATTCACTCCACTGCAAGCATTTGTATTTTAACTTCTAAATTAATACCACCTCTAATTAGACTATATTTACATGACATATTTACATGACAAAATGGTCTTTATGTACAGGTTTTACTGTGGATGATTTACATAAATGAGACATATACAGTGAAACCTGTATTAGCAGCCACCTCCGAATAAAGGCCATCATGTAAATAAAGGCCACATTTTGTCTCTCCCAGAGGTGGTCTTTGTTCACAAGTTTGACAGAATATAGGATTTGTACTATTTTCACAACAGTAAGACTTTTAGTGAGACAAATTTATACTATCCACCACTTTGTTAAGACAGCAGATGTAGATAAATCCTAGCCGTAAACATCAGTTTCCCACATTTATCCAACACACCTTGTGAAAGAAGACAGCCAGTGGATGGCTTCAGTTCAAACTTTAGATATATAATTAAGATTTCAAAAACCTATAATATAGTTTATACATCTGTAACAGGTACAATTCATGTCGGACAGCTTTAAACACAAATATCACCAATACATACAATCAGAACTATTTCTAACTGTTACCAAGCCATCAACGGATAATATACCTGTAATCAATAGGTGAATACTGATTGCCAGTAATAACAACTTACTGTCGGCATTCTTGAAAGTTTTTCAATTGTAAGAGATCTAAAATTCATTTGACAGACTTTTCACGCTCATGTGACTTGAAAATAAGCAACTCCAGCAAAATTTAATAAGATGTCTCAGCGATATGTGGCGAGGTCTCGGCGATACATGTCGATGTAATCTATCATAAAACGAAAAAACCCAAGAAACCAATTTGTTTTCAATGTCAAAAAATCAGCACAACCAGCATTATAAACTGGCAAGGGAAATGAATTACTGAATTAAAGAACAATTCAGAGACACATAAATGCACTTCAGTAAAGCACTAATAAATGTATATTGTTCTTGTTTTAGGATGTAAATTGAGGATATTGCTAATTACAAAAGTAAGAGCTCGCAGATGAAAAGGATTATTTCTTACATACTAAATAGGACCTTGAACTCAAATAATTTCTATCAACCCCTTTCCACACAAATACAGGTGATATGTGAGTGGAGGTATTCATATGGACTAAAGATACATTAAGAAGATATTAAGATAAAACAAGATTTGTATTAAAGTGTTCACCAAAATAGTTATCAGACAGATCATTTTTAACAAAATGTAACATCTAAAATATCAAAAATAATTTCAGCACCAGATATTTTAACAAAACTTAACTTCCAAAATATCAAAAATAATTTCAGCACCAGATATTTTACAAGACTTCACAATTTCTACCAAGAATTTACAGCAAGGTGATTCCACATCATGAAACCTATCAAACTGTATAACAGGAAAAACTTTCTTGGCAGCGTGTACATAAAACAGTGTGTACATAGACAGTGTAAAAGATTGTAATTTTTGGAATAATTATTATCCATCAAAATGTAACAATACATAACCACCTGTTAATATATTGTACAAGGTTTCATGCAAATGTCACCTCAAATGAATATTGATGTTAGAAAGATTAGCTATTATTTTTATAGCAATAGATAAGTTGCCAACAAACTTATAACATTCCACGATGCATTCTCAGACATGTTGATGTCTGGAAAGTCTAAATACGACCTTCAATACCGATCATACAGAACATCACTTTCTCTAATTGCATTTTCAATGTTATTTGTACAACTAGGTAAAAAGATGTACAGCTTTCAAGAAATGTCTCCCAGCTGCCTGGATCATCAGGGACCAGGAATTAGGAAGATTTCACTTTAGATATTATCGGAGTATAGTTAATTTGATTATCGTATTCTTTGTACCAAATGCTCATCGAATAAATAGTATTCTATTTTGCAGAATTTTTCTGAATTTAAATAGTTCTTAATGCCTTTTTAATGCTAAGGATAAAAAAATACACAAAGGATTTTTTTTATTTTCAAAACATTATGTGTATAAATTGAAGGAATCAATTATGGAACATTCTGTATAATACAGCATGTATGAAAGACTTTGTCTGAAGACTATAAGTTATAATTGACTTTTAATTAAATAACCTAAGCTCATTCAAAAATATAATCCATCTAGCACAAAACTTATTCATTACTTCACACCTCACCCCATTCACACAGCCTCAGTTATTCACCTGAATGACCCTGAATTTACATACAATCTATAACCAATACAGGTACATGTATTACAATAAAAAACTCACATGACTAATAATTACTTGATTTTATTAGAGTGTACTGAAGATTATCACCTCAACTACAATTACGCAGCAGGACCCTTACCACAAACAATGAACAAGGATACTATGGTGAAACCAGGCTATAAATACTTTAAGTACATGAAAACAAAACATTCACAGATCAATCAATACAATGAGGCAAGCTTCTATTCTGAGAGCAATCAGAAGGCTTAGTAACAAATAACAGCCTTCTATATACAACACAATTATCAATCTACAATATCTATATCTATCAGACTTATTACGCATTCAATAAATAAACATACTTAATTATAGGAACATAAGAAAATACAGATTTCATACAGACTGCGATCTGATTATCATAGCACAGTATTTAAACACTAATGTCATAATGAGGTATATTTAATAGGTTAATATTTTAAAGTCAATTATGAATTTGTACTGTTCTATATCTGACAGCATAATGCTATTAAGTCAAGAACATCTGAGTATTGACACACTTAATAGGGTCAAATCAAAATGATGTCACGAGGTCAAAACAAAATGACGTCACTGAGTGACTCTTTCGGGTGACCTTGACCTTTGACTTTCTGACCTTAAAATATACAGATCCTGTCGAGGTTGTCATGAGGAGCCGACACATGAAGTTTGATTGTGTCGATTATATAGGCAAGGTTAAAGTTTGGTAAACAGACAGACAAAATGAAAGGCCAAAAACAATAACCCCTCCTCCCCCATCTATCCATACGGTGGAGGGGGTGGGGGGGGGGCATAAAAAGACTTCTCTCTCACCTTAATGACATGAAATAGAACAGAATGACAACATGATAGTGATTGTGTTGTGAGAAGGTAACATTATCTCCATAAATCACATACTTGTTTCTCAGTACACAAACATCAAACATGTATGATTTGTCTCCTACAGACATTTGTCAGTTTTACTGCACAATCTCACACAACTTAGACATTCCAGGTATTTGTATCTAATGTTGTCCAACCATCCATCACAGACACTAGTCTACAGACAGGTTACATGAGGACATGACTTTTTTTACATGTTCCGACTGATTCAAAATATTTGCAGTCAAAATCACAGCTGGTTGCAATATTTAAATAATTTTCCAATCTAAAACTAATTAGATGCTCGTAAGAAAATATTTTAGTGGGAAAAAGGTTCAGAACAGATCCAGCTTTGGTGTGTTGAGTTAGAAACAATACAAGTAGACTTTATATAGACATACAATGTGGCTATTTTAGAGTACTTAATGAATTTTCTATCATTATAGTGACAGTTTGATCAGCATTAAGTTGCTCTTGAAATGCTATAAATGGAAACATACTTTCCGTATTTTCCTGAACATCAACATGACAGATATGCTTCCTTCAAATTAACCAGACCAGAAATGATTTGTATCATGTAAAATGGTCAAAGTTGAGATATTTACCATTCAGACAGATAAAACTGCAATAAACACTGATCAGAGGAATGCAATCTGTAAGACATCAAGTGAATCTAATATCTTCTAATCAGTGACAACCAAATGTCTCATGTTTCTATTTCTTGTCACGAAAGCCAGGAATGCAAAGAATGCAAGATATTTAGGAAAGTACTTCTTATAAAATCAATCAGAAGATGCCAGTAGAAGACATATCTGAACATCAGACTGTAAGCAGGTATGCCAGAACTTGCACTTTCTTCATGAAATATAAATATAAAGCATTTTTTTGAGTGGGTGTTGATGTTCACTTTTGATAAATTTTTACTGCAGACACATTTACATACCACACGTGAAACTGGAATTCTATGTTCAAGAAGTTTTCATGCAAATAGTTGGAAATGTATTTCACCAGTTTAATATAGCATAGAATTCCAAAGAAAAAATAGCTAAACATACACATAAAGAATAAAAATACACAAATGATTTTTGTTTACAAAGTGCCAAAAATCTTTCCCCAGGAAAAATGTGACAAACAGCGTATTTGATACAAGATGAAAATCTGATAATCAGTCTAGTGTTAATTTTGTTATCATTTTGAAAAGAACAACAATAACCAGTCGGAAAATAAGCTTTGCCAATCTTTTAACTTCTATTCCACAAGAAATTCACAGTTTAGCTGCCAAGTTACAAAGAAGCAGACGGGCTGGATTTTTCATAAATCAGCATGAGATTTGGCTTGGTATGGGAATGACAATTGATGTGGGTTGTTTACAGTCAGTACCAGTTAATATCAATACAGAATATGTAACAGTATATGGTCCATTCAATAAGATAATAACTCTTCTTTCAAGAATAATGACCAAGTTTTGGGGAACAGGTATTGGGTCCATTTGATAGGGGAAATTTGAGTTGTGAAACACCAAATTGGGGAATCTTTAAAGACTAACTTACTTTCTTTAAGGTAACTTCATGAATGATCTTCTTTTAAGTATGGGGAAATTTTCCTCTTGATCTGGAAAACTATATACTTCTTTACTTGGGGGATGGGGCTGAATACAGGACCCAAAATGGCATAAAAAGGCTAGAATTTAATAAGGCTGGGAAATCATAATACATAATCAAAGAAGCTACAAATATTGTAACTTCAATGCATGTCACTTGTTCGACATTGAGAGTTAACAATTATCTCAATAAAAATATTCAAAGAAAAATAATGATTTTGTATGAAATATATTGCACCATATTGGACGACCATCTCAAAACATTATGTTATGTAATTCATCATAATAGCTTTGATGTGAATGTCAATTCTAAGTATTAGGAAAGCTTTTCATATTGTGTTACAACAGAATAAAAATACAACATGTTTTCCAGGGACAAATTTCATAGTTATATTATCAAATTACATCACATGATACATATTTTATTCATGAAATATCACAATGATTTCATATCTTTAACCAGCCAATATCAATCAGGCTCAGATAACATCAAAATACCAATTTATAAACCCACATGATGATGTCATACAGGTAAGCCAAGGAATCCCTATTTTCTGACAGAATTATTCTCAGCTGTCACTATTCAGCCACTGAACCAATATTTCCACTATTCTTAGGCATGAGGAAACTAAAATCTATTTTCTAGCGAGTTTTAGTATGGTTTAAATTTAGCGCTGAGCCAATCATGTCACATAAACCAAGACAATTATTGGCAGATCATTTCCACGGATGGATCAGTGAACAGACGGATGGATCAGTGAACAGACGGTGTAACTTAAGACTGTAGAGTACCTAGGATAAAGTGAAATCACTGCACAGGAGAAATAAAGTTAATAAATAACTTGACATTAATGACAAGTAGTTGGGTGTTTTAACTGGATGAATAAATACAATGAAAAATGAAATAAAATATATCTAAAAAGGAAATTATAAAATACAAAGAATTAAGTATTCTGTAAAAATACAGGAGTGAAAAAAATGTGCCTAAAAGATATCCTGAGTCTTTGGAATATGTTTGTATTCAGTATAATAATTTTATTACTGGATTTCTCAAAGAGTGAAAATGTCTTTACTACAACCGACTCTCCAGAAATCAGTACCATGATAAAAGTTTCTAGATTACAATTTAGGTTGAACCCCGCACCACCTGGACATCAGACAGGAAGTGGTACAAAGTGTTCATCAGTGTCAGACTTTGAAGTTAAAACGGTACAATGTCTGAAAGATGTCTATGGTGAAAAATGGATTTTTAACATATTTAAGTACAAACAGGACAGTTCAATGTTTATGGAATTATTAAAGCAGATAATATGCAAGTAAGTAAATGTGTCTGAGGTTTCAAATGAAGTTTCAACAAAAAGCAATTAATGCCTTGAATATAAAATAAGATAATAAGATAGTAGTTAATTAACCTACAAGCTGTCAGTATGGTCATATTTGAATAGCATTTATCTTATTACATCTAAATTAAAGTGAACAACAAAAATATAACTAAATAATTGCATAGGTCACTGCAGGGGAGTTATAAAGGACCTGTGTGTCACTGATGTACATTTTGATAGAGTTTACCAACATTGAGAAAAATGATGAGTTGCCAGTTTAAATTATGCTCCTAATTCAACCCCCATAAAAGTTATCAAATAAAAAATTGTGACTTTCAATTCATTACTTCATCCAAACATTCCAAAATTTAGGGATTTTTTTTTTAATGAAGGAACTAAAAATTTCATCATAAAATCATAATAATTTACAAGACCTTGTTATAAATGAAGTACAGTACCTCTGTAGAGCAACACTTTGTCGGTGCTGCAAATATTGGCCATTGTTTAGAGGTTGTTGTTCTACAAAGGTTAAATTTATAGTAAATATCAGATTAGGGAAATTTTGAAGGTATTGTTACAGAGGTTGTTGCTCTACAGAGGGTCGCTTTGGAGAGGTTTTTACTGTACATGTAAATCTAAAAACAAACTTCTTTATGAAATATTCTTATTTAAATATCTGAAAACAAACTTCTTTATGATATATTCTTATTTAAATATCTGAAAACAAACTTCTTTATGATATATTCTTATTCAAATATCTGAAAACAAATGTTACATTTATACCACAATGTGACAAAACATGTTCATTTTCTTTTTTAACTACAATGTAAGTATCCAGATTTTGAAGAAAAAATGAATGAAACATGCAAGTCTTGGCCCTAGATAGTTTCATTCAAAACCCCAGAAGAGTTCAAACAAACCAATATTTATAAAAGCACTGAGAAAACACAACATACCTAAAAGAATCACTTTTTTACAACTTTAGTCAATTAAATAAACAAAGAACTGGGCCAAATTGAACAATGCAAGAATTTATAAATAGACAAATGAGACAAAAATAACAGCTTCCAGGCATTTTTGACTAGACATTCAGTTAAATTTGTGTTATAGAAAACAATTCATTGACGGCAGATTGTTTGTTCTAACGCCTACAATCTCACTGACTGGTAGAGTTTCATATGTGATATCATCAATATATGGAATGGTAATTAAGTTCATTCAATAAAAACCTTTTTTGTAAAATCAATTAATTTCATACAAATAGTTGACATATAAGAACAGAACAGAATTTACTTATACTCTGCAGGTGCTTGATGATGAAAAATTTATCAATTGACAATTTGATTCTAAAATTAACAACGAGATTCTTAGTCAGAGACATATTTAGTTAGATTTACTCAGTCTATAAATTCCATAAATCCCTCTTACAAATACAGTACAACCTCTCCAGAACAGCCCTCTCTTGAGCAACAACCTTCCTTCAACAACATCATGATTTTTCCCACTGAATGAGTTAGCTATTAATTTAACCTCTCTAGAGCAAACAACCTCCCAACAACAATATAATTTTGCTACTCTCAAAGGATATTGCTTTGAAGAGATTGCACAGTACACTCAAGCCTAAATGTTGATAATTATATTCAAAGTCAGAGGTCAATTATAACAGGTAAATAGGTGCAGTAGCCTATGCTAAAATATGACAAATTTAATATGGGAGTAAATGACAAAACTATTACACACTTGAGACCATGAACAAGTGGGTTATACAAAAAAACAAGTTAAATACAGCATTTTGTGGGCATTAACCTTGCAGTCTCAAGAATACCAAAAACAGATTAAAGCCAAGACAAAGAATTGACAGATCTCTGTTCCAGACATATTCCTATAATTAAATGAAATAAGGCAGAGACAGTAGAAAGACTCACAGCAAGATACTGCATCTGAACTACAAGGACTATTAACTGGACATTCAGTCTAAATAAAACTATCCATTCATTACCCTAATATAATTATATTGTCCCCGTATGATAATGCTAACTGCCCTTTGACCTTTGACAATTATAGTGCATGTCCTTAACTGAACCCTTTGTCCCCTATTATTAAAGAGGCAATGGCTAATATGCCTAATTAGGACAATGATGCACTTATGCACATAATGCAAATTGATCCATGAACATTTAATTTCAGAACAATCTAATTTAAATGTCACACAGGACCTGACACAATATTTTAGGTAATTTGTTTCAGCATTTAATAGACAATTAGTTTATACAGAAGAATTGTAAAAATAGTGATAAAAATAAGTGCAGGTCAAAATGTGATATTCTTTTCTTAAGGGAAGTGGCAACATCAGCAATCTTTATTATTGATTAAGATATTTTATACATTGAGGCATTGGCCCTTAATTAACTAATCATTGGCCTTAATATAGTACCATGACCAGGAATGTACTTTCAAGTTAGTATATTTTAAATAAGTGTCCAATGCCAAAGATAGAAAACTCTCAAAAGAAACTCTTCATCATAAACCCCTAAGGTATGTGGTGACCCTTAAACTGGAATAAAGATGAGAAGCATTAATACCTAAGTATACAGGGAAAAGTAGAAATGAAAGACAAGCCATCCAGGACAAGTGAATGCTTGGAAGTTACTACATGTATATATATTGTAGGGGGAGGGGGGTATACTATAAGATGCCAACCTAATCAATAAAAATAAAATGATGCCAATTTTTCTGATATTGTCCAATAGACTGTACCAAGGTTATTAGATCAAGTAACACCAAACATGAGAAACCAGTCAAGTAATTACAGAATATTTCACCAATACAGTGCTACCTCTCCAAAGCAACACCTTTTGGGAGTAGCAAAATTATGTTGTTGTTGAGAGTCTGTCGCTGTAGACAGGTTAAATTAACAATTAAATCGTGCAGTGGGAAAAATTCATAGTGTTGTAGCAGGGAGGTCGTTGCTCAAGAGAAGGGCTGTACTCTCCAGTACAAGTACAATAATTATGTGCCATCCAATTAACTGTTTTGCTATTTCTCACAAGTCTAACCTGAAGCATCTATATCCTCCATTAACCTGGTCACCATTATCATCAATAAATATGTTTTAATGTACATGAATCAGATATTTATAGGTTCTAAAACAGTCTGATACACCTAGGATCAATTAAAACTTTCTGTATAATTATTCCCTATCAGTCTATCACAGACATATGTTGCATGCTGACTAACATTAAAAACAAGAAATAGATGACTGACAGACTTTACTTTCAATATTAGAACACTATGTGTGATATGAAACACTGATAATGGTACAGTAGCACTCAGTTAAAATGTCCAAACACGGACATACATTTCCTGACTTAATCAACCTGAACACCATCCACCACATAAAACAGAAAGTATTTACCAGGGAAACATTGAACTATGATATAGAGATAAAATTGATGAAAGAATCAGATAATGATAAATTATCATAGTCTGCACATATCAAGGGCAATAACTCAAATATAAAACTATTCGCATAAATTATTCTCAAATATAATTGTAATGTTAATTGAGTATAGTCAAACCTGTGTTAGCAGCCAACTCTGAATAAGGGACACTCTGTGACTAAAGGTCATTCTTTTTAAAAATTGTCATTATTAGGAAATAAATAGATAGAATAAAGGCAACCTGTCTATAATCGCCACATTTTGTCTTTTCCAAGGGTGACTTTTATACACAAGTTTGACTGTACAAGTGACATTTTGAGGTTTACGTTGATTATGAGAACATATATTTTCAGTTTTTTATTGATGTTAAATTCAAAACCATAAAAATCTTATACTTTCAGTCAATACAAGGAAGCGTTACAGTGTGTACATGAGATCTGGACATCATGTAAAAATGAGGAAACTACTGTAATAGTACAAGACTACCTCAGCCAACAGGTGGCGCTGCAGTATAATGCCCTTTGTGATATCAACCAACCTGTTCACCATGGTAATAATTCAGAACAGAAACAACAACAACATACAAATGATGAAGTCAATAAACCTATGACAGTGCATTTTACAGAAAAACTAACTTACAAATTGGAGACAGAAATGACAATACCAGCTGATGATAATGATAACACAGTAACTGATGAAGACCAACAGGAATCAGATGTGGATAAAAATATAAGTTTACTTCAAAAGTTAAGTGACTGGAAAACCAACATTGGAAAACTTTCAAAGGATAAACATTCAAACGATGAGAAAATCTCTGAGAGTTTAAAATATGTTCAAACAAAACGTAGAAATAGTGACAATCTTAAATATAGATCGGAACTCAAATACATACTAAATAAGAAACATGTATCATCAAAACATGTACATGCAAGTAGTCAGTGAATACTGGTTAGACTGTCATTTAGACAGTATATTGTTATCAAGGCTGATCAATGAATTAATTGCTTCATTAGGTTTGTTCTACTCATAGTATACAGTAAGACCATCCTTAAAAAAACTTTGTTTGGGGTTGCGCTAACTACTCACCATAAAACAGCCCTACCCAACTTCTTTTTGGCCTCTTGGGTAAAAATACATTTTTTCAATGTATGAATAGCATTTTGACAGGTATATTGGGCTCAATGTAAAAAATAGAAAAAAAAATCCTACTTAACTACACATTGAAAATTCTCTGGGTAGGACTACAGCAAACAAACATTGTTTTAAAGGATGGCCTTAGCTTTGTTCACTCATAATATACAGTTAGGAAGCCTAACTTAGAGAATGGTGGAGTTTTCTGAAAATAGGGAGTTAGAAGACTATCAGAAATAAGGAGTGACTACTGAGCTTCACGTTTTCGGGGAAAAGTTGTTTTTTTTCTAATGTGAAAGGGATTTGTTCCATCAATGTTGATATTTCACAGTAAATGACATGTCCTGATAATTGATAACTTAATATTTGCCAACAGACTGGACCACCTTAAAAAATTGTTTGTTTGCCACTTCCGACCCATACTTTTTTTACTTGGGTCAGTAAGTAGGTAAATTCTTTTTTTTTGTCATCCACATACATGTATACACATTTGGCTTAAATTCACGAAAAAATATTTTTTAAACATGGAAAGATTTTTGGTGTGTCGGTCAGAAGAACAACAAGAGAAATCTATAAACACAAAATTCTGCCAGTCACTATAAAACTTGTGATGTAAAATACTGTACCTATGTCTCAAGATCTTATCATTTAGTGTAATATAACAGGCTATTAATGTAATAAAGTGAACAGAGTTTGAACAACAATCAAGAAATTAATTTATTTCAGCCAAACGCAAATAGATGTTAATCACTTTGTTGTAGGAGTGCATGTTTTTCATGCAGCAAATTACCTCATAAATCACGCATTCCAATTTAATGCTACAAATGTAGCATTTATTAATATTCATGTCTTGTCTACAAATGTTGACTATTTGTTATTGTTTGTTATATGATTTCCCTGGAAACCTAACAAAATATTTCCTACAAATAAATAAAGTGTCAAAAATGAGAATTGATTTGTTGCATTATTTTTAATGCGATTATTTGGACTTGGATAATTTCTCAGTTGTTTCATAGAAAACAAACGAAAAACATTTTTAAGCACCAGACATTTGGTCCAGTGAAAATGCAAACTTCAATGGACTGAATGAACTTGTGGACCAAAAAGAGTACATACAAAATGTTCATGTTTTTGGCTAAAAACCATATTTTTCAAGAGTGATTAATATGTTTCATTTTTTTCATGAAGACATGCTCGAAGAAAAAGTTAAACGATATAAGCACTAAATTAATTTATTAAAACTTCCCGATGAATCACTTTTAAAAATATCTGGTTGACTCATAGTTATCATCGCATTATTCATGAATTCAATGATGATTTCTATACGTTTACAAAAGAAGCTAGGAACGAGACTAAATTAGCATCCTTCCTTGAAATGTGTGCTACTGAAAGTAATTATTGTAGTAATCCGAGGGAGAGGACTGTTTATAGCTCGTATACGATATTGCATACCCATATAATTTTGACTTAAATGCACGATATATTTGAATTTGTATTTAGCCATTGAATTGAAAACTGAGCGATTGTTGAAATTCGGTAATAACTTTATTGTTCATACCGAACAACAAAAACTGTTCATGATACATGATACAGGTAAGAGAAGTATTTCCATAGGAAAATATCTTTCTAAAAACCCATTCAACACAGAAAAAGTACAAATATAATGATACTCAGTTCTCTCCCTTCATATAAAGAATACATAATACCAGGAGTTGTTCCCCTTTCAAAGAATACATAATACCAGGAGTTGTTCCCCTTTCAAACTGATGGATGTCCCTTTCATAACTGATGTATATGAACTATGTATTATTGTTCTTGTTTTTTAAGTCTTAATCCGGTTGAGGTGAAATCAAGGTTTGGTGATATGGGTATCAAAGCATTCTAGTAAGCGGTGTTGGTGCTAGACAAAAAGGTATAATCTAGTTTACCATGAAATAGCCCATTTATATAACATTAGTCCAAATCCGATTGATGTCAAATAGAGGATGGGTGATATGGATGCAAGGGAATGGTTCTAGGCAACAGCTGTAAACGTACCAAAGCGATAGACGAAACAGTACAAGATGGACAGACAAGGTAATCACTATATGCTAGTGTTGTAAAATCGGACTTGAAAGAGAATCGATTATCAAATCAAATTGGAAAGGGTGTTTCGATTCACAATCGGAAAATAATCGAAAGCAAATTTATATCCTTATTTGACAAACTTATTTGGTTGTTACTTGTTTGTCATACAATATATAGCCATTAAAATCTGACACCCAAAGTACTTCCAGACTGATAACCTGAACTTCCCTGGACAAGGGAAAATTTCACACAAATTTTCTCAAATAACAGTGACCATCCTTGTTTAAAACACACAATGCCCGAAAGTAGTGGGAAGAAGACAGTTGCTCTAATAATGGCGGCGGTCTACCTACTTGTAACAACATCGATTTAACACCACTAACATCGATAGTCGCCGACGTCAAGCTGTCAGTATTATTATTCGATTATAATCGATTATCATTACATCACTACCATATGCCCCTGCATCATTAGATGTCAGGGTCATAAAAAAGACAAATATGAGAGACTGAAGATAAATTAGGAAAATGACTAGTAGTTAGACAAAACTAGAGATGTCACAAGGTAACAAAATACCCCCACATGCTGCAATGACCTTGGAGCTACAGTCATAGGAGTTGGTAGCGATACATCATCTAGTGGTGGTAAACATTTGTGGTAATTTATTTCAAAATCCTCCAATGAATTACCTTTGAACTCTAAGTGTGCCTTAATCTTGAAGCTACAGCCATAGGAGTTATGCGTTACACATCGTCTAGTGGTGGTGAACATTCGTGGTAAGTTATTTGAAAATCCTCCAATAAATGACAAAGTTATAGAGCGGACACGATTCAGGATAGGCAGTGACTTAAGTATAGTCACCACTTTTTTGTGGGGGTATAATAAAGGCAAGGTAAACAGGTATGTCCTATGTCAAGAATAATGCTAGTTTAGCAAATAATCAGAGTATGATCAGAGGGTAAAAATGTAAATTAGCCAACTATAGGGGTGTAAATACATGTAGAGTCAGATTAAATATCCTGAAAATCACATCTGGCCTACCATTTTTGCCAAACAATACCATAACTTTGTCATTTCTTGAGATATTTTCATCAAATAACTTTTATTTTGCTCAGAAATCATAGCTCTTTCATGACAGATAAATCCAGAAATATCTAGAATATTGTCACCCATGCAACTATAAAACCTAACAATCTTCACTCAACAAACATTGAAGAAAATAGTGACTTACCCTAGCTTCTATGATTTCTGGTAATACTGGCAAAAAGTTTTCCCTGATCTCCTTTGAGAGAGCTTTCTCACATCTTACAGTACTCTCCTTAAACCACTCAGCAAGATTAACCCAGTCATCTAGAGTCTCACACACAAGATGCCAACGGGTGACTGACTTAGATGGTGTAGGAGCAACAGCTGGCTTTTCAGGAACAATCAATTCCTCTTTCTCATTTTTCTCATCCTTTTCATCATTTGTCTGAACATTGACTGGTTCGCCTTTAACTCTGTTTCTTAAACCTCTTGTGCTATAATGACTTGTTTCCTCAAAATCCATTGGTTCATTTTCAGTCTTGATATCAGGTTTAGTGTTTTCTGATGCTTCAGTATCATCAGCGGAATCTTTATCATCAATAACATTATTTTCAACTTTAACATTATCATCATCTTCATGGACATCAGCAACATTTTCTGCTGACTTTTGGTCAGTTTCTAAGCTTTTCTCAATGACATCTTTATCAGGAGTAACTTCATGATTAGTTTCACTTTCTCCAACATCATTTTTCAAACTTACATCCATCTTCTTAGTATCATTAACTTCTCCTAAATCTTCCTTATTAATGTTTTCTTTAGATTCTTCTATGTTGCTTTCAACATGGTCATTTACAACATTGTCATCTTTTTCAGCTACAGAAGCTTCTGTTTCATTGGTTTTTTTAATTGCATCATGGTTCATTTCTTCTTCCTCACCTTTTTGGTTCATAGAGTTAGAATTATTGCTATTTTCTTCATTCAGACCCTGATCTTCTATTGAATTAGAATTATCCTATAAAAAACAATGTACAACATTAAATCA
Source organism: Lutraria lutraria (assembly GCA_964023205.1). Classification (NCBI taxonomy): domain Eukaryota; kingdom Metazoa; phylum Mollusca; class Bivalvia; order Venerida; family Mactridae; genus Lutraria; species Lutraria lutraria. The sequence goes on along the minus strand of OZ026846.1, from coordinate 24,620,442 downwards.
TATGAAATTCTGAGAAGTTTCTTTAGAAAAGGTAATCACAATGGGCTTCATCCAAATCTTGGACATCATAAACTTATAGCAATAAATTTACTGTGCCATTCATGACCAAGAATTTAATTTGCTTAATACATAGATTTACCATCCAATATGGCCATGATTTGATATCATTATCAATTATAAAGAAAAGAATTTTCAAGCTAGAAGTGTGCAGAGCATGAAAAATATTTTGAGGGGTACTCGTCCTGTAGGACAAGTGACATATAAAATCCACTCATCCTGCCCTTGATGTCACTCGTCCTACCACTACTTGCTAGAAAAAGCACAGTAGAAACAGTAAATGTATATAGTAGTTATACAAACACTTACTGAGCCTTTTTGATAATTTAAACAGCCAAATATACAACCTAATGTTCATTTCTGAAGCATTGGATTCCTTCATGACATTACACCATTTTAAAACTCTTCAAGGTTGTCAATGAACAACCTTATTATTGACAGTAACAGTGTCATAGTAATGCATACTTAAAGCTTGTAAGCTGTCACAATAGAATGGAGTTCAAAACAGCTAAGTAACTGAATATGAAATTGAAACAGACGACAGCAAACCGAAAATGATAAACATCTCAGAACAGTCTGGATAAATGCCAGACCGGGCCGTTTTACAGGTATCACGACACGGCTAATCCGAGTATAAATATTAAGTACCTCCTTTCATTTCTCAAATGATAACTATGTCCATTTCACATCTATTTTTTTCGTAAAATATACGCTAAAAGTACGAAGAGTAAATTTGATTAAGTATTGTCCATTTGATAGTAGTCTTTGCCGCTCACTGAGAGAACCGGGCGATCGGCATTTACTCCAAACCGGTGTCAAGGCTAATTTTTCCATCTGTCAAACAAGAAATTATGAACAGACATTTTGTATCGTTATTCCTCTGCAAGAGATTAATTTTGATTGATTTTTTGTATTGGTTTTATGACGCAAAAGCAACTCGTCCCATCGGATGACCGTAGCCGATTTTCTACTCGTGGATTTTTCGTGCCCTGGTGTGATATAATTCCTCATTCCTTAAGTCAGTCAGGAGTGATTCAATAGTTTGTTGCACTGTTTACTGTTACAATTGTGTTGTTTCTTGTGCTCCCTTGTCTTGTTCATTGTTTATAAAAAATATAAGTATTTGTTACCATATTAATGTAACATTACTCAATTTTAACAGCTTTCTCTAAGGTGACAACAATATAAAAAGTATGTTATATTTTCTGTTTGATAGAAGATTTGTGGTTCGAACTGTGAATCGTTGGCCTCTTCTTTTTGGATAGAGTTGGGTCATCACTAACCTGCAGATCTACAGTCCTACTTCTAATTCTATAACAACCAAAGAATAAACAAGAGGGCCAAGATGGCCCTATAACGCTCACATGACAATCACTGTTTACTCATTAGTACATTGTTTTGAACCCGTGACCTAGTTTTTGACCCCAGACCACCTATGTTAGAATTTGTCTTACATATCATTAAGACAAACAGTCTGACTAGGTTTGGTGAGGATACGATCAAAATTTGACATCTACAGTGTTAATAAGGTTTTCCTAAGATTTGACCTTGTGACCTGGTTTTTGACCCTAGGTGACCCATATTTGAACTTGTCCTTAATATCATTACGACAAACAATCTGACAAAGTTTGGCCAAGATCCAATCAAAACCATGACATTTAGAGCTTTTACAAGATTTCTACCTAAGATTTGACCTTGTGACCCAGTTTTTGAACCCGGCTGACCCATGTTCATCCTTGACCCACATATCATTGAGGCAAACATTTTGACAAGGTTTGGTGAAGATCCAATTAAAACTGTGACATCTACAGTGTTAACAAAGTTTTCCTAAGATTTGACCTGGTGACCTAGTTATTGACCCCAGATGACCCATATTTATACTTGACCGTTATATCATTAAAACAAACGATTTGACGAAGTTTGGTGAAGATCCAATAATAACTGTGAAATCTACAGTGTTAACATGGTTTTTCATAAGATTTGACCTAGCGACCTAGTTTTTGACCCAAGATGACCCATGTTCGAACTCGTCCAAGATATTATGAAGACAAACATTCTGACAAGGTTTCATGATCATCCAATCAAAACAGTGACTTCTAGAGTGTTCACAAGGTTTTCCAGCAATTTGCCCTAGTGACCTAATTTTACTACAGAAATTACCCATTTTCAAACTTGACCTACATATTATTAAAATAAACATTCTGACAAAGTTTCATGAAGATAAATTCAAAACAGTGATTTCTAAAGTGTTCACAAGGTTTTCCCTTATTTGGCCCTGGTGACCTAGTTTTTGACCCCAAATGGCCCAATATCGAACTCGTCCGAGATTTTGTTGAGATTAACGTTCTGACCCAGTTTTGCTAAAATTGAGCCAAAAATGTGGCCCCTAGTGTGTTCACAACAAAAAGTTTGACGACGCACGACGCCGGACGGAGAGTGACCCTAATAGCTCACTTTGTCACTTTGTGACATGTGAGCTAAAAATCTACAAACCTTCACATCTACTTCCATCTTCTGATCATCCACTGACTGGTCACAACTTTCTTTCTCACCCACAGCTTCATCACCATTGTCATTGTTGGTTACATCATTTTCATTTCTTTCACTAACATCATCTGTTTTAAAATTACTTCCCTTACTATCTTCATCATCCTCTTTTTCACAGTTGGCATTACTTAGATCTCTCGTCAGTTCTGCATTAGCAGTTGGCCTACGTGACGTTCTACGACCAGCTTCACTTATTCTTTGTGACATCTTTGATGTTTCAGATCTGACTGATCCAGCAGATTCATGACCACTGTCAACATCCATATCATTTTCTTCTTCTGTTTCACTGAAATTATGTGACCAATAAAGCATTAAATGTTAAGAACTATGGCCAAAACTAGCATAAATAAAACAAAGTTTGAAAGTTATATTATTATAAAATAAACTAGATTTATCACTAAAGGTGATGAATACCCCCAGATCAGGGCCCACACTGGCTCAAAAAAAGTTGGAGCCACTTTTTCGACGCAACGCTACATGACGCGACGCGAATTGCTGAGAAGGTACTTAGGACTGTATACCTTCACAGCAAAATGTAGTTATGAGTTAGCAAAGTTTAGCAGAACCAACACAGAACCAACACAAGATTACAATAATTTTCAAATACAGTCACCACTATTAAAGTCCTTTGGTGTTAACATTAACAAGCACAAACAGTCCAACATATTCAAAAGTAACTCATCTTATGTTTTGAATTTTATTTCATTCCATAACCAATTCACAAAATAAACACACAACAAGATAAAATATTTTTTTTATTTCAACGTTTTTCCGTAAAATACACGTTTCCGTATGACCGGAATTGGACCGTGGTGCGGGCGTTTATTCATGATTATGATAATTAGTTCTATTCGGCGATGTTTCGACTTTATCCATATACATCGATACGTAAAGCGAAAGTAGGTTTTTGGAAAATGATTACTTAGGTCAATCTGGTCGATTTAAAATAACAACGCGCATTTATATTAATCCGTCATTTACGTGCTTAATTGGACAGATCAACATAAACAAGCACTAACTGAAAAATAAGGGTAAGACCAAGTGCAATCTATGCCTCGCGGCAATCTCATTTGTTAGAGGTGCGAATTTGGCGATGCGAATCGCAATCAGGATTAACAATCATACAGTATACATGACACGCGACTTCCACAATTGATTTTTGAATGACTTAATTAGCGCCATCGGCAAAATGTCCGAGGACACATATAAACCAGTCTATTAAACTATTCTGGAGGTTAAAATTGAGATTTTGTACACTTTCGCCACTCGTAAATTTTTGGAGCCACTTTGGTCGGACTTTCGCCAATTGGGCCCTGCACAGATGTGGCCTTGACACAGTTATTGTTACATTTTACAGAGGGAAATATAATGCATTTTCATTTTTTTTAATACCTGCAAATTGTTGCTTAGAAATATCTCAACTAGTTTCTAAATAGTCATTATATAAACAAGAGGGCCTTTATCGCTCACCTGAGAAAAAAGGCCAATAATCAATGACCAGGTAATATAGTTTCCATCTTGTAAAACTCATTTTTACGTAGATTTTGAGATCAAAACCAACAATGAAGGTATAATACTGTTAAACAAGCTAAAACATAGCAAATTTTCTAATCCAAGGGCCCATAACTCTTGAAGTTGTGGTCTGATTCCACCCATAACTAAACTTATCCAAAACCATAAGGTCATACACATTCATTGTAAATATGATTAGGATTGGTTAATAAATGAAGGCACTAGAGTGTAAACAAGCTAAAATATAGCAAATTTACTAAGTCAAGGGCCCATAACTCTTGAAGTTCTGGTCCGATTCCGCCCATAATCGATCTTGTCCAAGATCTTTTGGTTATACACATTTACTGAAAATATGATGAGGATTGGTGAATAAATGAAGGCGCTAGAGTGTAAACAAGCTAAATATAGCAAATTTTGTAATTCAATAATCGAACTTAGGCCCCCCAAAAAAATTGTTTGTTTCCGGTTTCATGGTCTGAAAAAATAGGGTAGGTAGGTAGGAATTTTTTATTTTTTTGTAAAATATTTTTATCAGGAAAAACCAATCTACTGCTATATTTATATATGCATGTGTAGTCATACACACTGCTCTTAGGTACATTTGACAGGTGACAAGAGTGCAAGGTTAATTCCAAAAGAAACAAGAACTGAAATGTTTGAATTGTCATGTTATTATTTAACATATTGAAACAATAAAGATGATTTTTAATAGTATACTGTTGTTTTTGAGTTCAATGTTATAATCAGATTTAAATCTATGCAATAATGACAAATATTAACCAAATTAAAATGACTGTAGTACTCAATTCACTACCCTATTTAATACAGCAACATCGCCGACTGATAATTCCGGACTTACAGACGTTAGCACTACTAATTCGGCTTTCCGGTTGGCCGATTTTCGTGAACGAATTCGGAAGGGCCATCCTCTCAGCCTTACAAACATCTGCATATTTATGTGCGGAATTTAAAATTACTTCACATTTCTTCAATTACGTGTATAACTTACTTAATTAAATACAAATAACAATAATCTGCATGAATGTGCTTTAAAAAATCTGTGTTAAATGTCAAATTCGAAATATTAGACTTAAATTTTACGTCGCGTGAAAAAAACCGGTACGAACGGACTTTAGCCTCATCCAGTTCCCCTCTGTACACAAATACCGTCGGACAGTTAATTCTATATTGATCTTTATAATGAGTACCTAGAATTAACTAAAGTGGACTGGAAATTAACTCGCCAACGTTTCGTTGACATGCCAGCTTATTTAAACGTGTACTTAAAAATATTTTGAGAGTAGGCAATGTTTACCATGACACCGGCATTTTACCCCCATTATGCTAGTTTCGTTTTCAGTTGGGAAATAGTGGGGAGAAACAAATCATTAATGCACCTTTCAGAAAAGGTATGTTGGAATAATTTATACTCATATGAGTATAGAAACATGTTTTCTACCCACGGAATGGTTCACTTTGGTCACATATATATTGTAGTTATCGGGCCCAACGGGTTTTAAATTTGAGATTTTCCGCACACAAATATGCAGATCTTTGTTAGACTGAGCGGGACGGAGCCAAGTCGAAAAATGTCTCGCCGTCACAAAACAGTCTAATTAGTTGGACTATACAGACGTGCGACTTCCCTTTGAACATGCACTTGTGGCCAATCCATAGGCCAAAAATTTAACGCTTTTAACGTTAGTTTCGCATATATGGTTGGCTTGAAACACATCGAGAACTGTTAAGGAATTCCCGTATGACTTTAAAGTATTGATTTCTAGTTTATAGTGGCGACACTTTTCAATTTTCACGCCTAAAACGGAAGCCATGCTTGACAGATCAGGGTCATGCATACGCTCTATAATCAAGTAGGCTGTTTTAAGTGTCTGATCGATACTGGCGCGAAATAAACCCAAAGAACGAAAAGACCGCACAAGTAAATACCGGAAAGTGAATGATGGGAAAAAATCGGTACTCGAGTCTAATAAAAAGATTTAGGGTCGGCGCTTATTTTTAGGGTAGGTCGGGAAACCGGAAACAAACAAATTTTTTTTTACGCCTTAGCCGAGACATTGTGGCCATAAATTGTGTCTACTGACGTACGGACCGACCGACCGTAAAGCGTGAATCCAATATAGCCCCCATATATTTCATATCTGGGGTATAATAAGATCAAACATGAGTTCCCTGCTTTATTACAAGAATAGAAAGTCTAATTTGAAATTAGATATAAACCTGTCATAAGCAGATGGTGTTGGTAGGGGTTCCACCTTGTTTCTAGAATTCAAACTTCTTCTAGCACTACGACCTGGTTGTGAAGCTTTTGACTCCTCCATTTTCTTAGTGGTTTTTGTTTTACGAGCACTAGCTCGGGTTGGCTGTAAAATTTAAAATAAAGAAATGGAAGCGAAAAACGAAATATACTTGAATAGTATGTTTAAATTCTGAAGTCTGGTTTTGTTTGAATTTTTCAATAAATCATCTATCTCATAGATACAATAAACTAAGGCCATCTTCAACAAATTTTTGTTTGCTGTAAACTGACCCAGAAATTTTCAGTGGCTGGGTAAGTAGGTAGGTAGGAGATATTTTTCTACAACTCAAAATGCTATTTTTAATGAAAAAAAAATCCTGAGAGGCCAAATAAAAGTTGCCTAGACTAAGGGCCTTTTTTAGTGAATAGGTAGTGTAACAGTTACCACAAACAGAATATTTTATACGGATGGCCTTACTTTAAAACTTAATACAAGAAGCTGCAACATCAAAGTATCCAGATAAACAAGCATTCAGAACCCAAAACAAAAACATTTCCTACTGAGGGCTTTCATGACTGTGACCCTTAACATGGTGTTTTGACTCTCGAAATCTGACACTGCAAATTTGTACTCAAGGGTCAGACTGCTATTACGATGGTAGGACATTTTCAGATTTATTACATTATCTGCGGGGTTATATTTCATAATTTGACCCTCAACTTTGAGATCCTTGATTCTTATCATTCCAATTAAAAAAGTATACCTTAGGAGTTTCTTTCTTAGCAGGCGTTTTCTTGTTAGTTTTCTTTCCAGTAGATTTTGCAGGCGTTTTCTTGGATCTACCACGCCCTCTTACAGGTGTTCTTTCAACAATTTCCTCCTCCTCCTCATTATCCGATGAAGACTCTTCTATGTCGTCCTCCTCTTCCTCCTCAGAGGAGCTACTACTCTCAGATGAGTCACTAGAATGATAGTGATATATAACAAATGCAATCAGTTTACAACAAGTACCTGTAAACAAGGCCATCCATGGGAAAGACAAAATGTGGCCTCTATTGACAGGTGGCCTACGGATGTCATTTTGTTCTAAATAATCAATGACAGTTTTTAAAACAATGGTCTTTATTTACAGGGTGGCCCTTATTTGGAGGTGGCCACTACCACAGGTTTGACTGTAACTGAAAGTTAGATGATTTTCAGTTGACATACATGAAATTTCAAATATATAAAGGTAGAAATACACCACTGAAATCTATGCATGAGAAAAGAATCAATTATAAATGAGCACTAATTCAGTTCAAGCTACCCGTACTAACTTACAACTCAACAAGAACACAACATGTAATTAATCTCAATTTCACTCTTATAAAATAGACTGGTAGTTATTCATCATAGGCATATTTATTTTACAGTTCGAGATTTACTTAAAATGTAAGAGCTTAAAAATAAAAGATATAAAAATCCTATCTATGTCAGACCTGCCTCAGTGGTCGAGTGGTTAAGGTCACTTATCTCACTGATAAGAGGGTCGTGGGTTCGAGCCCAGTTCCGACCATGTCTCTTATGTGAGAAAGTAGACAGTTGCTTATGGAGGATGGGAGTCTAGTACTGGTTCTTCCCAGGAATGAGGGTTAACTGTCTGGCTAATGTGACTCTGACTGTTGAAAAGGGGCATAAAACTAAAAAAAAAAAACATCCATACCTCTCCTCTAAAATAATTTTCTTGTTTCTTAAACGTCCACTGCGTCTAGTGTTTGCTTCCTCGACTTTCTGAAGTGCTGCCTTTTCTAATTCTTTCTTCTTATCGTTCTTCTTCAAAGTACGGAGTTTTTTCTTTTCTTCCTTCCTTTGTCGTTTTTCTTCTTGTTTCTTCTTTTTTGTTTCAAGTCTTTTCTCTCTTTCTAATGCTCTTTAATAATCACAAGATAATAATTCAGCATCTTAAAGCTTTGGAAGAGATACAAACAAATATTTGTGGTTTTGCGCCTGTTTTCATAAGTATTCCTATTATATATTGACATACTGGTATGCAGTTAATAGGGTTCTGTACCAAACCTATAACTATAACCTTGACCTCCCTGAGTGATTACAACTTCTTGACAAGAATCACTCCTGTCAGTGATTTGAACCTCAAACCCCTAGCAGTGTTCAAACTAATTTTAAAACGCAAGCCCGAACTATGAGTGGACTATTGAAAATAGACAATTTACAACTAGCCCAAATACACAATTTTGAGGAAGTTCACTAGCCCGAATAGAAATTTACTAGCCCAGGGCTGAGGGCAAGTGGGTTAGCATAAAGACTGACCCCTAGGCTCCATGGATGGAACACTTTCTAGAATGAACTAAGAGGCTGAGGTTAGGAAGAAATGCAAAGAATCAAGTAAGGAGCTTAATTCCAAGCTAAAGAGCACTTAACCTAATTTCTGTAATATTTCATGTATTAATGATCATTCATAGAGTACATATAATTTAGACTTAAGTAAACAGTTGTTTGTGCTAACAGGAATATATAAGATGCTGAAAACTGTTTTGTCAGTCATGTAATATTAACAGTTTTTGGGTAGACTCACTATCATGGAGTTGTAACTTAACATGGTAATAATTAATAATTACAAGAATTGTGACAAAATGGAGGGGTGTCTGGAAATGGTCGAATAATGTTAGACCATTAAACAAGAATGATGGAGACCTGATTCTATGCTCATTAAGTTTAATAAGGATTGCATCAGAGATCAATCATTTATCAGAGCATATTAACACTTTAAATACAAGAAACAAGAAACGCGGCAATGCCACAAAACCAGGTTTTCCTAGGCTTTAATACCACAATACTCTTGAATTCTGCGCTAAGGCTTCATCAGTTTCCAGTGCAGCTAATAAGTAAACAGTGACCTTTACCCTATTGGCATGGAATGCAACCCCAAGTAAGCTACCTACACACAAAATTTCATTGCAATATCTTAATTCTTAATTAAGTTATTCGCCTAAAACTGATTTTCTATTTTTACTTTGTGAAAACCTGGTTAATAATAAATACTGTATCTGAGATGACTATTCTTCAGATGGCACCTGCAGCTTCATACAGAAGCTTTAAGAAAACAAAGGTATTGTAAACACTTGTATAAGAGGTATGTTTTTGACATCCAAAATTGGTCATAAACATAAGTGTTTTCATCAATTTCTTGGCTAAAAGATTATACAGTAAAACCCCGATTATTTGAATGTCACTGGGCCCTGAAAAATCATTCGGATAATCCATGGTTTCGAATAATCCATTTCAGTATGATGTACTGGTTGGAAACGATAAATTCCGTACGGTCCGTATATTGCAAGGGAGTTAACTCTCGTATGCAAACAAGACGTTACTTGAGTGATAATAAGAATAAAATAAAATGTATAACAAACACTTATTAATAATCCTTGGTTGAATGTATATGAGTTAACAAATGAAACAATAATTCTTGTTAAATAAACACCCGCGCATTTATGGGTTATGCAGAACACAAATCGACAGAATAATTACGGGTATGTCATTCTCACTTCAATTACTAATCGACTAAGCATCGCTATTGTCACATTCTAAAACAATTAAAGAGTAGAAGACGTAATGTTTTTATGTTTGAAACATTTTTTTACTAAATCATCATATTCTAGTTAGTTTTGTTTAATTGTGTTTGAATCCGTTTTCTTAATTTTGAATGACGCTGAAGTGCAAATAATTTCATACAGATCACCAGGTACGTACGCGTATTAACTTATTATTCCCGAGATCATTGTGAAATATTCGTAACTAACAATACGGTCAACTCAAAGATAATTAAACTGTTGACAGTTCTGAATTGATGTTACACATTGTTTGTCACACTACAGTCATTCGGCCATTGTTATCAATTGACTATTTCGAATAATAGGAGTGAAAATACGCGCATTCGTAACTTTAGGGACCAAATAATGTATTCGGATTACATCAGGTATTCGTAAAATCCGATTCTTATAACCGGGTTTGTTGTAGTTGAAATATATAGAAAAGAAATCGGGACCGTAGATTTTATTCGGATAATACCGGGTATTCGGATAATCGAGGTTTTACTGTATGTGTTTTATACATGAATATACTTTCCCCAGGATTTCTACTGATTTAGTAACTGCATCTTAAACATAGGTGCGACCTGTTGTGTTTCCAGCTTTGAGCCGATGTTACAAGATTTAACTAATAACATAATAATTTCAAAGCAGGGTTCTCAATAAGTTTATGACCAACAGGCCCAAAAGCTAGACTAACAGGTCTGCTAGAGGGGAGAGGGGGTCTGGGCATTTTCTAGCAATATTTTATAAACTTTTGAGATTCCTTATAGGCCCTAACACATTTCTAAGCGGCTAAATTGGCCTACAGTCTGCAGTTATTGAGAACCGTGAATAAGCCACACCATCTAAGGTTTCATGCCCAATTTAATCTCATAGTAATTCTCACGTACATGTAGTTATTACAGTAGGATATATGTATGACACAGTGATCTCCCCTTACTATTTACTATATAGGGTATACCTAATAAAAAATAAATTATACTACACGACCTATACAAAAGTGATTATGGTAATATGCATGTTTGTTTTGTCGTTCAAGCAATAAATCTTACTTCTTCTCCTCTTTTGTCACAGTTTTCTTTGGTTCAGCATCCTCCATATACAGCCTACTGCCGTAGAAGTACCAGTACAGGGCACCATCTTTATCTTTACCTAATGGTTCCACTCTCATACTGTCTCCATCAAATCCCTACAGAAACAAGAACTTTTATGTAGGTCTTTGAAATCGTCATACATTACCAGAAAAAAAAATTGAAGCACTTGAACTAGAGATAATCAGACAGTTATAACAAGCAATACAATGGTCAGAATTTCAAACAAAACAGACATTCCAGGGTTTTTTCAAACAGTACGCCCAGTCCATGTAACTTCATATTTTTCAAAGCAAAATTGTATCTTCTTGCAAAGCATTGCTCATTAGGATACATACCAAATGCCAGCGATGCTGATTTTAAATAAGTGTTTGAGATTAGTGATAACACAAGAGTCAAGAGCTAAGAATTTCTTTGTGACATCTCAACACTGGCTAATATTAAAGATGTATTTAGTGACTTGTCCCCAAACTCAAAATTTATCAACTTGAAACTGGGAAATTTTACAAGCAAACGCACCTTGATAACTTCACTGACATCTTCTGTATCCAGTCGATATTCACATACAGCATATATGAACTCCACCTTCTCTCTTAATGTAAGCTCTTTAAATTCTGATTTCTCTTTCACAGGATTGTCAGAAGAACTCCATTTATACTTAACAATATCTTTAACATACAAATCATAGTTTGCCACACTGTAATTGTAAAACAAATCAGCATTTAGATATAACTGACTATAAAATATTACATGTGCTATGCATTTTCAAACAAAATGAAAAACATGACATAAAGCAATTAATTAGCAACAGTGCTCCTTAAATAAATCCTTGTAATTGCAAGAATACTGTGCAGGGCACGAAAAATCCACTTGTCCACTCGTATTGACGAGTGAATTCATGGTCCGGACGAGATGAAAATCGTCTGCGGTCGTCCGACGGGACGAGCTGTTTTTTCCCTATAAAGCCAATATAAAAAATCAATGAAAAATAATTTCTTGTAGCGGAAAAACGATATGAAATGTCTGTTCAAAATTTCTTGTTTGACAGATGAAAAAAACACCTGCGCATTATGACGTGAATACACCAAGAAATATGTAAACACTGATCCACATGTGTATTGGTTCCCCGTTTCAGGGTACGATAAGGGCGTAAGCCGGGAAAATCACGTCAAAGTGCGCATGCGAAGGTGTTGCTTCCGGGTCACAGCATCGAAGAGAAATGAAAGTATACCAAGTGCATAAAATGCTTCGTTCTGACTTTTTCGGGAGTAATAACTTGAAGCGCTGATTGTAAGTAGTTGTATTTTTGTCCGACTTAATAATTAATACAATGTGTTTACAGGCTCCACCGCCAAAACGGTTGAATTAGTATGGGAATTTTACCGTTAGCATGTCGGTCCTAAGTCGGTCGACTAACGGTTTTATTGTGTTATGACATAACTGGACTAAATTTAAATGCGTGTCATGGCTGAAACTGTACATAAATAAGTAGATACACCTGTTGGGGTTATTTTGATAGCCTGGTTGTGAGAATTGCTTGAAATATGACTGAGTGACAGCCTTTTTTTGAGACCATATATACTTTCGGTTTTGTGGAGTCGCATACCTTTCTATAATATATTGATCGAAATTCTGGGAAAGTCAAATGGTGCTTAGTGGGTGGGGTGGCTACGTGCCCGGCACCTGTGACATTAGGTTGTATATTCGGCTGTTTAAATGATCAAAAATGCTCAGTAAGTGTTTGTATTACTATTATATACATTTACTGTTTAAGTGCTTGTTTAATTTACACTAGTGGTAGGACGAGTGACATCAAGGGCAGGACAAGTGGGTTTTATATGTAACTCGTCCTGCATGACGAGTGACCCTCAAAATATTTTTCTACCCTGCTGTGTACACTCGAACAAGATAACAATATGATTACATCACACTATTACAACATTTACAGTTGGAATTCAAACAATATGATCAGTACTCTTAGGTGATCTGTTATTACTTATAAGTTTCCTACATTTTAGGAAACAATAAATTTATAACTTTCTATTTTCACAAATTAATTTTAAGGAGGTAAATAGTCCAATTCTTCCATCAATTAATGCCTTGCCAGGGTTACTACCCAGTGATTTCTTCCTCGTCATGGTCATGTGCTTTTCCTACTAAGTTAACAGAACAGGTTTCATATGACAAATGATGAAATGTCAACCACAAATCTTCGAGACTTACGTGATATCTTTCCGTGCGTAACAACCATTCAGCAAACGACATATCAGATCTAATATGAATGCACTTCCTTCTTCAGTCTCCGTTTCCAAGAGAGCATCCTCCAAATCCTGCAATAATTTATTAACAACATAAATACAGTAAAACTTTGTTATTACGAGAATCAATATCACGAGCACTAGGCTTATCTCGAGAAGACCTTCAAGTCTTGACACTTTGTTCTTTCTTGTATATAAATTTGCATGTTGGATATCGTTCATACCTGCACATCGTCCTTTTTCTGCACATCATGAAAATTAGACAATAAAAGAACAAATCTTAATCAAGTTTAATCCATTTTATATTTTATCCTGCAAAAATCATTCAATGACACAGGCGATAATACTAACAAAAAACATTTTCCATGGTTTCATAAGATTAAATCAATATTGATTAAATGTGGTTTCCCTGATATTTGGCAAAATCAGAACATGCTGAATCCAAAATGGCTCAAACTTAGTATTAAACAAAAACTTAAAGATCTATATATCAATGACTGGTTTTCTGCCATGGAAAAATCTAAAAATAATACATTTTACAAAATTGTCAAAACTTCATTTGGCTATGAAAATTACTTATCAAACACCCCAATAAATCTACTATCCTTTATTATAAAATTTAGAACAAGAAATCATAAACTCCCAGTTGAAACAGGTAACTGGAATAAAACACCATTAAATTAACGTCTCTGCGTAAACTGTTCGAAATAATCGGAAATTAGGTGATGAATATCATTATTTGATTGTAATCTTTTTATTGATCAAAGAAATCAGCTTTTAAAATCTTATTATTGTAGAAACCCAAGTACATTTGAACTATCTCAACTCTTCAACAATGCGTCTAAAGCTGAATATGTGAAGTTATGTAAGCTCATTAAAATAATTTTGAAAACAGTCCACTGATTTAAATAAACCTCTTTTCGTTTGTTTTCTCTTTTTTGTGACTCTCCGGTGTCCATATTGGACATCATCTTTTTCTCTCTTTTCGTGTAAAGAATCTCAATCCAATGCACTCTACTATCGTATTATGTTTTATACTTGTTTATCTGTTTATATTCATTTTCTGCATGTTAGTATGACTATTTTCTAACAATGTCAAAGAGCCTCAACTAAAATGTTAATTGTGTACCTCATTTATTCATGTATCATGAAATGAGCGAATAAAAGTATTTTGACTTGACTTGACTTGAATACTTTGTTTTTCACACCTCATTAAAATTGGACAATAAAGGAGCCTTGTGACTTAAAATGACAAAGAAACTTGATTTGTTTGTTGCAAATTTGCAGACAACTTTTAATACCAAAGAGTTGACATATTGTGAGAATTTAATTACGAGATCTTAATTATTAAAACTTAATTACAAGTTTGAAAAGCGGATACCAGATACTAATAAAATTACAGATAAATATATGATTCACTCGTTCATTCAATGACTAAAAACCCGTTTATTACGAGCACCAGGTTTATCTCGAGCAAGCTATCTGGTCTGATGACTCCTCGAGACAACAAGGTTTTACTGCATTTATGAACATCATTCAGAGTTTTACATTAAAAGTTGTCCAACAGGTCAGGGTGATCATTTGACTCGAGCTCCCGGATTTTGATGCATGAAAATCTCAAAAGTATTGTTTTTGACTCTTCAAAAATATGCTGTGTGCATATACTTTAACCCGGGGGGAATTTCCACTAAAGCGTCAAAAGATAATCATCAATGCATAAATTACCCATCTTGTTCAACTGAGATCAGTATGTAAGCATGTGTTGTGTTGATGATTGGCCAGGGTCAAACATCATGACCTCCAAGACGTATTGTAATAAATTCTACACATGTTAATTAGGTTAAAAGTAGGTAGTACACATTCAGCAAAGATATGATAGTTAGTTCATAACATGTGTTTAATGACACTATAGAAGTCGATTGTTTACTAATAGGATCTATTGCATAGATAATATATAATGTTATCCATAAAAGGTTATGTCAATCGGCAAGTAAAAATCATTTTGCCTTTGTTTTTACTGATTTCAATATGTTTTTCAATGCACGCATGAGCTGTTAATTAATTTTATTTTAATTGTCCAGTATAGCATGTAAATGACGGATAAATAAAAATATGTGTAGTTTTGTATCAACCAGATGACCTATATAACCATTTCCCAAAAATTCTACTTTCACTTTACTTATCTATAAAATGAAGACGAAACATCGCCAAACAAAACTTATTATAATAATAACGAGTAAACGCCCGTTGTATGGTTCGATTTCCGATATTAAGTAGTCATATGGTGATGTATCTTACGAAACAAGAGGGCCAAGATGTTTGTACGTTTGTCCGTAAGATACATGTACGTCTCTGTTTGTCTATTCAATACCTGAATCGGACCGTACAACGGGCATTTATTCATTATTATTATAATTAGCTTTATTCGGCGATGTTTCGACTTTATCCTTAAATCGATAAGTAAAGCGAAAGTAGGTTTTCGGAAAACGGTAAGGTCATGTAGTAGTAGTTTAACTGATTCACACATAGATTTTCGATTTATTTCATAAATGTGATGGCCCTTTGCAATTTCTGTCTGTCTCGAACCGACATACTTGAATAAATGTCTACGATAGTAAATACTCGCTTTCCAAGGCAAGATGCTTATTGACCATGACTAAGATTAAGTGTCGGTAAATTAATCAAAGACTATCAGTTTAATTGATGTGGTTATATGCATTTTTTAATCCGATCGATAATGCCCAAGTTCAATTCCTTATCTAGTGTTATAAACAAATGTATACCGGTATAATGACTTGGTTTTGACACGAATGGTTCCGCAAGAAACAATGAGATTATACACGATCACATTATGTATGCCGGTAACCAGTCGTCAATACATTTACACGCGTGATTAAATATCGCCGCGAGCAAGCATGGATTTCACAGTTTCAACACGTTTTGATCGTATACAAAACGATAGGTGGTAGAAAATAGGTCCTTTATAAACGATGTTAGCATGATTTGTAGGGCAGGGTCTTTGAAAAAGGCAGGGCGTCTGTTTTTAAGGGCAGGGCGCAACGCCCTGCAGAAACGGGCTAGCTGGAGCAGTTTGTTGATCTAATAGCCAAGTGAAAATACTTGCAAACTTGGAACAAAAACACATTTACTTTTATACTGTTTAACATTAATCTTCACCCTGAAAGTCTTTTGTTTGGTGTTTCAACAGTTAGCTATATGATTTGGGCAAGTTGACTTTTGGAAAGGGCAAGTTGATATTTTGTTTCTCATCCAACATGACAAGTAGGTTTTAAAGTTAATGTAGAGCCCTGACGTTAAGTGCAATCATAAATTGCAATCGATTATTTGCATGTTTTTATTATTACTATTCACCCTTCACCAGCTTCTTTCATCTTTGCACACATTGCTTTATCAAATAAAGAAAAAGTTAGCAGCAATCAAGCCTTGCATCTCTAGCATGTTTCAGTAATTCAACAAAAATTCCATACAAGAATACTTTAATATCATATGAAAAGTTGTGTAATATCTGATGATTCTAGGTATCTTCAATCAGACTAATTGGATATGGAGTCAGGAACACAAATGCATATCTAAGTTCTACCAAGCTTTCAGAAATGAATAAAACATCATGAGTCCAGCTGAAGCTTAGTAATTTACATAAAGTTGAGAATGGATGAATTCATTTTACTTTGTACTTTAAACTCATTCTAAAAGTGTAATTGTTTCACTGTTGGGCAAGAAGTCTTATCAACATAACCCTAAAATGGGATTCTAATTAATTATCACTTTTATATTCTACGCAGACCTGTGTCGCAGGGTCATCTGCTCTGCTGAATATGTATATGTTGTGTGTATTATGTATATGTTTCTTGTGTCCGGTGTTGTATGTTCAGGGCTAGCGCTGGCGTTCGCTAATTGAGCCAATGGCTCAAAGAAATTAAAATTGGCTCAAGGAAATTCATTTTGGCTAAAATCTCGAAAAAGTATGACTTGCTTTTCGGAATCTAAAGTCCGAAAATAGAACACTCATTTGCGCGTTGGTCACATTTTAATTATCTACTTAAACATAATACCCAAACTAATCCTGATTAATTCAGAAATCAATTGTGGAAGTCAATATAAACAAACCGCATGCGGCAGTCGTGTGTAAATGATGACACGATTGTTGATCACAGCGTCGCCAATTTCGCACCTTTAACAATGAGACTGCCGCGAGGCATAGAATGTTCCGATTTGAATTTGGTCTGCATCTTATTTTTCATGACAATTACTGACCGTTTATGGTTCACTGCACTGGTATACGGATTAAATTTAGATTTATTAGCCGAGAACACGTTACGATTTTCTGAAATCCTACTTTCGTTTTATCTATGCCATACTTAAGCATAAAGTCAAAACATTTCGTTTTTTTTCCGGTACCAAAGTTGTACGGGTCGAGACGTATCTTACGGAAAATTAATAGAGATGTGTTACTTATGAATTTGCTCGACTTTTGTGCTCGTTAACGTAAATCTATGCATATCTGTGTGTATTTGTATCTTTTTACAATTTAGAAATAAAATTAAACGTGAAAGTTTTCTGTTTTTTGTTTATAATGGGGAGTATTATACCCTACTACAGGCCAAACTATGTATATGTAGTCATGTTTGCCTACATGTATGCATTTTAAATAAATTCTCTATAAAACTGAAACATTCTTCGTTCTTGTAATAAGGTTTTGATGATTTTCAAAAAGAACACATGGAGGTAGCTTACCTATTCAGCAGCAACAACTTTTAGCAAGGGAATGAGTTTTAGGAAAGTATGAGTAGAAATGGTCATTGTATGATATGGACCTGGTTTCAGCATATCTTTTGAGGATTTAAGCAATAGATATCGTAACAAACTAATCTAATTTAAAGGGGCATGCCCTGGAACTGAAGCGTCTCGAATATAAATCAAATTGGAATCATTTGAATGCCTAAATCAATTAATGAAAGTCCTGTAAAATATTTACGAAATGTCCCGCTATTTGACTCAAAATACACATTTCAAGATTTACCAAACCTGCCGATTACGCCTTAGAAAATATTCGTCATTTTCATAACTCGACCCTTTCGGGATCTGTCAAAAGCGGAAAAGATGTCAACAAACTGTGAAATGGTAAGTATTGCTCATGTCATGTTCACTGTTTGCGACGTAAAGAAATTAGATTTAGCTGGTCTCAAAATTCATTTTCGCCAAGGGGGGCTTAGCCCCCCCTATTACCCCCCATAAGGGCGCTGCCCCTTAACCCTAGGGTGCCTGCGGCCCCCTGACCCCCGGCTAAAAGAATTGGCTCAAGAGAAAAAATTGCCAGTGCTAGCCCTGATGTTTAAGTTATTTCTTCACAGTTGTTCTTCACTAACTCATCAATTACCTTCTGCTTTTATCCATTATTATTCATCCATTAACCACCTCATTTCCTTCATTATCACAATTCCAGGGAATCATTTTTGATTCATGTTTGATTCATTACTACCGCGCATTAATATCATTATGGGCGACTTGAGCGTGTCCTCGTGCCTAGCGCAATCGGACGTTTGTTTTAGTGAAGAATGGTGGTTAAAACTGTTGTCTTGTTTTTGTTATAAATTTATTAAGTAAGGGATATTTTTGCAGCCTCACAAGAAAAGTATAGAACCCAAAGAGTGCGACACCTGTAATTCATAAAAAAGGAATGCGACTCAGATATATTATTTATAATGCTGTTTTATGCTAAAATTTCATACAATGTTGAATAACACTAAATTAACTTTTTACTAAGTCATTAAAGCATAATCAAAACAATATGATTGTGTTACCAAATAATGTTTGTTTACATGATTTGACAGTAAACGTTCTTAAGCTTGAAGGTTAAAATGAACAATCAAAAAAGAAAAAAAAACAGAGAAACGTCAAGATAAGTGAAACATGTCAATGGGCACAAATGACATCTCGTATGCACCTATTATGCAATAAGAAACCAATGAACACTTATTGTATGTGGACTAAGATACATGTCTAAGGGTAGATAACCATGTCATAACTCTTGAAATTACCTCCCTTTTGCAATAAATGAATGAAACTGAAAATAGAAAAGTGGCCCTTAACATCGGCAATGTCATTGAAAGAATCATGACATAAAATGTGCAGAGGATAGGCTTTTGATAATATGTGATATATTTAGTGAAAAGTAGACGTTAAATATGACGAAATCATCAGTTACCTCTATGTCAAAATCTGTCAAATCGAATGCAGTTCTAAACAAGGAGCAGAAGTGGGCAATGCTGGGAACTTCCCACCATGAACGAATTTCTGAAAGAAAATAATAATTGTTTAGGATATTATGTCGAAGAGGTACGTGAAGCATCAGTGCCGATGCACAAAACCATCGAACCATTCGAGGAAGAGTGAAATTTCAGCGGTTTTCTCTGCACTTACCGTCCATCTTCCATGCGTATAACAATCGACATGCGCACGCGCAATGATATCGGTTTGACTTCCGCTCAGGTGTTCAATTGACTTTTTGAGATATTGACTTCGAAACTCTTATTGCATTGCAAACGCACTGCAACTTCAAATTCAGATTGTAACATAGACTTGTCAGTCGCAGAAAACAGGACTTAAATTAAAATTGCAAATCTCGACCCAATTTTTTGAAGGGAAGTCTGTGAACTGCATTTCGGGATATATCCAACATGGCTGACATAGGAAAGGAGTTCATTCCCAGGTTGTTAAGTTGTCTATTTCTAATTTGATTCTGGATTTTGTGGGAATAAGAGATTATCAGTACTCACAGCTTATAAAAACTATCCGTATGTGCGTTTTTTTCGGGATGTATTCTTTGTCATTCTCCGTTAGAGAGATAACACGAATGTAAACAAAAATGTTACCTCTCCTCAGTTCTAAAAATAAACAAGCAAAACAGAAACAAAACATGGATTTTTTTCTTAGCTGCGTTATTCATGATGGGTTTTCATTGAAGTACATGAATGCAACACATGAAGTCCTTAACTTATGTCATTATTTGCCTCAATAGTTAATTGCTTTTCAGTAAAAATTTGACATTGCTGCTGATTGCAGTTACCTAGCAAGTAGCCTGCAGTATGGTTTGGATGATTTGTCTGCAGTTTTAGAATGGCTTAGAACAATACATGATCTCTTCAGTGTGTTGATAGTAACAATGACCATCATCGTTGACAGGGCAATAAAATTGCAGTGGATTGTGGTGATGCTCACTCCTAATCGCAGTGATGCTTATTTCTGCTTCAGTCTTAATCAAAAATTATAATTATTAATTAAGTGTTGACATGATAATTTAGCACCTTTGTACAGTTAATGAACTGAAGTTGAATAATATGTAAAAATTCTCTTGACCAATCGGTAGAATCATTCTAAGTGGATTACGTCAAAGACTGAACAATGTAATGTGAGAAAATGGAAACAAGTGTGTTCTTTTCTAATAGTTTGTTACAATGTTCAGAACTTCCCACTCTCGTAAAATATTATGTAAATCACGCAATTAAATCACACATGTAGGTCCCTTTAAAAAGGTTAAGTAAAAGTTAAAACCTTCATTAATCATCTTTATTAAGAAGTCATCTGTAAAGGTCAATATTTTCTCTCCTACTTGTTGATTTGGAACTTAATGAGCATGTTTTAGACACTGAGATGCTTGATATATGGACCATCGTGACACGCTCAATATACCTATGTACTACGGATCAGATATAAATTTATAATTCATCCAATGCATTGGGGGGGTTGGTACAGTACACGCATCGTGGGTTTTCCAATTTCCACCCAGCCACCGCGTCAAAAATAAAATTGAGGTGGCATGTCACCGTGGCGTATCCGTGGACAGAAATTGCCACCCTAATTGTCACCGTGGCCATTTCCCGGTACATCGTAAAATTGACGGTCACAGTGGAAACACCGTGGTCAAAGTGGACGAACGCAGTGGATTCACAGTGTTTTTTTTACTGTGGTTTAATTTTTTGCTACAAATTTTAAACAAAGTTAAAAAAAATAATCATTTCTAACATGGACTAGTACATATTTTTGAGACAGCGAATTATATACCTGCAGTATACGCAATTACATGGCTGATTTATATGCATTACTAAGCTGCTACTTGTAAATCCAAATTTGAATCTGAAATTTCAAAAATGGGTTGGCAGTGTTTTCTTACAAACTTAACACATTTATGAAGTGATTTTCAGAAAATGACGTATAGTTACTTTGCTAAGTTTTGTCACCAAATTAGACCAAACTGTTTCAGTTTCAACACTAATTACACCTTAATAAGGAGGGTACAAATTCTCTCGAACAGTCAATAACAATACATATTGATTGAACCGGGGTTTACAGCTAGAAGTAAATGGAGGTTAATTTGCCAGTCAAGGTCAGTTTGGAAAACAAACAACCAATGAAAATGCTAGCATTCATCAATCACCTGCTAAGCACATGCTATTGCTAAGCATCAGTTTCGACACAACTTCATCAGAACAATGTGTGTAGATCGATATTGGGATTAATTAAATTGCACTAAAGTCTGACCTTGTTGACATATTACGCGCTTAAATTAGGAAATTCCTGTTCAATATATGGGAGTAAAATATTAACCAGAGAGCAAGATATACGTCCATAACATCATTCATGACATCAGTTACATTAACTTTAAACTTTGTTAATTTCAACAGTGCTAAAAATAGAAAATCAATAATACTCATTTTAATAGTTCAACTCTGACCAGTTCACCCCATTTGTGCAAAAATACGCGCATACTTTAATTGTTGTGTTTTAGTGCTGTGCAAGTGTCTGAAATTTTTTTTTTGTTTCTCAGCCATTAGTTGGATATTACGGGTAATTTTAGGACCCATATTAATTTTGGTCGACTTATACGGTAATTGTTCCACGTTCTTATCAATTTTATTCTTTTGTTTTCAATACATCGTGTCGCCACCGTGTTGTCACCATAATTTGTGTTGTCACCGTGGATCACGGTGGCATTGGTCACGGTTGCCGTCCACCATAATTTAAAGATCTGGGTGGATTCACGGTGGCAAATTTTGTGTTGTCACCCAGAGTCGTCACCACTGTGACGGGTGGAAAAAGGAAAACCCACCTTGTGTGTACTGTAAGTAGAAAACTGATTTGAATCTGAACGAATAGCATTGGTATGCATGTGTGGAATGTATTCGACATAGTTGAGCTGAGCGGGCACTTAGGGATTTTTTTGGATAAATTTTATAGCCGAAATGCGGTCATATTCCCAATAGAAAATAGTATCTTTTTTTCCCAATTCACAAACAAAAATTCCAATAAATTTTTTTTTAAATGATTTTATAAGTTCATTAACATCACTATTGGTAGTACCCGGTAAATACCTTATTCTGCTACTGTCTATGGGAGAATAAGTAGAATTAGTTGAACATTGCAAAAATTGTAGCTATACATATTCCCCAATTTCGATTAAACACTGCAAAAATTCCCAATCCTAAGGGTAATCCTGGGTATGTGTCGTATTCCCAAAATACAGAGAAAAAACTCTGCTAAGGGTGGGGCATGTGGGTCGCTATCATTAAACCCAAGCATCTGTGGGAGATACTGCCGCGAGATCTACATTTAGGCCAGTCTATTTGCCCAGGACTCGGTGCAATTCGGTTTGTCAAATTCCAGTGTCTCTGTTACACCGTCACTTCTATGCGAACCTTTTTTCTTAGTACTAAATGTTGTCAACACCGGTTCGGGGAGCCGTTATGCATAATTACGTAGTCTTATTATCAAATCACACAACAAGCGTTTTAATATGAACAACCAAATTAACATAAAAAAATTAATTACAATGAAAAATATCTTCATATGAGGTATTACAATTCGAATTATAAAAAAAAAAATTCATTGACACAGTTGTCAATACAGCAACATTACTCATTAGCATTATTAAACTAACAACATACATAAATTTACACTAAAATAGGGAAAATGCAATTCTTAAAAGTAACACGTGAAATGAATTAGCTTGCTGAAATATCAATTATCATAACTGGCGGATATTCCCTTCCATAAAGGAAAACCATTCCATGTTTTTAGCTCACATGTCACAAAGTGACAAAGTGAGCTATTAGGATCACTCTCCGTCCGGCGTCGTGCGGTGTGCGTCGTCAAACTTTTTGTTGTGACCACACTAGGGGCCACATTTTTGGCTCAATTTTAGCAAAACTGGGTTAGAACGTTAATATCAACAAAATCTCGGACGAGTTCGATATTGGGCCATTTGGGGTCAAAAACTAGGTCACCAGGGCCAAATAAGGGAAAACCTTGTGAACACTTTAGAAATCACTGTTTTGAATTTATCTTCATGAAACTTTGTCAGAATGTTTATTTTAATAATATGTAGGTCAAGTTTGAAAATGGGTAATTTCTGTAGTAAAATTAGGTCACTAGGGCAAATTGCTGGAAAACCTTGTGAACACTCTAGAAGTCACTGTTTTGATTGGATGATCATGAAACCTTGTCAGAATGTTTGTCTTCATAATATCTTGGACGAGTTCGAACATGGGTCATCTTGGGTCAAAAACTAGGTCGCTAGGTCAAATCTTATGAAAAACCATGTTAACACTGTAGATTTCACAGTTATTATTGGATCTTCACTGAACTTCGTCAAATTGTTTGTTTTAATGATATAATGGTCAAGTACAAATATGGGTCATCTGGGGTCAATAACTAGGTCACCAGGTCAAATCTTAGGAAAACTTTGTTAACACTGTAGGTGTCACAGTTTTGATTGGATATTCACCAAACCTTGTAAGAATGTTTGCCTCAATAATTATGTGGGTCAATGTTGAACATGGGCCAACCAGGGTCAAAAACTAGGTCACCAGGTCAAATCTTAGGTAAAAACCTTGTAAAAGCTCTAAATGTCATGGTTTTGATTGGATCTCAGCCAAACCTTGTCAGATTGTTCGTCTTTATGATATTAAGGACAAGTTCAAATATGGGTCACCTAGGGTAAAAAAATAGGTCACAAGTTTTAATGTTAGAAAAACCTTCAGATGTTTTAATGAGTGAACAGTGATTGTCATGTGAGCGACATAAAGCCATCTTGGCCCTCTTGTTTATTTTTTATTGATGTACAAATGTAGAACAATTAATTTTCTTTCAGACATATTTGAAGAAAGTTATGGACCCAGAGCTTTACAGAAATTCCCTGGCAAGGTATGCCAATCCAGATATCAGTAGTCTTCTATCTGGAGAAGCCGCTCTGTCACAAGGTAGTTTTACTTATAATGGATAAATTTGCCATGTCTCAGTTTATTCAGAACCACTCATTGTTTCTAATGGTTAGGAAGTGATGACTTATCATAAAAACACATAGTAGACCCTTTGCCTTCTTAGAGATTTTAGATATATCTAATTATTAATGAAATATGTTAATATTTGCAAATGGGATTATATTAATTTTGTGATATTTGAGTACATGTAATAAAAAACAGTATGATATTGAGAATTTTAAGAGGCTTTTTTTTCATCATTATTCAGGAATTGGTTTTGGAGCAGCATTTCCGCCTACAGGTCAGTTGAATCAGATGACTGCTGCCAGATCATTTGGTCCCCTACCAGGATATGCTGGACATGCCTTACACACTGACACTCACCTTCAGAACATTGCCTCACAGGGCTCATACAAGGGGTTACAAGTTGGTCAGACAACATTTCCTGATCCTTACGCTGGATTGCGGTTAACATCACAACCAAACAGTATTCCATCTTCAAAACCAATGTTCGGACAGGAGTCCATTTCTCAAGCTGGTAATGCAGATTCTGGACACAAAGCATGGGGACTATCAAATTTTGTTCCATCCAATACCAACATGTTGGTCCATGCTGCTGATCTGTCAAATTCTGATTTTCCTTCATCTTTGTCCTTATCAAGTCCACCATTACTTAATCCTCCTCCAGCTCACTCCTCAAAGACTAACCAGCTAAGCCAAAGGTTACCATACTCAGGAACAGAAGTATTCAGTCGCACCAGCAAATCACCTCCTGGACAGTTAATGTATGAGAATCGTGCCCAGTCTGCCACACCCGTGTCCTCGCAATCCTCTATGTTTAACTATGGTCAGAATCAGTCATATCATCATAAAACTAACGCCTTGCTGGAGTCTATGAGTTATGATCCTGTGAGTCCCGCAACAACTCCAGGACCAGAACATTCTAATCCAAACAATCACAACCAGACACATCAGCAAGCTGAGCATTATCCATCTCTCCAAGATCTAGCTTCAATCAGTTCTACACAACAGAAGCTAGAAGTCAATTCACAGCACTCTATACAGAAGAGGCCTTCTCCTATTATGCCTGATCGACTCAACAAGATACAGCAGCACAAGAAGTCTGTGAACCAGCAGGATGTATATAATGGTTCACCACATATGAGACAGAGTCCTCAACAGTCTAATGTTGGAAGCCCACACATACAAATGGGAAGTCCACAAACTCCAATGCCTAGTTCCACTATGGTTCAAGCACCGCCTCCTGTTCAGGCACCTGCTGATTCTACAACTAAACCAAAAAAGTCAAGAACTAGAAAGAAAAAAGACTCAGTGAATGAAATTAAGACAGATCCAATGGGTCAGACATACAGTCCTCAGTCTGTCATTGGCTCACCAGAGATAGGGCCACATAGTGGTAATAGTGAATATATGGCTAATCAACAGAGTTCATATTTGTCAAACAATAGACATCCAGTGTTTAGTAGTGCAAGTGAAACATCTCATAATCCATCATTAATGAACACTTCCATAAATCAACCCATTGGGAGGGGCCAAAACCAGCACTCTAGCTACCCTAGAAATGTGCCTTCACCAAACCTTGGCCCCTCTCAAAACCAGAATCAGTCGAGACCCCCTCCTCAACAATCACCCTTGATCACTCCTTTCCATAGCACTCCTAACAATACCCAAGCAGGGTTGACATTTTCTGTGTCTGATGCATTAGAAATGAGCCGGGAGGCTGTTTATGCAAACCAAGGTTTAATCGAAGGTTTTGGTAATATGCAGGAACAAACTTACAATATGCCCGAGTCTTATGCTAGTCAGTTAAATATGGAAGGAATGCGTAGATCTGATCTATATAATGGTAACGAGGAACAGGTATTTGTAAACCCATATGGTGGACAATTTGTTAGTCCTAATAGTGTGTTAAATATGGATATGGGGCCAGTGAATAATCTAAATCAACCATCTACAATTGATGAGGTGGCATTTTCATCATTAATGAACGATCCATACGCTCGTGATGGGTCTGCTGAAAAAAGACAGCAAACAAGTGATAAAAGTTCGCCTTATTATTCGCTCACTGTGAAAGTGGAAGCTTCTCAGGATGATGATCTCTCTCACCTTGCTAAACCTGTTGTTGAGAAAAAAGACTCAAGAACGACTTCAACCAATCCTGCTCAGTCGCAGTCAACGTCTCAAAGCTACCCTCCACCCGCAGCACCTAAACCTGTTGTAAAAAATGCAAGTGGTGGTACTTCATTCATGGATTCATTTCTAAGTTTTCTGCAAGGTAAAAAACCAGAGACTCTATCTAGTATGAGTAGTGCCATAATTCATAATAAACCTCAGTTACCAAAGTATGTTCCTGAACCTCCGCGACCAAAACGGACAGAACCTCCATCAGAGAGAAGTGCATTTATTGATAAAAATTCAAAACATTTTGATAAAATTAGTAAATCCTCTGATGTAACGTTTTCTGATAGTGATGATACCGACGATGCTGATGCTACAGCAGTACAAAAGGCTATCTCATCCTTAAACAATGATAATGATAATGTCAAAATTAGCACAAATAAAATGGGTAGATTGACAATGAAAATAAATTTAAACAAAGTGAAAAAAGCTGAAGAACATGCTAGATTGAAGACTGCTAAGCAAAGAAGGCCTTCTAACAAATCAAGGAAGAAGTCCGGTTCTAAAGAAAAGAAATTTGGTCTCGTGGATAAGGGTACGGAGGGAGGGTTCTCCTCAGGTGAGGAGACTCTGGAGGTGTTACCTGCACGCCAACTATCATCACGGAAAGCCAAAGAAAACATAGGTGAGTAATCAGTTTGGTTCAACATGATTTTATGCTAATATCTGTTGATGTCTTCCAGTTCAAACATTTTTTAAACACTGCATTCTATATGCCTAAATGTATGCTACTAATGACAAAAATTGACTAGTTCTCATGTATATACAATTTTATTTGGAGGCTGTACATTTTTGTTAGCTCACCTGGCACAGAGTGCCAAGGTGAGTTTTTAGGATCGAGCTATATCAGTTGTCGTCCGTCCGTCGTCAACAATTTCTTTAAACAACATCTCCTAAACCAATTGGTCAATTTCAACCAAACTTCACAGGTGTGTTCCTTAAATGAAGCTCTTCCAAAGTCATTCAAAGAATTTCATTCCATGCAGAACTCTGGCAGCTACAGTGTATGGCAACCAGAAGGATTTTTTTTGGAAAATCTTCAAAAATCTTCTTCTCAAAAACCAGAGGACCTAGACCTAAGATATTTTGTGTATAGCATTGCCTAGTGGACCTCTACCAAGTTTGTTGAAATTATTGCCCTAGTGTCAAAATATGCCCCGCCTAGGGGCTCACTTGATTTCATTTTGCTTTATATAGAAAAATCTTAAAAATCTTCTCCAAAACTGCATGGCCTAGAGCTTGGATATTTTGTCTGGTAGACTTCTACCAAGTCCGTTCATATCATGGCCCCAGGGTAAATATTGGTCTTAAATATTATGCAGTAACAGACAGAATGGAGCCTAATAATTTGTGGGATCTAGTTTGTTTGTTTGTTTGTTTGGTTGGTTGGTTGGTTGGTTGGTTGGTTGATTGATTGATTGAGTTTTATGGCCCTTTTACAACTGTCAGTTGTACGAGCGGACAGTTCACCTAACAATCGTTCCTGGGAAGAACCAGTACTAGACTCCCATCCTCCACAATAGGTTACAATGATTTGATGTCAGCGACCTAACCACTCTACCACAGAGGCGATTTTCTAGTTTAAAATTAACTGCAAAACTGATTGGAATAAAAAAAAGCTTTGTTAATATTTTGGCTGGAAGAACTGTAGTCTTTGATTTATATATTTGAATAAATGTTATACAATGTAATGTATTGTACCTCATGATTACGCCAATAAGTACTCACTTACATGGATACTATACATTGTATATTATAATCTATTCTAGCTCACGTCATGTCTACTGTTGACTTCTGTAAGGGAAACAACTCATTTGTACAGGATACATACTCATTTGTTGAGTGATCTCCCTTATTTAAATGTGTAGCTGTCTGCTTGGATCTATTTTTAGACATAATCAATGTGGCATAATGCAGCGTGTCTGCATAATCATGTAAACTCACACACAGTGTCTGGACTAAACATTTTCACTGTTGCACCGCTGCACAAGAAATTCGTGCAACTGACAGGGCTGTTTTAAGTGAATTCCTGCATTAAACTGTTGTATTGATCCTAGATTGTGTGTGGACAAGTTTTCATTGTCTGGAGTTTGTGCATCTAAGTTATGGATGAGGATTTATCAGTGAAAATAAGGCCCCGTCGGGCAGCTAAGGAAAGAGTTGAACAAGGTGATGGTCGAGCTGATGTAATTGTTTAGGTCTACTGTTAATTTAGTTGTTGTGTGCTAGTTTTGAATATATTCAACATTGAATTGTTTCTAAGGGTTAATTATTTAGGTCAGGGGTTGTTTAAACTTTCACTGTTTTCGATTTCCTTCACAAAAGTGTTTCATGAAATTACATTTAAGGTCTGTATAGATTGTACAAAATGTTTGCTGTCATTTGTAAGTGGTCATTGAGAAAAGTTGTTGAAAGTATTATACAAGACTTTGTGATCTTGTTTTTATCAACAGAGTTGTCTCCCTTCCTGGATGTGATTGTTTTTTTTACTGAAAATTGTGCAATCTGATTAGCAGCCATTTGTTATTCTTCAGTTGCTCACAGTTTGGGCTTGATATTTAAGAATTAGTTTGAACTCTGATCTACAAGATTTCTTATACTGTTGTAACTCTACATTGAATGGCATGATTTGTTGGCACATTTTTGTATTTCATAAATATTGCAGGGCCCTAGTCGCACTTTAGGGGAAGGGGCCCAGGGCCCTCAGGTAGGGGAATTTTGCTTCATTTTTAGGAAAAAGGGGAATTTCAGGAGATTTTTTAACTGCTTTATAACCCTGCAATAAACATTTAAAGCTTAGAAAATAGCTGTATTTTAATAATTATAGTGTACATACAGTAAGGCTGATAATAAAAATTAGTTAGTTTGGAGTGCTCCGACCCAGGATTTTAGCACTGGGTAGGTAAGGATTTTTTTTACTATATAACAATTATACTATTATTGCCCCATCCCCATTTAATTTTATTTATTTGCTAAAATATCTGTGAGTAGGTAGGAGCGCTCCAAATGAACTTATATTTATTTTCAGTCTTGATCAAAGGTTATTAACTTAATATCAACCATTTAAGTCAAACATACACATGACCTGAATCAGATTTGTATTTTCTAGAGGGGAATTTTTATCTAAAATAGGAGAAAAAAGTATATTAATTTAGGAGGGCAATGTGGCCCCCAAAAAAGCCCTCAAATATGGGCCCTGTATTCGACCCCAAAAAACGTCAAATGAGGGCCCTGTATTGCTTTTACTTTGATAATTGTGTTAATACACACTAGTGTTAAGTTGTTAACCACCTGCATGATGGTGTTATCAGGAAATGATTTTGATTTAATGCAGAAATATTTAATCAGTTATTTCCTATGTCTGACTGTCATTGAGTTTGAATTTCGTCAATGTTTATTGTCATGACTCATAATAGATCGTACATTCATAATGTATCCAGATTTAGCTCAGCTGTCTATTAAATCTTTTTGTAATAATTGTTGTTTGTGTGTATCTGCCGTTAAGTTGTACATTAATGTAATGTAGATTTGGAGATTCTTGTAATGTTGACATTGAAAATTGTGTCAATTGTCAAGATTGCCTTAGAGCACAGCACCTTAGTTGTTAAATCTGTGTTTTGTTTAGTATTGACAGATAGTGGTACAAGTAACAAGGAAGATGTTAGGTGTGCTACAGGTAGTAATACTTGTATAAATCTGATTTGAAATATCATTGGACCATGACAGATTCAGACAATAACACAAACTGTTTTTATATTCTTACATCTATGTATTTTTGCATTAATGTCTCAGTGCATAATGCATTTGTAGGTAAATACGCTGAGGACAATGATTCAGACTCAGACACTCTAAAACCAATCAGAAAACTTGGTGAAGAAGAGGCAGATGATGAGAAGTATGACTCTGATAAGGATCCAGCCTGGACACCATTCAATGTGGATAAAAATGTGCCTGCTGCCTTGAATACCATGGATGTAGATGGTAAACGAAAAAGAATGAAGGGTAAAATTAAAAGGTGAATACTTCATGGATGTGGCTCTCAGTTTTTTATTGCATTGTATGAAAAAGTAATTAACAAATTACAATCATTACTTGTAGACTTGCTTATATTTGTTTTGTATCATAAAATGATGGGTAATTCTGGACTGGATTTTCTCATTTGTCAAATTTAACTATGAGTCTTGCGATTTTTATGAGAGATTTAAACCTACCCAGTATTCAGCTAATATCTTAGCTTATCAGCTACACTGTTCAGTGAAAGTTTACATTGGTCAACAAGGTACCAGATGTAGAACACATTATGTATTGGAAATCAAATGGTTGGCATTTATGTTGGTCTTGTAAATCAAAATGTCCCACATATTGTTATAAAACAAAATACTGAAACAGTCCATTGGTGTTGGATTAGATTGTGAATCTGACTAAAATCTGACATATCTGACAAACAGCTTGTTCAATGAATGTGAAAATACCTCAATTTAGTTCATTTAATTTAAATTTTAATGTTACTGGCTGAATTATTTGTCTTGCCGCAAACACATACATTTTTTTACTGTCCATTCATTTTGCTTAATTGCCACAACACCAAAAAACACTCATAAAATATGGAGGGAAAACCAGTTTCTTGCACTTGAAGAATACCCCCAGTCAAAGTTTTTTTAGATTATGGTGCATATCTTTTTGCTGAGAAATGCAAGATTTGTTCCAGAATTCTGACAATTTTAATGCTATGGCAGTATTTTTTGTATCAGAAATCACTTAAATCACACCCAAGAATGATAACACTAAGTACTGTATAATACACATTTTTCACTGAATTATGTTTTCCCTTCAGGCCTTCAAAGACACGTAAAATGAGCTCAGATAGTGGTTCATATAAACAGACATTAATGGTTGGTCAACCTCAAGTTGTTGAACTGGACAGTGGAAGTGATGATGAGCCTCCTACTATTGTACCTGCTGTTACAGAAGAGCTTAAGGTATTCTTCTGTTTGATTGTTTCCTTTTCTTTAGTTGTCAATCTTTGATCTAAATTCTTATCTTTGTATTTATTTTGATATTTCTCTCTCTTAGTTATCAGAGCCGTTTTTCATGTCAACTCTTTTAATCATTCATAAGTTTTATAAAAGAAATAATTATGTAACATTTCATATAAAATAATGCTAAATAATGTAAGTTTTAGCGAATGTGAAAAATAGATCTGGGGAGAATCATATTTCATCAAATTGGGAATTTCAGAACTGTATTTTGGGGAATTTCTTTCACCAAATTTGGAGGTAAAAAGAGCCTTTTTGCAATTGGGAAGTCACCAAATTGGTCCTCTATAAATTATTATACAAGGAAAAAAGTCACTGGTTACTGAAGTCACCTAAATAATATGTTTTATTAACTTTAGGTTGGAGATTTTGTGATAGAAATCAAAGATGAGAGGAATACAGAATGTTATCCTATCTGGAAGATAGAGAGTGGGCGTATGTTACATAAATTTGAACTGTTCACAGAGAATTCCAGAATTCTTCACAGATCAATACCAACTGTGAGTATTATGTGCCGTATGTTACATGTAGTCTTTATCATGTAATCTGGTGAGGCTGAACATGGGGACAAGACAATGTTACTGTCCTGTCACTGACCTTTTATTCATATAAATTATGTAATAATTAATACCTGTGACCAAACAAGGCCTAATGAAGTTATTTGAAATTTTGAAAAAATTCCAGTGATTTTTTCATCTCTTTGGGAATGGGTCTGGTTCAGGTCAGATTAGGAGATGGCAAAAAGGTTATTGGGTAATTTTTGTCAATAGACAATGCCAAATAAATGGGAGTTCTCTGATTTCTTTGCACTAGTGCACTATACTTCTTGTCAAAAAATGGTCATAACTTTGTCATTTTATGTCTGACTTCGAAATTCTTTTTTTAAATGTTCATTGGGAATTTCTCCATTTAGATTGGGAAAATTGAAGCCTAAATGCTTGAAGCTTAAATGCTATTTGGAAGGGTCCGTTTAGCAGACCCAAACAAAGAAGGAAAATATCACTGAATTCTTAAGCAAGTTTCATCAGGTTCACTTGGATAAAGATCAAGACAAAATCATGTCACTTAATTCTGGTTATGTTAGACTTAAGAAGGCTTTATGTATTATAGAAATTTATTGGCGTTAAAATCTAGCTTTTGTGTTCAATTTAAATCATAAATGCTTTAATGTAAAAACAAGCTGATTTTCACTTGAACTGTGTTATTTTATAGTTTTCAAGCTGGCTGCCAAATGTGATGAACAGTTTTAAGCATATACGGGTAAATCAAGTGTTCAAAAATGCAGATAAGGAGTATGTGGAGGTACTAGATGAAGATAGACCTAAACCAGCTGTTGATAGCAAGTAAGTGTGATGTAAGATTTAGTCAAAGTCATATGCACTGGCAGATTCAGGGGGAGGGGCACACACAACATGTGGCCTTGAAATCCTTAATCAGCCTCTCCATTCTCATGCTATAAGGTTTGACATTTTGAATTGCTCTTTCTCAAAAACATGTAGATGTTGAGTTCTGTTCAGAGTATTGTTGTTAAACGACAGATAGATACATTATTGTTGGGTTATTTACCATGATAGTTTATTAGTGTTGTTTGATATAATAAACTATGATTACTATTAAGATTATTGTATATCCTTGTTTATTGTTGTTTTATATCATTAGTGTATTATTATGGATGTCATCATTTTTCAGGTTAGAACAGAAGTATGAGGAGCATCCACTTGTTGACGCATTTAATGTTTATCTACAGATATTCCTCAGTCAGGCATTGGAGCCGGGATTCTTGAGTGCAATCAGGGAGGCAGATGGTGTGTACTTAACCCTATATTATGTTGTTTCAAAGGACTTAAGGCCATTTTCTAACAATATTTGACATACAAAGGGCAGCCGATGAGCTTAACCAGTTTTCCTGGACTGTGTTCTAACTAGTACATTTTTGTCAAATACTAGTATGGATAGGCAATACACTGTTCACCATCAATATTGCTAATTTTACCTGTTTACCCAGTTTGCGACCACCAGAGCTAAAAACTAAACTACCTTAGTATTATTTCTGTTCATGAATCAATACATGGATTATCATCAGATTTGTACTGTAGCATCATTAGATCATCACCAATATTTATTTTTTCTGGTAAGCGATGTACAGCCATCTTGGCCCTCTTGTTTGTTGTAGTTATTATTAAGTCCCATTTTCTCCTTGGATGTTGGAATAAATGTAGGTCTTATTTTACCTTAAAAGATGTCTGTTGATTTTAGCTCACCAGAGCACAAAGTGTTCATGGTGAGCTATTGTGATCATGTGATGTCCGTCATGCGTGTGTGTGCATGCGTCAGCAATTTCTTTAAACAACATCTCCTTAACCAGTTGGCCAATTTCAACGAAACTTTACATGGATATTCCTT
Organism: Lutraria lutraria; assembly: GCA_964023205.1. NCBI lineage: Eukaryota > Metazoa > Mollusca > Bivalvia > Venerida > Mactridae > Lutraria > Lutraria lutraria. The sequence goes on along the minus strand of OZ026846.1, from coordinate 24,586,218 downwards.
GCATGAAACTCTATCAAAGTTGTTAAGAAAATTAATTTCATTAAAAACTCTGATTGCCATGGCAACCAATAGGAAAAACTTTAAAAATCTTCTTGTCCAAAACCACAGGGCCTAGAGCTTAGATATTTGGTGTGTAGCATTGCCTAGTGGACAGATTGTTCATATTATTGCCCTAGGTTCAAATTGGCCCTGCCCCTGGGGGTCACTTGATTTTACATAGACTTATATAGGGAAATTTTAAAAATCTTCTTTCACTCTTCCAAGTTTGTTAAAATTATTGCCCGAGGGTCAAAATTGGCCCTGCCCCAGGGGTCACTTGATTTTATATAGACTTACATAGGGAAATTTTAAAAATCTTTTTTTCAGAAACTACAATGCCTAGAGCTTAGATATATAGTGTGTAGCATTGTCTAGTGGACATCTTCCAAGTTTGTTCAAATTATTGCTCTAGGGTCAAAATTGGCCCCGTCCCAGGGGTCACTTGATTTTATATAGACTTATATAGGGAGATTTTAAAAATCTTCTTTTCAGAAACTACAATGCCTAGAGCTTTAGATATATGGTGTGTAGCAATGTCTTGTGGAACTCTTCCAAATTTGTTCAAATTATTGCCCTAGAGTCAAAATTGGCCCCATCCCCTAGGGTCACTTGATTTTACATAGATTTATTGGCATTATCTAGTGGACCTCTAACAAGTTTGTTCAAATTATTGCCCTGGAGTCAAAATTGGCCCTGCCCTGGGGTTTACTTTTATTGGAAAATTGAAAAAATCTTCTTGTCCGAAACCACAAGACTTAGAGCTCAGATATTTGGTATGTAGCATTATCTAGCAGACCTCTACCAAGTCTGATAAAAGTATGGCCCCAAGGTGAAAATTAGCCCTGCCTTGGGGTTCACATGATTTATATAGGCTTATATAGGAAAACAAAAAAATCTTCTTGTCCAAAACCTCAAGGCCTAAAGCTTACATATTTTGTATGTAGCGTTGTTTGGTGGACATCTACCAAGTTTGTTTAAATTATTGCCATAGGGGCAAAATTGGCCCCGCCCCCGGGTCACTTAATTTTACAAAGGCTCATGATGATTTTCTTTAAGTCTTTTTATCTGGTGAGCGATATAGGACCATCATGGCCCTCTTGTTAACCATTTATTTTTGTAATACATTAAATTTATTAGGTTCTGTTTTATTTCTTGCAGAGAGATTTTACCTTGATGCCTTGGAAATAATTGATAAAGCTGTTGGTCTTAGACTGACAGAGATTGATAGAACAGTTCGATGGAAGGATAAATTTAAGGTATGTTATTTAGAGTTTTGTACTATTCCCAATCCATTCATGTTATTCAACCTCAATTTTACCTTGACATTGATCTAATTTTGACTTGTAATGTTTTTAATAAGCTATTTCTTGGTTAACTTGTCTTTTTGCTCCAACACTGCTTACCTGTTGTTCATTTGGTTCTTATCTTATATTTTTGATGCAGGTATCGGACTTGGTTATTTCTACTTTGTGGAATATATAGGACAAAAAGATGATTTTTTGAAACTCTGCTTCTACTTTCATGCATTGACCTCATTTAGATTCAAAATCTATTGCCCAGCATGCTACATTCTTCTATTATTGTATCATATGTTGTAATTATAGGGAAATAATAGAAATATATGTAATTTATCCTTAATGTGTATACTCCAGTATATTTATTAGTAATGAATGTAAATCATGAATGTTTTACACTTCCAGGAATCTGTAAAACTTCGTCCACATATAAGGGAAATTGAAAGACCTAATCTCAAACAGTCCTGTCAGGTAATTAGTGTTAACATAAAATTATGTTAGTATCTAAATTAGGTTTATAGATAGTGGTCAAGATTGTATCGACATGGAAACAGATATGTAACAACAATAATCAGTATAGTTACTATGGTACTTTGTTCATGGGTGACAATTTTCCGGATGTATCTGGAATTCCGGATTTATCTGTCCTGAAAGAACTATGGTTTCTACGCAAAATAAAAGTTACTAGTGTTTGATGAAAATATCTCAAGAAAAGGATTTTCTTTAATACAAGCTGAGTTAAATATGGAAACAATGTGGTTGAAGGCCTCTTGTTTGGCAAAAATGGTTGGCTACATATGATTTTCAGGATTTTTAATTTGTCTCTATTGACACCCTTGTTTGTACTAATGTTCTCATTGGAAGTATATATACTGTTCAACCTGGTTTCCTGAACTCTTTTATATGGCAAACACCAGCACAGTACATGTCAGCATTTGTTTAACTTTTCTTATACTTCCTGATTTATACTTGTATTTATTGCTATTTTCAGGCATCAGAGTTTGCCACACAGCCAGCCATTAAGTCAGTTCATTTGTTTGGAAATCCATATGACAGATTTAGTTTACATGAATTGTCAACAGATGGTCCACAAACACCTATGGTAATTATGTTTGTTGGTTATTTCAGTTTAAATAGCCTTTTAGATGGTATATTAGTCTTGAAATATAAGGACACTGTATGTATTAGCCAAATGTCTTAAACATAGATTTTTATTCAAACAAATAACAGTAATTAAGGCCACACCAATTTGATAACTTGTTCATCGGATTTGCCGCTCGCTTTTTATCAAAATTAGAAAAATAATATTATTTTTTGTTTTTTGCTTCCGACCGCTTGCTCGTGCCGACATCTTTAAAAAAAATCCGGAACGGTACGGTGTCCCGGATTTTATCACTACAAAATTGTATTCTGCGGTGTTGCTCCATTATATATGCGGCTCTCTTTACGATACCGCGATAGTATAATATCGTAGCTGATTTTTCAAATGAATTTATTCGGTAATTCCGAATGTTTAAACCTAAGAAGAATGTTAATTGCACGCGATATCATAGACAATCAGAAACACGTCGATTATTGTAGATAAGACCATAGAAAATATGAGTATCGAGGAATAGGAATACGGGTGACGTTAGTTCCCAAGATGGTAGCGCTCGTGGCCTAGTCCAACTGTTTGTGACGGCGAGACTCTTTCGATTTTGCCCAGCCTTCAGAAACTGAATATTTAATTTGTTGTGTGTGGAAAAATCACACACTAAAACCCGTTTGGAAAACGAAACTGGTGCAATGGTGAATAACTGCCGGTGTCATGGTAAAAATCGCCTATTCTCGAAAATTCGCTTTTCAAATAATCTGAGTTTATATGACATGTCACCGAAATGTTGACAAGTTAAACTTAAACCAACTTTCGTTAGCCCATGATACCCATTGTAAAGAACGATTTAGAATAGCACTGTTCAGACGGTAGTTGTACACGGAGTGGCTAAAGTACGTTGACATCGGTTATCAGTAGTCAAATTAACATGCAAAGTAAAATTTTAAGTTTAATATTAAAAATGTGACTTTTGACACTGAATTTTATGGCACATTCACACAGATTATTAGCTCACCAGAGCACGAATGTGCTCAGGGTGAGCTTTTGTGATCGCCCTGCGTCCATCGTGCGTCGTTACGAATACGTGGCGTCCATGTTTACTTAAAACAACATCTCCTCCTACACCGCTATGCCAATTGCAACCAAACTTTGCTGGAATGATCCTTGGGTGGTCCCCTTTCAAAGTTGTTCAAAAAATTAAATTTCATTAAAAATTCTGGTTGCTATGGCAACAAATTGAAAAAACTTAAAAAATCTTCTTGTCTGAAACCACAGGGCCTAGAGCTGCGATATTTGGTATGTAGCATCGTCTAATGGAACTCTACAAAGATTGTTCAAATTATTCCCCTAGGGTCAAAATTGGCTCCGCCCCGGGGGTAACTTGATTTTTTACATAGACTTATATAGGAAATTTAAAAAATCTTCTTGTCAAAAACTACAATGCCTAGAGCTTTGATATTTGGTGTGTAGCATAGTCTAGTGGACCTCTACCAAGTTTGTTCAAATTATTGCCCTAGGGTCAAAATTGGCCCCGCCCCGGTGGTCACTTGATTTATATAGACTTATATAGGAAAATTTAAAAAATCTTCTTCTCCGAAACCGCAAGGCCTAGAGCTTAGATATTTTGTATGTAGCATTGTCTAGTGGACCTCTACCAAGTTTGTTGAAATTATGGCCCCGGGGTCAAAATTGGCCCTGCCCTGGGGTTTATTCTATTTTATATAGGAAAATTTAAAAAATCTTCTTCTCCGAAACCACAAGGCCTAGAGCTAAGATATTTGGTATGTAGCATTGTCTAGTGGACTTCTACCAAGTTTGTTCAAATTATTGGCCTAGGGTCAAAATTGGCCCCGCCCCGAGGGTCACTTGATTTATATAGACTTATATAGGAAAATTTAAAAAATCTTCTTCTCCAAAACCACAAGGCCTAGAGCTAAGATATTTGGTATGTAGCATTATCTAGTGGACCTCTACCAAGTTTGTTCAAATAATTGCCCTAGGGTCAAAATTGGCCCTGCCCTGGGGTTTATTCTATTTTATATAGGAAAATTTAAAAAATCTTCTTCTCCGAAACCACGAGGCCTAGAGCTAAGATATTTTGTATGTAGCATTGTCTAGTGGACCTCTACCAAGTTTGTTCAAATTATTGCCCTAGGCTCAAAATTGGCCCCGCCCCGGGGGTCACTTGATTTATATAGACTTATATAGGAAAATTTAAAAAATCTTCTTCTCCGAAACCACAAGGCCTAGAGCTAAGATATTTGGTATGTAGCATTGTCTAGTGGACCTCTACCAAGTTTGTTCAAATTATTGCCCTAGGGTCAAAATTGGCCCCGCCCCGGGGGTCACTTGATTTATATAGACTTATATAGGAAAATTTAAAAAATCTTCTGCTCCGAAACCGCAAGGCCTAGAGCTTAGATATTTTGTATGTGGCATTGTGTAGTGGACCTCTACCAAGTTTGTTCAAATTATGGCCCGGGGTCAAAATTAGCCCTGCCCTTGGGTTTATTCTATTTTATATAGGAAAATTTTAAAAAATCTTCTTCTCCGAAACCACAAGGCCTAGAGCTAAGATATTTGGTATCTAGCTTTGTCTAATGGACCTCTTTAAAATCTGTTCATATAATGGCCATGGGATAAAAAACGGCCCAGATGGGTCACTTGATCTTACTTAGACTCGTATAGAAAACTTCAACAATGTTAATCTCCAAATGACCTTTTCTCCTGGTGAGCATTTATAGGGCCATCATGGCCCTCTTGTTGTTATTTCTATCGATTTAAGTATACCAGTATACTGAAAATATCTTAGAATATTTGGTGTGGGTCTATCCTTCACTCATGGTTCTAGTTTATATAGGAATTAAGGGTAAATTCTTTTAAAACATGTCTCCAAAATTAAACAGTTATATATTGTGTCCAAGTTGTGTACAGTGTCATTCCAGTGATAGATCCAGTATACAATATTATGTCGTTTTGTCTTAGTAATTGTAACAAGAATATAGTATACATGGTATTGTTCTGTAAGTTTAATCTATTATTTGTGTGTTTCTTTATGGGTGATTTATCAATTTTCATATAAAAAAGAATAGAATAAAGACATTAAATGTGTTTTCACTGGTGAACCTAAGGGTTATTGAAACTAATAAAAATACAGATTCTTTATTTGCTTGATCACATGCTTGTTTGAAATAGAAAAACTGTTTAGATTTTTTTCGCTTGTTTTGAAAGAAGGAAAATAAAAAAAATATTAAAATTATTTTTTCGCTCGCTCGCTCGGTCAAATTGGAAAAGTAAAAAATAATATTAATAAAAATATTTTGCTCGCTCGCTTGCTCTTTTCAGAAAAAAAATCCGATGAACAAGTTATTAAATTGGTGTGGCCTAAGTGTATAATTACATAGTTTCATGAATTCTGATTTTATGATTTTAGACTGAATTTTTATGTTTTTGTTATTTCCTGTATTTGTAGACAGTTTTTTTCTGAGAAAGATATACTCATTTCAGTCAATATTGAACCATTCTTTGCAGGAGAGTGGTTTGACATGTGTGACTTGTATTATGAATAAAGCTTGAGAATATAAATATTTTTATTTATTACATTTCAGGAGTTCATGATTGGGAAAACAGCAGCTAAATATGTGAAGCCATATCACAATTTATATCATTTTAAATATAACCTGTTCAAACGATGCCAAGCAAAGGTGGGTATTTATATAAGGACAGATTTTTAGTACAATCCTTGTATATACTTAAATAATTGATAGATATATATTTTCAAATGTTGCATTTACTGATTAAAACTTGTTTTCTGTTGCATTATAATTAAGGCTTATGTTCTTTATTAAAGGGTCTGATTTTTCCTCTTCTCAGTTTTTACACAAACCAACTAGCCTTAACTAGTCTTGTAAACTTTCTCAAAATAGTGTATTCATAGTGGTAAATAGTTAATTTTTCAACCAAACTTACATTTTGGGCTATCTTTATAAAGATCCTGTTCTGACTCTAAATATAACAAAAGATTAAGAATAGCAGGGCAGATTTCAATTGTAGCTGGTTTTATGGACAGTTGATTTATTCTTTTGTGTAAATTTATGTTTTATGACAAAAAGTTGCTAGCACTAGAATTTCTATTAGAAGGCGATATTTCAGAATGCTGGCACTTCTGGAGAACACTGATTCTAACCCTCTATAAAAGATAGTTTTGTTGTCAGGGGAGGCATTCTCTTCTTAGTGTTTGTGCAGTCACACTCCTGATTATTATTACTGTTATATGTCTGTTTCCTATTTCCCAATGTGATCTGTGATAAGATAGCTAGAGCTGTTTTATGTTAACCCATGTTTATATTGTTCAGGTGAATATATTACAAGATGATAGTAAAATTGATAATGCAGTTATTCTGGACCAGTGCTTACAAAACAGAAATTGGGTATTACAGGTAAACAGTCTAAATTTATAAACTTGATAAATTACCATGAAGTATTCGCTTATTGATTTTTAAAAGATACAAAAATGTTGTCAATCCAAAATAACACATTTTTACTGTTAATATATGATGATTGAGTTGTTACACAATTTCTTCAGAATTACAGAACAGAAATACAGTACAAATACTTCCATATCATTATCATATTACTAAATTAAAATCAGTTATACATGGAGTATTTTAGAATCATTAACAACTGGTGTAAGCTCATTTTATAATGTTTACAAAGCTTGTTTCAGTTAAGATTTAAATTTATTTGTTTTTATGATAAAACAACATTTTTGTCAATGAAAGATCAGTTTAATAGAAAGTTTATCACATTTCTAAAATATTTGATAAATCCAATTTGGATGCATTGTTTTGTACCATTATGCATGTGATATATTGTCTATTTTAGATATTTGAAGATTTAAAAAAGATGTTAGAAAAGGGATGAACTGTGCTTGTACTATTATAGAGGTTTATATTCTAACTGCTCAATCCCGTGTAGAATAGCCAAGTGGATTCGTCAACTCATGCATTGCTTCTGTGATTTGATTCCAACATCCAGTATCCGTGACAACGGATTTCCAATGTTTTCACAGGCCTTATATGGTTAATTTGCAATTGCTTCATATCATACATTTAGTGTGTGTTTAATAGTGGGCATAGTTTGTGGTGCTATAGTTTGTAGATTATGTCATGAATACAGCTTATGTTGGTGTTTCTCTGTTTTGATACATGATTTCTGCATGTAGACTAATTCTGTTCTTTATATTTAGATCACCAGCTGATAAGGGTCATTTTGGAACAATGATAGCTATCCATTATGTATTTTATAAGCTATTAAAGTATTACACCTAAATAAATGTCAAATTTGGTGTGTCTTGAATGTTCATTGACAGACTGTGTAGTTTCATGTGCTTTGGTCATCAGTTAAAATTGATTTTATAGACAATGAAGTCTTGATCCTAAAAGTTGTTAGATTTTGTATTAAGTGCACATAAATGATATATGGGGATTTTACAGCAACATATAAGACCTTGTCCTGTTTTTTTCTCAATATAAATCATCTCTTTATAAAATTACAAAGTAAACTTGTAAGTATAGAATTTGGACAGTTTATTAAATGGTTATTTAGGCTGTGTGGAAAGTACTTTAGGCTCACTTGGTGTAATAAAGTTAAGATAGAAAGTTGATACATATATTGTTAAATATTTAATGCTTTAATTTATAAAATGTAATGTCATATGCAGCTTCATTTTTAGCTCTTTTTTTAATGTCTGTCAAAATTGCTATAACTTACCATGAGTTCTCTCAAGTACAGTTAAACTGGATTAATTTATTTCAAATTTAAAAGCCCATTGGAAGACTTAATATATCAAATTAGATATCATAATTATTTAAACATGAAGTAAAGAACATTCTTTGTACTCTTAGGCTGGTATTGTATCGTACTTAATATCAGTAATATTCTCATAGTAAAAACAAACAGAATACATTATAATAGTGCTAGCATGTTAATGTTCTAGTTTTATGTCTGTACTTTTACATGTCTCTTGTTTAAATAACACCTTAGGTATTATCTGTCACTTCTGTTGTGCTAATGCAGACAGGGATTTTGTTTGGCTGAATGTTACATTTTTTTGTCATTTTCAGTTATTTTCCTTGGAACTTCTTTGAAATTTATTGTCTTGTATCAAACTAAAATTAAATTCCCTGATGATCTATTTGACTGTTTCAGTTGTCATAATCATAAATATTTCAGTTTTCTAGAAAAAGGAATTCTTATATGTCTAATGGATATTAAAGAATTTGAATCAATTAAAACTATTATTGGATACTTCAAGAAGTATTAATTACAATTTGACAGGCAGGTCTACCAGTCCTGTGAAACAGTGTATCATGTTATTCCATCTTACCTGATGACAAGTCCTATTGCTCCCTAACAAAGCAGTTTTTCCATTGTGACTAAGGTTAATGCCAAATTTCAAAGATTAATTTCAAGAGGTCAGTCTTCTGTTATTAATGATATTGGTAAATTTTAAGTTATGGTACATTTACATGATTGTATATTAAGCATTCAGTTTTGAAGCAATGAGGTACATTTGTATTTATTTTTTCCATATTTTTCTTCTGAGGTACAGATGTGTTGTTCTTTGAAACTGTGAACTATTTTATCTTCTTTAATTGATGTTTAAATATATAATTGTTAATATATAGTTGTTAATGCTGTTGTTTTTAGATTTTTGGGGTTATTTGGCAGATTTTATAATCAATGTCTTGGTGATTCAATTTTATAACAAAAAAATATTGAAAATCTATTGAAATTTATACTTAGAATGATCAGGAATCAGCATGTTAAAATTTTATTGGATTTTTTAACAAACATATAAATATAATTACTTAAGTTATTTTGTTTCTTATGTCTAAGACTTTTTGATGTGATTTTCCTCGGGATGTATTTCAGTATTTCTCTGCTTTAAATATTTTTTATTTCAAATTTGCTTCCCAAAAGCTCCTTTCATTCAGTAATTATGTGGGAAATGTTTTTATGTCTTGTATTTGTTATGTATTTTTTGTACAATGTATTTTTCTAAAGTGATTAGTTATTTATAAATCATAACTTGATGTATTAAGAAATAAGCAACCAGCATAATGACTTAACATGCTAATCATGTTAATTGATTGATGTTTATCTTATGGTATCTAAACTGTCTCATTTTTTGTGTATAAATATTACAATACAAAGTTGATCATTTTATTTTCGGTCTCAGCATAAACTCAGACGTCTTAGTATAATGATATCTGTCTTGCATTAGACTTGTATATCACTACATTTAATATTTATTGTGAATCTTGGTAGACTTGTATATCACTACATTTAATATTTATTGTGAATCTTGGTAGACTTAAACGTTTTCCAAAATGTATTGACTTAAGCTTAAATTTTGTAAAATTCTGTGTAATATAATTATAGATCATGGTCTGACCTGAATTTCCATGGAAACATAAGTAAATGTTCTGTTATATATAATATTAGTTTTGGTCATTGAATTATTTGTATCATTTTAGTTAGTTTGTGTAAATAATTGCTTTAAAGTTAATATATTTATAATACATTACACATCTTTTCTGTTGTTACAGTGAATATAAGGTTAAGATAAGATTTGGGTTCATATTTATGTTGAAATAAACATCATTAAATTCTATTTATTATAAAGACTTGTCTGATGTTTTTGTATTTAGCTCACCTGGCACAGAGTGCTAAGGTGAACTTTTAGGATTGGGCTGTGTCCATTGTCCTTCATATCAACAGTTTGACTCTTGACTGTTGGGATAGATAACTCTTTACTATGACAAATAACTTTCCTTGATTAAATTATCCCTAAGTGTAATGATACTCAGGTGAGCCAAATGGGGCCATCATGCGCCTCATGGCCCTCTTGTTTTCTGTGTTATGAGTGATGCTTTGTTCAGTTCTGGGAAGACCTGACGTCAGGTGGATACTGTAGGGGATCATTTCTGCATCACCACCATGATAATACTTTGCTGTAACTCCTCTGAACACAGATCTGATTTTATTGCTACCACATTACTCTTTAAGACATTCTGTACAAAGATTTTCAAAATAATCTTGCTTTATGACCCATTCCTGAGTTCACAATGGAGTTTTTTGTGTGATGTTAAGAATTATGTTATTTATTATTTAGCAATGCTTCAACATGGTTCAGATTAAACTCAATGTTTTACTAAGCCTCTTTATAGAACTTGTTGCTACTGGAGACAAGCTTTGCATTTACGTACACAAATTACTATAACAATATTTTCTTGTAAGAATTGTTTTAATTTAGTATTATTCTTAGTTTCCATTATGTAAATATATTCATTAAACTTGATGATATTAATTCATTAATGTAAACAAGCTTTTAAACTTTTAGTGGCAAGACATGATTGTTAGGGTATGGACTTGGAAGGTTTGCATTTTGCACTGAGTGCATATTATCATTACTGCTTGCTATTTGTTTTACAACACCCAGTCAGTTCTTAAGTATTTCTGTCTCACATTTATGATGTTCAAGTGATTTATATTGACCTTAAAAACTACATATACCTAAGTGGTAAGATATCTGCATTTGTTACATATTTTCACCAAATTTTGTCTTATTTACTTGCCTGATGTTATTTTGAAAGTTTTTTGTTCAAAGAACAGTTTTACTGTTGAAGGTATTACATGGATTCCCTTATTTTATCAAAAATCCTTTTTTATTTAGTGCCCCTTGATCATTTCTGACACATTTTTCTCTGTTTTACTTTTTATAGATTTTTTTTGAAAATTGTTAGAACTTATTTGTTCATAACATTTTTTACATGAATAATCTTATATATATAGTATATAGCCATATTTGCCTGTAAGTCATTAAAAGTTATATTGCGTGTATTCCTGAAAATATTGTAAAGAATAAATAAGTATTGAATATATTTATTAAATACCTGTATATTATGTCATATAAGAATAATACTGTGTGGCTTCATCTTAGTTCATTCATGATGGATACCAGACTAATGCTGTTCTGAACTTGTAGCCAGTGAATACCTAATTCATCATATATGAGGAGAAAAACTTTATAATAAATTGTTTCATTTTGTGACTATTATTTGTTACTTTGATATTCGTTATCATACCTAATCTATATACATGATTGTAAAAACTGTTGATGTCTGAATCATTCTATAACTAGTTTGTACATAATCATTTGTAAAACATGTACATCTCTGTGATTCTTTCTTATGTCAAGTAATAAATGTACTATTAAATGAAATAATCTTTTCTTCTTCTGTTAGCTTATTTGTTACCATGGCAACTTAGGATATTTAAGGAACATTATTTACCCTTCGGTCAAACTGTCCTATGAAATACATGAGTACACAGACAGTCTGGTGTTAGTTAGTACTGATTTTATAAATTTTCTTAGTCTTGGCAAACCGATTGGACTGTGAACATTCCACAGAGTTACATTAAATGTGTGTATTAGCCAAACTTGCAATTATTCAACACACTGGACAACTATCCTAGATGAAAGTGTAAATAATTCATCATTGGAACTAAGAGTTTAATAAATACGATAAGGAGTTATACCTTGTGTAATGTTTCTAAACTGATATTCATGCACTTCACTTTCACTAGGCTTCTTTTACTCCTAGAGCAAGAATTGGTAGAGAAAAAACAAACATCAAGACATCGACACCACACTTAAATACAATACAAAATTTAATGTAGTTTATACATACTCATTAGTAAAACATGTACAATTGTACATCTCTGTGATTCTTTCTTAGTAATAAATGTGCGACAAAAATGTCATATCCATGTTTTACCTGTGTAACAAAAGAATTTATGATGTTTGCATATGTCTGTTTATAGGCATTTTAATCGAGTCTGAATGTTCAAAATACCAGTAGTCTTGCAGTAGATTGTTTGAAAATCAAAATAATAAGATCATCCTATTTGTAGATATGTATGTGCCTATGTGGTGATCTATAAACAACATGTAGTTATGTATGTGGTGATCTATGTACAACATGTAAATACATGTAGGTATGTGGTGATCTATATACAACATGTAGATATGTATGTGGTGATCTATATACAACATGTAGATAGGTATGTGGTGATCTATATACAACATGTAGATAGGTATGTGGTTATCTATAAACAACATGTAGATAGGTATGTAGTGATCTATAAACAACGTGTAGATAGGTATGTGGTGATCGAAGCAACATGTAGATAGCTATGTGTTGATCTATATACAACATGTAGCTAGGTATGTGGTGATCTAAGCAACATGTAGATAGGTATGTGGTGATCTAAGCAACATGTAGATATGTATGTGGTGATCTAAGCAACATGTAGATAGGTATGTGGTGATCTAAACAACATGTAGATAGGTATGTGGTGATCGAAGCAACATGTAGATAGGTATGTGTTGATCTATATACAACATGTAGCTAGGTATGTGGTGATCTAAGCAACATGTAGATATGTATGTGTTGATCTAAGCACTATGTAGATATGTATGTGGTGATCTATATACAACATGTAGCTAGGTATGTGGTGATCTAAGCAACATGTAGATAGGTATGTGGTGATCTAAGCAACATGTAGATATGTATGTGGTGATCTAAGCAACATGTAGCTAGGTATGTGGTGATCTAAGCAACATGTAGATAGGTATGTGGTGATCTAAGCAACATGTAGATAGGTATGTGGTGATCTAAGCAACATGTAGCTAGGTATGTGGTGATCTAAGCAACATGTAGCTAGGTATATGGTGATCTAAACAACATGTAGATAGGTATGTGGTGATCTAAGCAACATGTAGCTAGGTATGTGGTGATCTAAGCAACATGTAGCTAGGTATATGGTGATCTAAACAACATGTAGATAGGTATGTGGTGATCTAAGCAACATGTAGATATGTATGTGTTGATCTAAGCACTATGTAGATATGTATGTGTTGATCTAAGCACTATGTAGATATGTATGTGTTGATCTAAGCACTATGTAGATATGTATGTGTTGATCTAAGCACTATGTAGATATGTATGTGTTGATCTAAGCACTATGTAGATATGTATGTGTTGAGCAACATGTAGATAGGTATGTGGTTATCTAAGCAACATGTAGATATGTATGTGGTGATCTAAACAACATGTAGATATGTATGTGGTTATCTAAGCAACATGTAGATATGTATGTGTTGATCTAAGCACTATGTAGATATGTATGTGTTGAGCAACATGTAGATAGGTATGTGGTTATCTAAGGAACATGTAGATATGTATGTGGTTATCTAAGCAACATGTAGATATGTATGTGGTGATCTATAAACAACATGTAGATATGTATGTGGTGATCTAAGCAACATGTAGATATGTATATGGTGATCTAAGCAACATGTAGATATGTATGTGGTGATCTAAGCAACATGTAGATATGTATGTGTTGATCTAAGCAACATGTAGATATGTATATGGTGATCTAAGCAACATGTAGATATGTATGTGGTGATCTATAAACAACATGTAGATATGTATGTGGTGATCTAAGCAACATGTAGATAGGTATGTGGTGATCTATAAACAACATGTAGATATGTATGTGGTGATCTATAAACAACATGTAGATAGGTATGTGGTGATCTAAGCAACATGTAGATAGGAATGTGGTGATCTATAAACAACATGTAGATATGTATGTGGTGATCTATAAACAACATGTAGATAGGTATGTTGTGATCTAAGCAACATGTAGATAGGTATGTGGTGATCTAAGCAACATGTAGATAGGTATGTGGTTATCTAAGCAACATGTAGATAGGTATGTGGTGATCTATAAACAACATGTAGATAGGTATATGGTGATCTAAACAACATGTAGATAGGTATGTGGTGATCTATAAACAACATGTAGATATGTATGTGGTGATCTATAAACAACATGTAGATATGTAGATAGGTATGTGGTGATCTAAGCAACATGTAGATATGTATGTGTTGATCTAAGCACTATGTAGATATGTATGTGTTGATCTAAGCACTATGTAGATATGTATGTGTTGATCTAAGCACTATGTAGATATGTATGTGTTGATCTAAGCACTATGTAGATATGTATGTGTTGATCTAAGCACTATGTAGATATGTATGTGTTGAGCAACATGTAGATAGGTATGTGGTTATCTAAGCAACATGTAGATATGTATGTGGTGATCTAAACAACATGTAGATATGTATGTGGTTATCTAAGCAACATGTAGATATGTATGTGTTGATCTAAGCACTATGTAGATATGTATGTGTTGAGCAACATGTAGATAGGTATGTGGTTATCTAAGCAACATGTAGATATGTATGTGGTGATCTATAAACAACATGTAGATATGTATGTGGTGATCTAAGCAACATGTAGATATGTATATGGTGATCTAAGCAACATGTAGATATGTATGTGGTGATCTAAGCAACATGTAGATATGTATGTGTTGATCTAAGCAACATGTAGATATGTATATGGTGATCTAAGCAACATGTAGATATGTATGTGGTGATCTATAAACAACATGTAGATATGTATGTGGTGATCTAAGCAACATGTAGATAGGTATGTGGTGATCTATAAACAACATGTAGATATGTATGTGGTGATCTATAAACAACATGTAGATAGGTATGTGGTGATCTAAGCAACATGTAGATAGGAATGTGGTGATCTATAAACAACATGTAGATATGTATGTGGTGATCTATAAACAACATGTAGATAGGTATGTTGTGATCTAAGCAACATGTAGATAGGTATGTGGTGATCTATAAACAACATGTAGATAGGTATGTGGTTATCTAAGCAACATGTAGATAGGTATGTGGTGATCTATAAACAACATGTAGATAGGTATATGGTGATCTAAACAACATGTAGATAGGTATGTGGTGATCTATAAACAACATGTAGATATGTATGTGGTGATCTATAAACAACATGTAGATATGTATGTGGTGATCTATAAACAACATGTAGATATGTATATGGTGATCTAAGCAACATGTAGATATGTATGTGGTGATCTATAAACAACATGTAGATATGTATGTGGTGATCTAAGCAACATGTAGATAGGTATGTGGTTATCTAAACAACATGTAGATATGTATGTGTTGATCTAAGCACTATGTAGATATGTATGTGTTGATCTAAGCACTATGTAGATATGTATGTGTTGATCTAAGCACTATGTAGATATGTATGTGTTGAGCAACATGTAGATAGGTATGTGGTTATCTAAGCAACATGTAGATATGTATGTGGTGATCTAAACAACATGTAGATATGTATGTGGTTATCTAAGCAACATGTAGATATGTATGTGTTGATCTAAGCACTATGTAGATATGTATGTGTTGAGCAACATGTAGATAGGTATGTGGTTATCTAAGCAACATGTAGATATGTATGTGGTGATCTATAAACAACATGTAGATATGTATGTGGTGATCTAAGCAACATGTAGATATGTATATGGTGATCTAAGCAACATGTAGATATGTATGTGGTGATCTAAGCAACATGTAGATATGTATGTGTTGATCTAAGCAACATGTAGATATGTATATGGTGATCTAAGCAACATGTAGATATGTATGTGGTGATCTATAAACAACATGTAGATATGTATGTGGTGATCTAAGCAACATGTAGATAGGTATGTGGTGATCTATAAACAACATGTAGATATGTATGTGGTGATCTATAAACAACATGTAGATAGGTATGTGGTGATCTAAGCAACATGTAGATAGGTATGTGGTGATCTATAAACAACATGTAGATATGTATGTGGTGATCTATAAACAACATGTAGATAGGTATGTTGTGATCTAAGCAACATGTAGATAGGTATGTGGTGATCTAAGCAACATGTAGATAGGTATGTGGTTATCTAAGCAACATGTAGATAGGTATGTGGTGATCTATAAACAACATGTAGATAGGTATATGGTGATCTAAACAACATGTAGATAGGTATGTGGTGATCTATAAACAACATGTAGATAGGTATGTGGTGATCTATAAACAACATGTAGATAGGTATGTGGTGATCTATAAACAACATGTAGATATGTATGTGGTGATCTATAAACAACATGTAGATATGTATGTGGTGATCTAAGCAACATGTAGATAGGTATGTGGTGATCTATAAACAACATGTAGATATGTATGTGGTGATCTATAAACAACATGTAGATAGGTATGTGGTGATCTAAGCAACATGTAGATAGGTATGTGGTGATCTAAGCAACATGTAGATATGTATGTGGTGATCTAAGCAACATGTAGATATGTATGTGGTGATCTATAAACAACATGTAGATATGTATGTGGTGATCTATAAACAACATGTAGATATGTATATGGTGATCTAAGCAACATGTAGATATGTATGTGGTGATCTATAAACAACATGTAGATATGTATGTGGTGATCTAAGCAACATGTAGATAGGTATGTGGTTATCTAAACAACATGTAGATAGGTATGTGGTGATCTAAGCAACATGTAGATATGTATGTGGTGATCTAAGCAACATGTAGATATGTATGTGGTGATCTATAAACAACATGTAGATATGTATGTGGTGATCTATAAACAACATGTAGATATGTATATGGTGATCTAAGCAACATGTAGATATGTATGTGGTGATCTATAAACAACATGTAGATATGTATGTGGTGATCTATAAACAACATGTAGATAGGTATGTTGTGATCTAAGCAACATGTAGATAGGTATGTGTTGATCTAAGCACTATGTAAATATGTATGTGTTGAGCAACATGTAGATAGGTATGTGGTTATCTAAGCAACATGTAGATAGGTATGTGGTGATCTAAGCAACATGTAGATAGGTATGTGGTTATCTAAGCAACATGTAGATAGGTATGTGGTGATCTATAAACAACATGTAGATATGTATATGGTGATCTAAACAACATGTAGATAGGTATGTGGTGATCTATAAACAACATGTAGATAGGTATGTGGTGATCTATAAACAACATGTAGATAGGTATGTGGTTATCTAAGCAACATGTAGATAGGTATGTGGTGATTTATAAACAACATGTAGATAGGTATGTGGTGATCTAAACAACATGTAGATATGTATGTAGTGATCTAAACAATATGTAGATAGATAGGTGCTGACCTTAACAACATGTAGATAGATAGGAGCTGAACTTTACAACATACAGATAGGTAGATGCTGACCAAAACAGCATGTACATAGATGGCTGCTGTCCTAAAATGCATAGATAGATAGGTGCTAACCTAAACAGCATACAGGTAGGTTGGTGCTGACCTTAAATAATATACAGGTATAAAGGTGTTGATCTAAACAACATACAGGTATATAGGTGTCCTAAACAGCATACATATACGAGTATATAGGTGCTGACCTAAACAACATACATATAAGAGAATATAGGTGATGACCTAAACAACATACATTTATATAGGTGCTGACCTAAACAGCATACAGGTATATAGGTGTTGATCTAAACAACATACAGGTACATAGGTGCTGATCTAAACAACATACAGGTATATAGGTGTCCTAAACAGCATACATATAAGATAATATAGGTGTTGATCTAAACAACATATAGGTATATAGGTGTTGATCTAAACAACATACAGGTATATAGGTGTTGATCTAAACAACATACAGGTATATAGGTGCTGACCTAAACAACATACAGGTATATAGGTGTTGATCTAAACAACATACAGGTATATAGGTGTTGATCTAAACAACATACAGGTATATAGGTGCTGATCTAAACAACATACAGGTATATAGGTGTTGATCTAAACAACCTACAGGTATATAGGTGTCCTAAACAGCATACATATAAGAGAATATAGGTGCTGATCTAAACAGCATACATATACGAATATATAGGTGATGACCTAAACAACATACATTTATATAGGTGCTGACCTAAACAGCATACAGGTATATAGGTGTTGATATAAACAGCATACAGCAGGTAGGTGCTGACCTTAAACAACATACAAGAATGTAGGTGCTGATCTAAACAGCATACAGATATATAGGTACTGACCTAAACAACATACAGGTATATAGGTGCTAACCTAAACACAGCATACATGTATAAAGGTGCTGATCTAAACAGCTTACAGAAATCTAAACAATATACAGTTATATAGGTGCTGACCTGAACAACATACAGGTATGTAGGTGCTGACCTAAACAGCATACAGCTATATAGGTGCTGACCTAAACAGCATACAGGTAGGTAGGTGCTGACCTAAACAACATACAGGTAGCTTGGTGCTTACCTTAACAGCAAACAGGTAGGTAGGTACTGACCTCAACTACATGTAGATAAGCAGGTGCTGACCTAAACAACATACAGGTATATATGTGCTGACCTAAAACGTATTCAGGTAGGTAGGTGCTGACCTAAACAGCATACAGGTAGGTTGGTGCTGACCTAAACAACGTGTAGATAGGTAGGTACTGACCTGAACTACATGTAGATTAGCAGCTGCTGACCTAAACAACATACAGGTATATAGGTGCTGACCTAAACAGTATTCAGGTAGGTAGGTGCTGACCTAAACAGCATACAGGTAGGTTGGTGCTGACCTAAACACCGTATAGATAGGTAGGTGCTGACCTGAACTACATGTAGATTAGCAGGGGCTGACCTAAACAGCATACAGGTATATAGGTGCTGACCTAAACAACATTTACATCAATGGGTGCTTATCTGAACAACATTATATAGGTAGGTGCTGCCCTAAACAATGTGAAGATAAGTAGGTGTTGATATATACAGCATGTAGATAGGTAGGTCTTAATTTTAACCTATACAACATGTAGAAACATGTAGATAGATATGTGCTGATCTAAACATTATGTAAATAGGTAGGCGATGACCTAAACAACATACAGATATGTGGGCATTTATTTTGTGCGTTAACCGAAAATGAAAGCTGCAATGAAGAACGTACGAAAGAAGCTTGGGTCAGTTTTAATGGGTCGGTGGAAGTTTTGATAGGTCAGTGTAAGTTTTGGTGGGTCGGGTAAGTTTTGATGGGTCGGGGTAAGTTTTAATGGGTCGGTTGAGTAGCTTCAAATCAAAATTCATAAGGATGTTCTTATTATATCTATTACAGAAAAGGTGTGTGTTTCATACAGGACGACAGATACTGCATCAGTTTTCAATATCACATAATTTGTTAGCATGTATATGTAGTCTGTGTTACATGCACCATCACTTGATGGTTGTTTTTACAATACATTTATACCTATATAAATTTCACGTTTCTCCACCCGAGCGGTAAGATTGTATCATCTATATCCTCTATATTTAACTGGATGAAAACACCCAAGTTGATTCATCATCTCGTGACTTTTGTTTCGCCTAATACTACATACATTTGTTGTATTTAGACTTGTATACGGATTGCAAACTTAAAGTAAGTAGAATGTTTAATATATTCGCCGCTTGTAAGGATTTCTTTACTTAATGTTTTATATTTATCATTTTTAACAGTTATAACATAATCAGTATTATGTGATGTATACAATCATTGTAAAAATAGTAGGCCTATGAATGTACAGTAAAATAATAGTAGTATAGTATCGTAAAGAAAAACAATACTTTTAGTTACAATAAAGTTATATAGTCTTCTATAGACGAACTTGGAAAGAAAGGCCGCAATAACAAGGGGGTATGGTCATCCTGCCAAGTTAGCCTGTAAGTCAGATGTTTATCTGGTCAGATTCAAATGTATTTTATAAAACAGGCGGCCACAATCGGGAGTCCTCGGCGTTTATCTAAAGAAAAGCAATGTGTACACTACGGTAGCGCTATGCACTGACCTGTGTTATTCTGCTCGGGGCATTATGGGTATTTGCATGAACTACTTACAAAATGGAAATTATAAACAATAACATAGCGTGACGTCACCGTATGGTACACATTGGAGCCAAGCGTACTTCAACATTGCGTTTCATTGAATAATTAGTGTTATTGACGTAAGCACAAGAATAGAAATGGTACAACGTATTCATTTTACATAACTAAACAAATTTTGTTAATATCATACGACCGATATGGTTGTTTTGACATGTTTAATCCTTCCGCGGAACTATACTTTAGCGTATGTATAACTATCTAAATGTAGATAGTAATCAGTTCTATGTATAGAGGTTAGACAAACGTAGTGACGTCACGCTATGTATAGAACGAAAGAAAAGTGCTTTGGACGTAATAGCCAGGCCGCCATTTTGTTGCTGTTGTTCACGTGCTTCTTCACTGATTCTTGGAAATGAGTACCTAGTGTTGAAGAAGTAGTGAGCGCAATTAGCAAAATTTTATCATTTAGCAGGGCGCACTGGCCTTCCATAGGTTTACACTACATGTATTCGTCGGCTTATTTCTACAACCTCGTAACTGAGCTTTTGGCGATGTTGTGTTTTTTTCGTCCCGATGAGCTCTTTGCAATGAACACATTTACTTATCTGCTTTTAGATATCACCTAAATGGTGTCAATCCAAATTTCACAAACCCGTAACTCGCTTATATACGGCAGACTTCAAAGCTTGCGATTATTTCAAAACGAGAAAAAATGACATATGGGTTTGCACAAACAAGC
The DNA here is from genome assembly GCA_964023205.1 of Lutraria lutraria. NCBI lineage: Eukaryota > Metazoa > Mollusca > Bivalvia > Venerida > Mactridae > Lutraria > Lutraria lutraria. The sequence goes on along the minus strand of OZ026846.1, from coordinate 24,565,066 downwards.
CAACGTATTATGTACAACATTTTAGTAGGTTCCCGCTTTATAAAAAAAGCTGGCGGACAATTGTCAAATTGATACTCTGTTCATGCTAGAAATATTCCTTTAGTAACTTTATTGTGATGAGATAAGATGCTCAAATACGGATGTGAAGTTAGGTTATCATTTTTCAAATTACAAAAAAAACAACTGTACAAGTTTTACTGCATTAAGCAAAGAAAAAGATACTTTGATTTAAGAAAATACAAAGCATTCCGAGCTTCTCTATTGCAAATTCGACAAAGAGATATACCTATAACCTCTGATCACTTTTTCGGTTCGGTAACTCCATCGTATGTGACTTTGTCTAGACATCACGTGACTATTTTGATGTTATCATCCAACAAAACAAACACGTACACTTTTACATTTCGTTTCGTATCGCCATTAACATTATAATCACTGGGGCCAACGACGTATCACGAGAGGCGGTTCGCATCGAAAGCATGTGTATGTTATGCAACGAAATTTTATGCAAACAGTCTCTGGTTTTCTGACCTCCACATGCCATTTTGAAATGTTTGACCTGCAGGGGGACGAAATTTTAGTTTTTTTGTCTTGTTAGTTGTTTTTATTAAGTTTGTATTTGCCGTTGTAAAATGCGTTTTCTGTACAATGATTGCGTTGTCATTCATCAAATTATGCCAGATTAATCCGTTATTCTGTGTAAAAAATAGTTTTCCTCAAAATTATTGTGACGATGAAACCCATTTGTAAAATATTTAGCACTCATGATACAGGCATCATGTCTGTGAACATAAATTAGCATCTCCCCACCGCTTATCAGATTGAATAGAATGTACACACGTTAATATAACAAGGCCTTTCGCACTAGACAAGTGTGTATGGTGTCAACTGAAGTCTCTTTTTGATGTATTATGTTACTAACAGAATGTGTGGAGAATGTGTGGATGTTTCAGTCTGAAGTCAAATGTGTATATCAATTAATATTTTGCAGTTGACAGTTATCTATTTAATTATGTTGGTCTAAAGAGAACAGTTAAAATTCTCAGATGGTCTTATCATTTTATAACTGCATTATAATAGATTTAGGCACATACTTATATAATTTACGAGTTTGAACAATTTTGAAATCTGCTGTTATCTAAAAAGTTTCATTGCATTTCTTCGATTCGTTAACACCATTGCTCCATTCATTAGTATCTATATACTTTTACTTTTATTCCTCCAGAATTGAAGATATACATAATATATTTACAAACAAATACTATATATACAATTGAAACAATTTGCATTATGTATAACGACATCAACATATACATCACTACAATGATTGCGGTAGTGTTCATTGGTATTTCACCACTCTCAAAATATACATATATGGCTCTATATCTCAATAACATGAGTTCACTGAAAATTTACCTTACCGAAACGAAATGTAAGGCAAAACAAGTGAGGAACTGAGTAATATAAAGACACTACCTCTCTATAGCAATGCCCGTATTAAGATTGCAATCTAGCTATAAATGAATAGCACGTTAAACAAGCTTGCATACAGCTAAAGCAATGTCTACATTAAGCAATACAGCACCATTATTTCTAACAGCGAGATCCAGAATTAACCTACACTGATCTTTCATATTCATGTTTGTAAGTTTTTTGAACTCGTTGAATCCAATACATTTTATCACAGAATTCCAAAGTTTTGTATGCTCATTACTAACACAATGACATATCCAGTGAACAACCATATTATCTGTTAGTAACGAACATTTCATGCATCGTTGTATGTATTGTCTTGATGTAAACTTCATGACTGCTTGAAGAATGTGTCTGCATATGCGCGATAGAGATGGCGTTTTCTTGCAGACTTGCCACAGAGGGGAACAGCGATTACTGTCAACGACACTGGGAACCAGCCAATTGTTGTCGCCTTGTATAGCATCTTCATACATTCTGGTATGATTCGGAGTCATCACAGTCCGTTTAAGTATTCCATTCTATACATTTTTAGCAGGGAAAGTCGCATTTTCTATGAACGTATGAATATAGTCTACTAATTTGTATCTGCTCAAAAGTTTGTAGATATCGGGAATAAAACCTATAGATTGTCTGTCATTTGAAAAAAGGTGACCCAGTCTTGAAGACGTCTACGGTCAGTTATAATGCCCCCATCACACCAGAGCACGTCCGCACCACGCTCGCAAAGTTCCTATCACGTCCTGAAAAAAGTTATGGCCGTGGCAGGGACGGGTCAAACTCGAAAAAAATGATGCACTCAGGCTCGCACTACTCCCTTACAACGTCTTTGTCAGGTTCTCACTGCGTCTATCACGTTGCCAGTAAGTTCATTACACGTGCAGCTTCCCGTTGTCACCAGGTCTATTGTGTTAATACTACGTCCAAATTATGTGCTCACTACGTCCATGCAGACTGAACTGCGCTCTTTCTAGGTCCCAATAACGTCCTCATTGCATTCACTAGCACCGTATGTATACTGCACCATATGTGTCCATTTATATTAACTGGTCATGATGGCCAAACAAGTCTTCTTTCTGCTTGTAGTCATGCACAAACACAACATAATCTAAGTTGCTTCATGTTTCTTTTTCTTCTATTTCTTATTTAGAAAACGGCAATTTCAGCATCCAAAATGGCTTGTCAGGTGGTACAATAACAAAATACATTCATTTGCTAACGTCCTGTCAGCACGCGGTGGATGTAGTGCAATCGTGGCCCTAGTGTGATGGGGGTATAATTAGAGTAGATGTGATGGATTGAAGAAGCTTTTGTAATAGTACTACGGTCTCTTTTATTGTTTCATCGGTAACTTTAGATCTACTTTTTCAAAGTCCTCTGCGTCTGAGCATAGTATAGTTGTGTCCAATTGTTCCGTCAGTTCAGCACCATCTGTTTGAGAAACTTCTGTACATCCCGGATTCTGCTTGTTTCAGGAACAATTGGCAATGGACAGACTTAGTTGGTGTGTTCACTTTTAGAAATTTCCATATTGGTCTGTCACTTGTTACATTATTTGTAGGTATTAATTTTTCCAGTTTCCGTGATCGTTGTCATGTCGTCGATGTTGTAGATAACGTACGTAATGGTCCTTCATTATAAGTTGCATTGTGATATTTAGTTGTACCTCTATCATCTGCTTCCCTCATGAACGTAACGCTCCATATGCTGGAGTTTGCACAGTGTCATTGCGCTTCTAAAATGCTGGAAAATGGTGACCGGCAGTACATACACACCGCGTGGTCTGTATCATAAACTTGATTTTGACTTCAATGTGCAACGTACACATGAAGAGTGACCTTCGTTTAGCACCATACACACACTCTGTGAGAAACAAACACAGTCGTAGTATCCAAAAAAAACACGTTCATATGCGCTTATTACACCTACAGAACATTTCTAATGAAGACAAAATGATTGAATAAGTATACCTTACCCAGTAAGTATAAGAAATGATACTCACGAAAAATATTTTAATGAAACATCTACCAAAACAAGACTGTCTACGAACATCCCTAACTTTTGAGCTTAATTCATACGTAATTGGTACTCAATTAACTACATACAACTGTTTCAAGGTATTGAACGTTTCTACTCACCATGTTTCGTGCATGGAATAGGATATTCCAGCAAAATACAATGTCACTAACTACGAAAAATGTCGCCCTTAGCTTTTCAACCACGTTATGTGTACATAACATGTGTCGTCTGTCGTTGCATAACATACACATGTTTCGATGCGAACCGCCTCTCGTGATACGTCGTTGGCCCCCAGTGAATATATCATCCATATAATATATAATACATTAACGGTTTTGTTGTACGTAGCACCTTCATGTATAACATCAAGTTTAAGGTCATGCTGCAGGGGTTAAAGGTCATACTATATAACATCAAGTTAAAGGTCATATTGTATAACACCGGGTTAAACGTCTTACTGTACAAAAGGTTTATGACAATGTTACCTATCACCAAGGATAAATGCCATGCTGCTTAACACCAGGGTCGATGGTCATGCTGCTTAACACCAGGATCGATGGTCATGCTGCTTAACACCAGGGTCGAAGGTCATGCTGCTTAACACCAGGATCGAAGGTCATGCTGCTTAACACCAGGGTCGATGGTCATGCTGCTTAACACCAGGGTCGAAGGTCATGCTGCTTAACACCAGGATCGAAGGTCATGCTGCTTAACACCAGGGTCGAAGGTCATGCTGCTTAACACCAGGGTCGAAGGTCATGCTGCTTAACACCAGGATCGAACGTCATGCTGCTTAACACCAGGGTCGATGGTCATGCTGCTTAACACCAGGATCGAAGGTCATGCTGCTTAACACCAGGATCGAAGGTCATGCTGCTTAACACCAGGGTCGAAGGTCATGCTGCTTAACACCAGGATCGATGGTCATGCTGCTTAACACCAGGGTCGAAGGTCATGCTGCTTAACACCAGGATCGAAGGTCATGCTGCTTAACACCAGGATCGATGGTCATGCTGCTTAACACCAGGGTCGATGGTCATGCTGCTTAACACCAGGATCGAAGGTCATGCTGCTTAACACCAGGATCGAAGGTCATGCTGCTTAACACCAGGATCGATGGTCATGCTATATGACACCAGCGTTAAAGATAACGCTGTATAACACCAGGATCAAGCATCACGCTGTACAAAACCATAGTCAAAAGTCATGCTGTATAACATCAGGGTCAAAAGTCATGCTGTATAACATCAGGGTCAAAGGTCATGCTGCTTAACACCAGGATCGAAGGTCATGCTGCTTAACACCAGGATCGATGGTCATGCTGCTTAACACCAGGGTCGAAGGTCATGCTGCTTAACACCAGGATCGAAGGTCATGCTGCTTAACACCAGGGTCGATGGTCATGCTGCTTAACACCAGGGTCGAAGGTCATGCTGCTTAACACCAGGGTCGAAGGTCATGCTGCTTAACACCAGGATCGAAGGTCATGCTGCTTAACACCAGGGTCGAAGGTCATGCTGCTTAACACCAGGGTCGAAGGTCATGCTGCTTAACACCAGGATCGAACGTCATGCTGCTTAACACCAGGGTCGATGGTCATGCTGCTTAACACCAGGATCGAAGGTCATGCTGCTTAACACCAGGATCGAAGGTCATGCTGCTTAACACCAGGGTCGAAGGTCATGCTGCTTAACACCAGGATCGATGGTCATGCTGCTTAACACCAGGGTCGAAGGTCATGCTGCTTAACACCAGGATCGAAGGTCATGCTGCTTAACACCAGGATCGATGGTCATGCTGCTTAACACCAGGGTCGATGGTCATGCTGCTTAACACCAGGATCGAAGGTCATGCTGCTTAACACCAGGATCGAAGGTCATGCTGCTTAACACCAGGATCGATGGTCATGCTATATGACACCAGCGTTAAAGATAACGCTGTATAACACCAGGATCAAGCATCACGCTGTACAAAACCATAGTCAAAAGTCATGCTGTATAACATCAGGGTCAAAAGTCATGCTGTATAACATCAGGGTCAAAGGTCATGCTGTATAACATCAGAGTCAAAGGTCATGCTGTATAACATCATAGTCAAAGGTCATGCTGTATAACATCAAGGTCAAAGGTCATGCTGTATAACATCAGGGTCAAAGGTCATGCTGTATAACATCAAGGTCAAAGGTCATGCTGTATAACATTAAGGTAAAAAATCATGCTGTATTACATCAAGGTCAAAGGTCATGCTGTATAACATCAGAGTCAAATATCATGCTGTATAACATCAGAGTCAAAGGTCATACTGTATAACATCAGAGTCAAAGGTCATGCTGTATAACATCAACGTCAAAGGTCATCCTGTATAACATCAAGGTCAAAGGTCATGCTGTATAACATTAAGGTCAAAGGTCATGTTGTATAGCATCAAGATCAAAGGTCATGCTGTATAACACCAGGGTCAAGGGTCATGCTGTATATCACCAGGGTTAAAAATCACGCTGTTTAACACCAGTGTCAAATGTCGTGCTTAATATTAACAGCTGCTAGGTTAATGGTCGCATCAAAAGTCATGCGCGCCGAGCGAGTGATTGTAATAATGTTAACTTTGTGAGTTCGGACCCTTAAAGGGATATGTAACAAGACCCGACACGGGTTTATAATATGATTCTTTATTCTTAAGCTACAGCAATACTTCTAATACTCTCATACTTTTATGGCTATGAAAACTATCATTCAATTTCCAAAAATTTTACTCTAAAGAAAGACAAGTAAATAGCGATACCAGTGAACAAACAACATAGTACACAATTTTAAGACTAAATCCATTGATACCGTTCATCGGCAGTATTTCAGTCATCCCCACACCAGTGGTCCTTATAGTTACCAACCCTTATATAGTTACCAACCCTTATATAGTTATCAACCAGTATTCATCTACTGCACCAGGAATACAGAGTACCTTATGATTTGAAATGATACATACCAGCTAGCTGTTCCGAATGGAGGTGTGCACCCTAACTCCACACTCAAGTGTTTGTATAAACCACTAGATGGCAATGGGGCGGGTTTTTGTAAATTGTTTATGCATGTTTCATATCAGAGAGCCCTTTTTAATTTTTTTAATAAACTACAAAAAAATATTCCATGTCAAAACATTTCATACAAAAATCTTAATAATATATTAATTCTAAGTGTTACTTTGAGAAAAAGTTTAACCTGTCAAACAGAAAATTTGAATTTCCCGGGAGGTCTGGCTACTTGCTGATAAAACAACAGAGCCACTGGTAAGGTTTATACACTTTGGAGCAGCCGATGCTTTCTATACAACAGGAGTACTGTACTGACCAGTGTTGAGTTGATGACTCACCCATTAAACAACACAAAGTTTAACTGACAGGTAGTATTAGGCATACACTTTACACAGCCCAACCCACAAACATACCAGCGAATTAATATCCTACCATGTACTAAAACTTGGTTCCGAATGTTTCTTCAGTATCATGTCCACGATGACGTTGTTCTCAACTCTGCTTGTTTTGAGCGTTGTCATAAACATTTCTACCTGTTACCCAAATGGTGCGCCGTCCTCGGCCTGTTCTTCAATGATGCCAAACCATGGAGCGACGCCAAAATCATCAACACCGCCCTACAATGTCCAGACGTCTGCTACTACTTATTGTGGAGACAGTACAATTACTGGTAAATATTAATTATTAGCCGTCAACGCTTGTGACGTCAATTTGCACTAATTTAAATGCGATGCATCCGAAAATCACTGGAGTCGACAGTGTTATTTTCATATTTTTCACAGCCTATGATGATTAGCATGTGTGTTTGGCTGACGTTTATCTTGTGGAATAGTAAATATATAATTAATTTCTTGAGATACTTGACAATATTTCTCAAGCGAATGAGTTCCTTAGAAAACCGTATTCCATTAAATATGCATATATTAGTTCTTAAGAAAAACGTATTCCATTAAATATGCACGTATGAATTCTTTAGAAAAACGTATTCCATTAAATATGCACGTATGAATTCTTTAGAAAAACGTATTCCATTAAATATGAACATATGGGCTCATTAGAAAAACGTATTTCATTAAATATGCATGTAAAAACGGATTCCATTAATTATGCATATATGAATTCTTTAGAAAGACGTATTCCATTAAATATACAGTACATATTTTATGGATTACGTTTTTTTTCAGAAGAACTCATTCGCTTGTGACGTATGCCTTTTTTGTATTACATAGCTGTCATTTTCTTTACAGTGACATTAGCTGGTAACTCACAGGACACCGATTTTAAAGGGTTTCTATGCCAACCAAGAACTGGTCTAAACAATGATGGAACCGTTGGAACTTTCAGCCAACCAACATCGACTACAAACAACTGCATTAATGTACGTATAAATGATGAAATTTATGTCAATGTATTTTACAGACACTGAATTAGTGAGTTTATATACAGTAAGGGTTTCTGTTATTTCATTCAATGCCAACAAAACAATAATTCATTAAATATCTGCAAATGAATTGAGATTCGTCAAACTTTGTCTACAAAGGTAACCATCGGAAAATCATAGTATCAAATTATCAGGCCAGGAAAGTTGTGTAATCTTTGACTCCAATTTGTTTGGCGTAATTCTTGTTTGTATCAGAGCTATTGACCTCACAAGTTTTTTGTTCAATACCAGCAAAAATCGCATGATGCTCTAGCTGGTATCCCTCTGTACTATGGTCTGGTATCCATCTGTACTATGGTCTGGTATCCATCTGTACTACGGTCTGGTATCAATCTGTACTATGGTCTGGTACCCCTCTGTACTATGGTCTGGTACCCCTCTGTACTATGGTCTGGTATCCATCTGTACTATGGTCTGGTACCCCTCTGTACTATGGTCTGGTACCCCTCTGTACTATGGTATGGTATCCATCTGTACTATGGTATGGTATCCCTCTGTACTATGGTATGGTATCCATCTGTACTGTGGTCAGGTATTCTTCTGTACTATGGTATGGTATCCATCTGTACTATGGTATGGTATCCATCTGTACTATGGTCTGGTATCCATCTGTCCTATGGTATGGTATCAATCTGTACTATGGTATGATGATATTCCTCTGTACTATGGTATGATATCCATCTGTACTATGGTATGGTATACCTCTGTACTATGGTCTGGTATCCATCTGTACTATGGTCTGGTACCCCTCTGTACTATGGTTTGGTATTCCTCTGTACTATGGTATGGTACCCCTATGTACTGTGGTCAGGTATTCCTCTGTACTATTGTCTGATATCCCTCTGTACTATGGTCTGGTATCCATCTGTACTATGGTATGGTATCCATCTGTACTACGGTATGGTATTCCTCTGTACTATGGTATGGTACCCTTCTGTACTGTGGTCAGGTATTCCTCTGTACTATTGTCTGATATCCCTCTGTACTATGGTCTGGTATCCATCTGCACTATGATATGGTATCCATCTGTACTATGGTATGGTATCCATATGTACTATGGTATGGTATCCATCTGTACTATGGTATGGTATCCATCTGTACTGTGGTCAGGTATTTCTCTGTACTATGGTATGGTATCCCTCTGTACTATGGTATGGTATCCATCTGTACTATGGTCTGGTATCCCTCTGTACTATGGTCTGGTATCCACCTGTACTATGGTCTGGTATCCATCTGTACTATGGTATGGTATCCCTCTGTACTATGGTATGGTATCCCTCTGTACTGTGGTCAGGTATTCCTCTGTACTATGGTATGGTATCCATCTGTACTATGGTCTGGTATCCATCTGTACTATGGTCAGGTATCCATTTGTACTATGGTCTGGTATCCCTCTGTACTATGGTCTGGTATCCCTCTGTACTACGGTATGGTATTCCTCTGTACTATGGTCTGGTACCCCTCTGTACTATGGTCTGGTATTCCTCTGTACTATGGTATGGTATTTCTCTGTACTATGGTATGGCATTCCTCTGTACTATGGTATGGTATCCATCTGTACTATGGTATGGTATCCATTTGTACTATGGTCTGGTATTCCTCTGAACTATGGTCTGGTATCCATCTGTACTATGGTATGGTATCCATCTGTACTATGGTCTGTTATTCCTCTGTACTATGGTATGGTATTTCTCTGTACTATGGTATGGCATTCCTCTGTACTATGGTATGGTATCCATCTGTACTATGGTATGGTATCCATCTGTACTATGGTCTGGTATTCCTCTGAACTATGGTCTGGTATCCATCTGTACTATGGTATGGTATCCATCTGTACTATGGTCTGGTATCCATCTGTACTATGGTCTGGTATCCATCTGTACTATGGTAAGGTATCCATCTGTACTATGGTATGGTATCCATCTGTACAAGGTATGGTATCCATCTGTACTATGGTATGGTATCCATCTGTACTATGGTATGGTATCCATCTGTACTATAGTATGGCATCCATCTGTACTATGGTATGGCATCCATCTGTACTATGGTCTGGTATCCACCTGTACTATGGTCTGGTATCCATCTGTACTATGGTATGGTATCCATCTGTACTATGGTCTGGTATCCATCTGTACTATATGGTCTGGTATCCATCTGTACTATGGTCTGGTATCCATCTGTACTATGGTCTGGTATCCCTCTGTACTATCGTATGGTATTCCTCTGTACTATGGTCTGGTATCCCTCTGTACTATGGTCTGGTATTCCTCTGTACTATGGTCTGGTATCCATCTGTACTACGGTCTGGTATCCCTCTGTACTATGGTATGGTATCCATCTGTACTATGGTCTGGTATTCTTCTGTACATGTATTAGGTCAATGGTATAGTTAGTGAATACGATATTGTACAACTTTGTTACATTGTAATATAAGCATGATCGATGTCAAAAAGGACTTTGAAATAGCAAGCAATTTGTCATATTTTGATAAGTTTGTTATCACTTCAAAGCTTATTTGTTTATTCAGAAAGCAGCGCTGACCCATACGAGCAACTCTTTAAAGACGTCTGTACAGTTCACATGGACTCCCGACTCGTCTGTGAAAGGGACGGTGTACATTGTGTATGTTTATTTTAAAGTTTTAATAGTAAAGTCAACTCCATAAAGAGCCCGCTTCTTACATTCTTATCACATTTACTGAAGTCAGTTTTACCGGAAAAATATTGTAGACTTCATATTATCAAATTATCTCCCCTTCGTGGTTGATTAAAATATTGTGTTTTTTTGTTCATGTTGTTCATATTTATGAAATTAAAGCATCAAATTTTATAAAGTAACTTTTGTATGATTTACAATACACACCAAAAGATTTGAAGAATGTCTTTTGAAATAAGATTTCCTCTGTGATATGATATTCATGGTTTGATCTAAATCGTTGGTCCAGACTCATTAATTGGATCGGATCATCATACACACGCAAGTATATCTATTGCCCTAAGAATGATGTTATGTAAACCTACCAAATTTGAAAATGATATTTAATAAAATATATTCTAGATACATGTATTCACGAAATCCTTGGACTTTAAATGGAAGTTTTGGATGGTGTATAGACTAAGAAATTCGTTTTGATTCTTTTTAAATGTTTGCTCGACCTCTGCGAAATACAAGCAATGTAAATGTACATTGTATAGTAAAATAAAAGTTACTTTAGTATATTAACAGGTGTACCGTTGTATATTAACAGGTGTACCGTTGTATATTAACAGGTGTACTGTTGTATATTAACAGGTGTACTGTTGTATATTAACAGGTGTACCGTTGTATATTAACAGTTGCGCCGTTGTATATTAACCGGTGTACTGTTGTATATTAACAGGTGTACTGTTGTATATTAACAGGTGTACTGTTGTATATTAACAGGTGTACTGTTGTATATTAACAGGTGTACCGTTGTATATTAACAGGTGTACCGTTGTATATTAACAGGTGTACTGTTGTATATTAACATGTGTACCGTTGTATATTAACAGGTGTACTGTTGTATATTAACATGTGTACTGTTGTATATTAACAGGTGTACTGGTGTAACTTTGTATATTAACAGATGTACTGTTGTATATTAACATGTGTACCGTTGTATATTAACAGGTGTACTGTTGTATATTAACATGTGTACTGTTGTATATTAACAGGTGTAACTTTGTATATTAACAGGTGTACTGTTGTATATTAACAGGTGTACCGTTGTATATTAACAGGTGTACTGTTGTATATTAACAGGTGTACCGTTGTATATTAACAGGTGTACTGTTGTATATTAACAGGTGTACTGTTGTATATTAACAGGTGTACCGTTGTATATTAACAGGTGTACTGTTGTATATTAACAGGTGTACTGTTGTATATTAACAGGTGTACTGTTGTATATTAACAGGTGTACTGGTGTAACTTTGTATATTAACAGGTGTACTGTTGTATATAACAGGTGTACTGTTGTATATTAACAGGTGTACTGTTGTATATTAACAGGTGTACCGTTGTATATTAACAGGTGTACCGTTGTATATTAACAGGTGTACTGTTGTATATTAACAGGTGTACTGTTGTATATTAAAAGGTGTAACTTTTTATATTAACAGGTGTACCGTTGTATATTAACAGGTGTACCGTTGTATATTAACAGGTGTACTGTTGTATATTAACAGGTGTACTGTTGTATATTAACAAGTGTACTGTTGTATATTAACAGGTGTACCGTTGTATATTAACAGGTGTACTGTTGTATATTAACAGGTGTACTGTTGTATATTAACAAGTGTACTGTTGTATATTAACAGGTGTAATGTTGTATATTAAAAGGTGTAACTTTTTATATTAACAGGTGTACCGTTGTATATTAACAGGTGTACCGTTGTATATTAACAGGTGTACTGTTGTATATTAACAAGTGTACTGTTGTATATTAACAGGTGTAATGTTGTATATTAAAAGGTGTAACTTTTTATATTAACAGGTGTACCGTTGTATATTAACAGGTGTACCGTTGTATATTAACAGGTGTACTGTTGTATATTAACAGGTGTACTGTTGTATATTAACAAGTGTACTGTTGTATATTAACAGGTGTACCGTTGTATATTAACAGGTGTACCGTTGTATATTAACAGGTGTACTGTTGTATATTAACAGGTGTACTGTTGTATATGAAAAGGTGTACTGTTGTATATTAACAGGTGTACTGTTGTATATTAACAGGTGTAATGTTGTATATTAAAAGGTGTAACTTTGTATATTAACAGGTGTACCGTTGTATATTAACAGGTGTACCGTTGTATATTAACAGGTGTACTGTTGTATATTAACAGGTGTACTGTTGTATATTAACAGGTGTACTGTTGTATATTAAAAGGTGTAACTTTGTATATTAACAGGTGTACCGTTGTATATTAACAGGTGTACCGTTGTATATTAACAGGTGTACTGTTGTATATTAACAGGTGTACTGTTGTATATTAACAGGTGTACTGTTGTATATTAACAGGTGTACTGTTGTATATTAACAGGTGTACTGTTGTATATTAACAGGTGTACCGTTGTATATTAACAGGTGTACCGTTGTATATTAACAGGTGTACTGTTGTATATTAACATGTGTACCGTTGTATATTAACAGGTGTACTGTTGTATATTAACATGTGTACTGTTGTATATTAACAGGTGTACTGGTGTAACTTTGTATATTAACAGGTGTACTGTTGTATATTAACATGTGTACCGTTGTATATTAACAGGTGTACTGGTGTAACTTTGTATATTAACAGGTGTACTGTTGTATATTAACATGTGTACCGTTGTATATTAACAGGTGTACTGTTGTATATTAACATGTGTACTGTTGTATATTAACAGGTGTACTGGTGTAACTTTGTATATTAACAGATGTACTGTTGTATATTAACATGTGTACCGTTGTATATTAACATGTGTACTGTTGTATATTAACAGGTGTACTGGTGTAACTTTGTATATTAACAGGTGTACTGTTGTATATTAACATGTGTACCGTTGTATATTAACAGGTGTACTGGTGTAACTTTGTATATTAACAGGTGTACTGTTGTATATTAACATGTGTACCGTTGTATATTAACAGGTGTACTGTTGTATATTAACATGTGTACTGTTGTATATTAACAGGTGTAACTTTGTATATTAACAGGTGAACTGTTGTATATTAACAGGTGTACCGTTGTATATTAACAGGTGTACCGTTGTATATTAACAGGTGTACTGTTGTATATTAACAGGTGTACTGTTGTATATTAAAAGGTGTAACTTTGTATATTAACAGGTGTACCGTTGTATATTAACAGGTGTACCGTTGTATATTAACAGGTGTACCGTTGTATATTAACAGGTGTACCGTTGTATATTAACATGTGTACCGTTGTATATTAACAGGTGTACTGTTGTATATTAAAAGGTGTAACTTTGTATATTAACAGGTGTATTGTTGTATATTAACAGGTGTAACTTTGTATATTAACAGGTGTACTGTTGTATATTAAAAGGTGTAACTTTGTATATTAACAGGTGTACCGTTGTATATTAACAGGTGTACCGTTGTATATTAACAGGTGTACCGTTGTATATTAACAGGTGTACTGTTGTATATTAACAGGTGTACTGTTGTATATTAACAGGTGTAACTTTGTATATTAACAGGTGTACCGTTGTATATTAACATGTGTACCGTTGTATATTAACAGGTGTACTGTTGTATATTAAAAGGTGTAACTTTGTATATTAACAGGTGTATTGTTGTATATTAACAGGTGTAACTTTGTATATTAACAGGTGTACTGTTGTATATTAACAGGTGTACCGTTGTATATTAACAGGTGTACCGTTGTATATTAACAGGTGTACTGTTGTATATTAAAAGGTGTAACTTTGTATATTAACAGGTGTACTGTTGTATATTAACAGGTGTACTGTTGTATATTAACAGGTGTACTGTTGTATATTAACAGGTGTACTGTTGTATATTAACAGGTGTACTGTTGTATATTAAAAGGTGTAACTTTGTATATTAACAGGTGTACTGTTGTATATTAACAGGTGTACTGTTGTATATTAACAGGTGTACTGTTGTATATTAACAGGTGTACTGTTGTATATTAACAGGTGTACCGTTGTATATTAACAGGTGTACTGTTGTATATTAAAAGGTGTAACTTTGTATATTAACAGGTGTACTGTTGTATATTAACAGGTGTACTGTTGTATATTAACAGGTGTACTGTTGTATATTAACAGGTGTACTGTTGTATATTAACAGGTGTACTGTTGTATATTAAAAGGTGTAACTTTGTATATTAACAGGTGTACTGTTGTATATTAACAGGTGTACTGTTGTATATTAACAGGTGTACTGTTGTATATTAACAGGTGTACTGTTGTATATTAACAGGTGTACCGTTGTATATTAACAGGTGTACTGTTGTATATTAACAGGTGTACTGTTGTATATTAACAGGTGTACTGTTGTATATTAACAGGTGTACTGTTGTATATTAACAGGTGTACTGTTGTATATTAACAGGTGTACTGTTGTATATTAACAGGTGTACCGTTGTATATTAACAGGTGTACTGTTGTATATTAAAAGGTGTAACTTTGTATATTAACAGGTGTACTGTTGTATATTAACAGGTGTACTGTTGTATATTAACAGGTGTACCGTTGTATATTAACAGGTGTACTGTTGTATATTAAAAGGTGTAACTTTGTATATTAACAGGTGTACTGTTGTATATTAACAGGTGTACTGTTGTATATTAACAGGTGTACTGTTGTATATTAACAGGTGTACTGTTGTATATTAACAGGTGTACCGTTGTATATTAACAGGTGTACTGTTGTATATTAACAGGTGTACTGTTGTATATTAACAGGTGTACTGGTGTAACTTTGTATATTAACAGGTGTACTGTTGTATATAACAGGTGTACTGTTGTATATTAACAGGTGTACTGTTGTATATTAACAGGTGTACCGTTGTATATTAACAGGTGTACCGTTGTATATTAACAGGTGTACTGTTGTATATTAACAGGTGTACCGTTGTATATTAACCGGTGTACTGTTGTATATTAACAGGTGTACTGTTGTATATTAACAGGTGTAACTTTGTATATTAACAGGTGTACCGTTGTATATTAACATGTGTACCGTTGTATATTAACAGGTGTACTGTTGTATATTAAAAGGTGTAACTTTGTATATTAACAGGTGTATTGTTGTATATTAACAGGTGTAACTTTGTATATTAACAGGTGTACTGTTGTATATTAACAGGTGTACCGTTGTATATTAACAGGTGTACCGTTGTATATTAACAGGTGTACTGTTGTATATTAAAAGGTGTAACTTTGTATATTAACAGGTGTACTGTTGTATATTAACAGGTGTACTGTTGTATATTAACAGGTGTACTGTTGTATATTAACAGGTGTACTGTTGTATATTAAAAGGTGTAACTTTGTATATTAACAGGTGTACTGTTGTATATTAACAGGTGTACTGTTGTATATTAACAGGTGTACTGTTGTATATTAACAGGTGTACTGTTGTATATTAACAGGTGTACCGTTGTATATTAACAGGTGTACTGTTGTATATTAAAAGGTGTAACTTTGTATATTAACAGGTGTACTGTTGTATATTAACAGGTGTACTGTTGTATATTAACAGGTGTACTGTTGTATATTAACAGGTGTACTGTTGTATATTAACAGGTGTACTGTTGTATATTAAAAGGTGTAACTTTGTATATTAACAGGTGTACTGTTGTATATTAACAGGTGTACTGTTGTATATTAACAGGTGTACTGTTGTATATTAACAGGTGTACTGTTGTATATTAACAGGTGTACCGTTGTATATTAACAGGTGTACTGTTGTATATTAACAGGTGTACTGTTGTATATTAACAGGTGTACTGTTGTATATTAACAGGTGTACTGTTGTATATTAACAGGTGTACTGTTGTATATTAACAGGTGTACTGTTGTATATTAACAGGTGTACCGTTGTATATTAACAGGTGTACTGTTGTATATTAAAAGGTGTAACTTTGTATATTAACAGGTGTACTGTTGTATATTAACAGGTGTACTGTTGTATATTAACAGGTGTACCGTTGTATATTAACAGGTGTACTGTTGTATATTAAAAGGTGTAACTTTGTATATTAACAGGTGTACTGTTGTATATTAACAGGTGTACTGTTGTATATTAACAGGTGTACTGTTGTATATTAACAGGTGTACTGTTGTATATTAACAGGTGTACTGTTGTATATTAAAAGGTGTAACTTTGTATATTAACAGGTGTACTGTTGTATATTAACAGGTGTACTGTTGTATATTAACAGGTGTACTGTTGTATATTAACAGGTGTACTGTTGTATATTAACAGGTGTACCGTTGTGCAAGAAAAGACTGTTCTCTGGACTCAAATAAACTCATCCATTACCTACGCTGGTGATAGCCAATGTCAAAGTTCTGATAATGATGGTAAGTGAAATACAATGTCCATTTGCATAATACATCATTTCCATGTACCGGAAACCATGAAAAATGATACAGAAGGACAATGAGATCAGGACAGGTTTCATTACAGCGTGATAGATACAAAACGGGACAATTCTTTTTTTACTTAGTTTATATCTGGTTGTACGTCCCTTTTAAACATCCAGAGTCATACGAGGCGGACAGTTCACCCAATCATCGTTTCTGGGAAGAACCAGTACTAGTCTACCATCCTCTGTAAGCGACTGTCTACTTTTTTACATAAAAACAATTCCTCCGTATTAATACTACATGTATCATATCATGGCTAATCAGTTCTAGTGTCGTCATGTAGGGCTTTCGGAAATCTCGTAAAAAACGAAGATCGTAGGTAGGCAACTACTTCTCATGTCTAGCCAAGTGTCAACACCAGTTCTACACTTAAAGGGCTGTGTACCAGCTTGTCTATCCCCACCACATCTAATTTTGTAGTAACATGATGTCCCAATCCTTGTATTATCTAAGCTTCAACATTGCAAGTGAAAATGTGGGTCATGCAAGCCACACGGCAACCCAAAGGGCAGTTCAACTTATTATATTGTATGATATTGTATTTAATATATCCTCTTGTTTCAGGTTCTTCAGCAACATCAGTCATATGGAGCACCATAATGTCGATTGGATGTCTGGCTGTGACAATGTTTTTGATATAAGTCGTGTTCTTTTTATCTGTGAAAAAAAAATGGAATGTAAATAATTCGAGAAACAGACCAGTTAGACATGTCCCTATAGATGTCACTTTTGTACTTTTATTATTCTGCATATATTTATGGTGAATTTGATCACTTTGACAGTCAAGTAACTGTATAACACACATAAAAAAGATGGAACTGCAAATACAACACGCACAAGTACATACAAACTACAGCATAGTACAACATAGTGGTCAAACGTTATACATAACAATACTTAAAGACATTTTCTAAAATTGTATGAAATATTAATCCTTCCATTATTTTAAATTTTTTTTTTTTGGTATGCAAGGTAAATTTTAATGGTGAATTCAAAAATAAAAAAAACTATATGTATGTCGACGAGTTATTTTTTTTTGTAAAGTGGCAGTTTCCATGGCAACCGTATAGAGTAAAACTGTCAAAATGACCACAATTTCCTTAAAGATAATAAAATTGTACCACAAGCATTGTAATATACACAACAAACATTAATGCTGTATAAACAAACAACAATCTGAATATTCTTCTTTACATTTACAGTTACATGTATTTTTTTCATATTTCTTCACTCAACTAAATATGAGTAAAACAAATACATTTTCTACAAAAGATTTTTTTTAGATTTTTTTGGTATGTAAAGGTAAAATTCAATAGTGAATTCAAAAAAAAAAAAAATATACATGTCGACGAGTTAAATTTCTTTTAATGCATGAAAATTAATAAATATGAAACCAATCCATGAAATATTTCTTGAGTTAATGATCGGAAACCAACATTTGAACGGACGGACGGACGGACGTACTCACTGAAGCCATCCCAATCTTTACTACACTTGTGGTCTGGTGGAACCTGCCCTTTATGTGATAACTTCAATTTTCTACAGTCTTTGGACAGAACACCAATTCCACAAACTTTGCCTATCATCGTCTCAACACCGGATTTACTGTAATATAACACGACCGGCTCCGCGCTTTTGCCACCCCTTATCATATTTAAATTGACTCAGTACTGGAGTAGCAAAACCACATTGTACAGAACTGTAATAAGAAAGAAGTAATATAACTAATTAATTGTATCCACAGATCACACTAGGAATGTCTGACTGTCACAAAATACTCCTGTTTATGGTAGGGTTTCAATGATAACACATTATAATCCGATGATTGATCGATCATAAAATTAAACAATCGATTAACCGAAATAATATTTTATTTTATGATATTTTATGTAAGATAACTATATACATCACTAAAACAACATTAGTCTTACATAACAACATTATACATTACTAAATCAACAATTAGGGCTGGGGTTACTGATATCCGAGTACTCGGGTAATCACAAATAAAATTGAACAATCAAGTACGAATAATAATTATTACTGAGATTCGTGGTACCCGATCTTGTTTTTTAACATATAGAGTATTCTTTGTTCTTAAAAATCCCTTTTCTCTGAATATATATATATATATACATTTTGTAACGTTATTTCATAGATAAGTATTCCGCAATTTATCTGTTAATACATGTACTATTACATATTCCTACCATTTTATATAAATCATACTTTGTTAAACTTGGTGACATATTGGCCCAATGGGCCGGGTGCCCGTATGTATTTTAAAACTTATATTTGTAAATATGTTCATGCACATGTCAAAATAATAAATAAATTATTTATCTATCTACATGATTTCATCATGGACTTCTTTGTTTGCCAAGAGGTCAAATCGGATCTTTAAATAATGGGTCACATGCTTAAACCAGAAAATGATGCTGGTAAATCCATTAATAGGAAGGGGCACGAATAGATTTAAGCCATAAAACATTTTATATTGATTTACTTCATTATTTCCAATAAGTAATAAATGTACGACGAGACTTTGAGATCCATGTTTAACCTATGTAATGGGTGAGATGTCTGCATAATGCATAAAGTATGGTTGCTGATTTCTGCCATTTCACATCTTCGTGTGTTCGCCCCAAAAAGTCGAAGCACGACGACACGAACACACGACAAATTGCTAATTTATCGTATCTTCGCCTTCGACCTTAGAGGACGCACGAAATATTGAAGGCGAAATAACGATATTTTGATTGGCGAACACACGAAATCTTCTCTTGTATGGTTTCGTATCGGCGGGTATGAAATTGTGTCGTCGTTCATAATAGCTTTTCGTTTTCGGTACAAGCATATGATGTTAAAATTAAAATTAAAATAAACTGACTTGTTTAGGGTCTATATATATTTGACCATTTACTATATTTACATCCGAGAAACATGTTTTAATAGTTTTTAGCGAGTCATTGTATACACGAAAATGGACTTAGATAGCTTATGAAGCATGTTGTGTTTTAGTATGCATGAAAATAGTGTTATGAAATAGCTGTCAAATCCTACCATGTATACAAATAAGTTGAACGTCCTATGCCAGCTCCAGAAAATAAATATTGACCGTTGGAACTTGCGCTAGTTTTATAGGTTCCACCGCACTTTGACTACAATTGCCGGGGTTTCCGGTACAATATTGCGCCGCGTTGTGATTGGGAGAACCAGCGGGGTAGATAAAAAACTGACCGCGCCAAGGGGAGTCACTCTTGGCGTTTGTTGCGGATAACATGGCGTATGTCACTCCTTCTCTTTTTTCTGATTACCAGACCCGTTTTCAAGTACATGTAATTTACAAAAGTCAATATTTGGACAAAATACGACCGAGTTATTAAAGTTTGGGTAATATTACATGTGAAAAGGGCAAAATTGACGAAAAAAACAATTCCTGACTTCGAGCTCCTATGCTTCGTATCGGCGCCCTATATTTGTCGTGTGTTCGTGTCTTCGCCTAGACAGACGAAATGCGAAGACACGACAATAGGCTAATTATCGTGTCTTCGTGTCGCCGTGCTTCGCCCCGAAGGAAGAAGACACGAACACGCGATAATCTGAAATGTTTCGCCTATCAAATTGTCGTTATTTCGTCTTCAATATTTCGTGTGCAAGTCTGAACATTCCGAATAGTCTTACAGTTAATTGTATGAAAATCAAATGACTGAAATAATCCTTAAGTTTGCAATAAGGTGACCCTAACAATTGGCAGGCGTGTACTTTTTTTAACATCATGTGCTTGTACCGAAAACGAAAAGCTATTATGAACGACGACACAATGTTTGGTCGAGGTAAGTTTTAATGGGTCGGCGGAAGTTTTAACGGGTCGGGATATGTTTTAATGGGTTGGTCACGTAGCTTAAAAACCAACATTTTAAGGATGTTCTTGTTATATCTATGATATATAAAGGGGTGTGTGTCATACAGGACGACAAATACCACATCAGTTTTCAGAGATGTGACGCAGTATTTTATCAAAAATGTCACATAAAAATGTTAGTATGTGCATGTTGTATATAGTCATTGATACAAGTAATCCTGACTTACTGAACCATCACGTGATGTTTGTTTGACAATACATTTATACTTATATAAATTTCACGTTTCTCCACCCGAGCGGTAAGATTGCATCATTATCCTCTGTGTAACAAGGTAAAACCATCAAAATAGATTCATCATCTACTTGGATTTTATTTCGTTTAATACTACATACATGTGTTGTATTTACTATTTAGAGGGTGTGATGTAAGGATTTCTTTACTTAATGATTTATATTTATCATTCTACGTCTCCTCTCAAAGTTTTAAATACAATGTATAGTTAATATAATTAGTATTATGTGATGTATACATTCATTGTAGCACAATGAAAGAACAGTAGTATAGTATCGTAAAGAAAAACAAGAATTCTAAGTTATTCTTGTACAGTTCAACCGGAAAGGCCGCAATAACGAGGTGGGTGGGGCGCAATCGGAACTCCTTGAAAAGTGCCTCGAACATAACAGGCAGGCATTTTGTTATTGTTATTCACAGGCTACTTTCCAACATGGCTGACCCTGGGAATCCAACGATGGAAACAACCTGTTTCTTTCTCAATAGGCACTTGATGCCCATTTTATCATAACCGCGAAAGATAAACACATTTGAAAATCTGCAATTCTGAGACTGATTCTTGAAAACGAGTACCAAGTGTTGAAAAAATAGTGACCGCATTTCGCAATTATCATTTAGCAGGGCATACGGGCCTTCCATAGGTTTACACTACATGCATTCGTCGGCTTTTTTCTACAACCTCGTAACTGAGCTTTTTGACGATATTGTGATTTTTTCGTCTCGATGAGCTCTTTACAATGAACATATTTACCTGCTTCTAGACCTCTCACAAATTAGATCAATACAAATTCCACAAACCCGTAACACGCTTATTTATGTCAAACTTCAAAACTTCAAATGCGATTTTCTCAAAATGAGAATATATGTCATATGGGTTTGCACAAATAAGCCAACGTATTATGTACAACATTTTAGTAGGTTCCCGCTTTATAAAAAAAAGCTGGCGGTCAATTGTCAACCTGATACTCTGTTCATGCTAGAAATAATCCTTTAGTAACTTTATTGTGATGAGATAAGATGCTCAAATACGGATGTGAAGTTCGGTTATCATTTTTCAAATTACAAAAAAAACACAATTGTATGAATTTTACTGCATTAAGCAAAGAAGAGGGATACTGTGATTTAAGAAAATACAAAACATTCCCGAGCTTCTCTATTGCAAGTTCGACAAAGAGGTATATCTATTAATTTCTTCGGTTCGCTAACTCCATCGTATGTCTAGATCTCACGTGACTATTTTGATGTTATCAGCCCACAAAACAAGGTTAAAGGTCGTGTTGATAACACCAGCTAGGTTAAAGGTCGTGTTGATAACACCAGCTAGGTTAAAGGTCATTTTGGTAACACCAGCTAGGTTAAAGGTCATGTTGATGTATTAATTACTAAATTTTAATTAGCAACATAACGAAGTCTTCATAACATCGAGTCTTTATGAATTTAACAATAAATACTGAAAGTACTGAAAAGTAACAAAGTACTGAAAGGACCAGGGAAACTAAGTTTACATAGACTTGTACTGCAACATAGTACGGGAACTAGTTTAACATAAGCATGACGGATTTAGATAGATAAACGTAGTACATTTGTACTAAGGTCCGCATAAAATTCATGCGCGCCTTGCAATGCCTCGAAAGAATGACAAGTAACTGGCGATATAAATATAAACGAAATAGTACACAACTTTAAGACTCAATCAATTCATACCGTCCATCAGAAGTATTTCAGTCATTCCCCTACGCCAGTATTTATCTACTGCACCGGGGACACAGAGCACCTTTTGATTTGAACAATGATAATATTATGTGCTAGCTGTTTCGAATGGACGTGTGCACCCTAACTCCACGTTAAAATGTTAATTTTAATGCAGCATAAAATTGACATCCGATTAAAATTTAATTCCGAATTTTTCTTCAGTATCATGTCCACGATGAAGTTGTTCTCACCTCTGTTTGAGTGTTGTGATAAGCACCTCTAACTGTTACCCAAATGGTGCGCCGTCCTCGGCCTGTTCTTCAATGATGCCAAACCATGGAGCGACGCCAAAAACATCAACACCACCCTACAATGTCCAGACGTCTGCTACTACTTATTGTGGAGACCGTACAATTACTGGTAAATATAAGCTGTTAACCGTCAACGCTTGTGCTCGAAGCTGTCAGATGATTATATATATGAAGTATATATTCTACGAGACGAAAATACTGACGTAAATTTGCGCTAAAATACGATGCATCCGAAAATTACTACAGTTGACGATGATACTAGTACCGTAAGAATAATTAGTTGCTTAGTTTTTTTTTGCATGTGTATTTGACTGATGTTTATCTTATAGAATAGTTAATGTACAGTGCA